>CM038142.1:372734855-372820870 GCA_021437245.1 Aegilops speltoides
GGTAGAACTTGTCTCCTTGAATGGCTACTTTGGGAAGACAGACCCCTCCCTCGCTTATCGCATGGCTGTCTTTCCCCTCTACGAATCTCTTGCCGGCACCGGCACGAATCAAACTGCGGATCAGGCGTGTGGAAACGAATCTCTTGGATGCTCTGGATGCACCGATCCCTCTTTGTTAGACTTGTTCAAACTTGTGAGGCCAATTGTCGGTATTTTATGCAATGAAGAAATGTTGCGGGCTTGAAGGGATTTAGTGCATATCAAAAAATCTCGGCAGCTATGCGGGTGATTGCGTATGGGGTTCCGGCTGATTATGCCGATGAGTATCTTCGCATTGGTGGAGATACAACAATTGAGTCGGCGCGCTGATTTGCCAAAGTGATCGTCCGTGTCTTTGGTCCCGAATATCTTCGGGCACCGAGCGAGGATGACACAAAGAAATTGATGGCATCTAATGAGAGGAGAGGGTGGCCTGGCATGCTAGGTAGCATTGATAGTATGCATTGGACATGGAAAAATTGTCCGAAGGCATGGCAAGGAATGTATTGTGGCAAGTCTCGTGATGCCACAATCGCGCTAGAGACCGTAGCGTCCGAGGATTTATGGATTTGGCATTGCTTCTTTGGTATGTCGGGCACTCTCAATGATATCAATGTGTTGCAACGGTCTCATTTGTTTGCTAGACTTGCTAGTGGTGATGATCCTTCTTGCAACTACACAATCAATGGCCATGAATACACAAGTGGGTACTACCTTGCTGATGGTATATACCCTCCTTGGTGCACATTTGTCAAGAACATCAAAAAAACAAAAACTAAAAAACAATGTGAGTTTGCAAGAGTGCAAGAGGCAGCCCGAAAAGACATTGAAAGACCATTCGGCGTTTTGCAATCTAGGTTTGCCATTGTCCGTGCTCCTGCTCGTTTTTGGGACAAGCGGACCTCGAAGAACGTCATGACATGCTGTGTTATTCTTCACAACATGATTCTCGAAGATAAGAGAGGCATGAACTTGGAATTCTTCTACGACAATGTAGGCAGCCGTGTCAAACCAGCTAGAGACCCTAACCGCATTAGAGCTTTTCTTCAGACATACAAGGAGATTGAAAATGCAAACACTCACTTTCAGCTTCAGCAGGATCTCATTGAGCACCATTGGCAAAGGGTTGGACAGTAGCAAACTCATTTTCCATTCATTTGTATTTGTACTTATAATCAGGACAAGTTTTGTATTGAATTATTTGTATTTGTATTTAGTGATTTGAATAATTATTTGTAATGTGGATGTCAGGACCCCGACTCAATGCCACATAGATCTAGCCTGTAACACATCATATCACTTTGCGGCCTCACGCACGGTATCCCCACGGGTGTTGCTTTACCTTTGCCCGGGACCGTTTGCGCCTTTTGGCACACGTATATGATAGTGTCGCTAGCATCCATATGATAAGGAGCCCGGGCTGACATGGCTAGTCGTAAACCCAAAGTGGCACAAACTTACAGGACAGCATCCATGACCCAAAGATCGAGCGTGTCGGTCATCGAGTGAATCCAGGCTGTAGCACTGGCTAGCAGACTTCGGTGAACGGGCAGAAGCGGCTAACAGACTCGGTATTCATCGCGTGACATTTCCCGAAGGGACGGACATAGGAACGAAGAAGGACACATGCCGCCAGCCTAAGTGTTAGGAGCAAGAGCAAGCTACCATGGCTCGATGAAACACTAGGAGACATTTCCCGGTAAGAGAGGCTACTAAAGATAAACAACTAGATAGTCATATCCCACACATACCAAGCATTTCAATAACATACACACAATATGCTCGATATGTGCAAATACAACATGGCATCACAACATGACTCTACGACTCAAGTATTTATTCATTAGGCTCCGAGGAGCGAGATATTACAAACATAGGTCTCATGACCCAACATTCAGAGCATACAAATCAAAGCACATGCGGAAGCTTAACATGTCTGAGTACAGACATCTACAAATGAAAAAGGCTGAAAAGCCTGACTATCTACCAGATCCTGTCGAGGGCACAAGATCGTAGCTGAGGTATCAAGCTAAACGTCGAAGTCCACGTGAAACTACTAGTGAGACTGAAGTCTCTTTGCAAAAACATAAAATAGGCAAACGTGAGTACAAATGTACCCAGCAAGACTTACATCAGAACTAACTACATATGCATCATTATCAACAAAGGGATGGTGGGGTTTAAGCTGCACAAGCCAGCTTTGACTCGTGGCTAACCCGAACTACGACTACAAGTAACTCTTTTGAGGTGGCGCACACAAGTCCACATATTCACCATATCAATACACCACTATGGATCCGCTCCCGCCTCCCTACGAGAACGCCATCCATAGCACTCCCGCTATCTTGCGATTTTAGAGTATCCACTTTCACTTGTCTATGAACTGCATAAGGGTCCAAGTTTCCATATCCGAGGAATCCGCTATTCAATAGATAATGATAACCCCGCAGGGTGTACTTCTTCACACACGCTCTCGCCACTTATCGCCTCAGACACGTCATGTACCTCGGCAACCTTCAAGCGGAAGCCGGGCGAGGAGTCGGCCACGCCTACCTAAACACTCAAGTCTCTCGTCCGGGTTTATCGCCTATTCGGTTCCATCCGCGAGGAGATCCGCCGGGTGTCGCCACGGCCCCAAACGATGTGTGCAGGTTCCCAAGCCCACCATCCGGTGCCACTTGGTACACCAGCCATCAGGTTTAGTCTGTCCCAAGCCCACCTGCACGGGTGCCACTTGGTAGACTACTAACACTACCTACAAACACCGAAACTAGTTGCAACTCCCGGACAGAGAACAAGGGTGATTAAGAAGCCGAGAGGGCTTGGGCGCCGGAGCCCAATGTGTGGTAGTAACTGCTCATGGATCACAAACACGTAACTCAGTTCCTAAGGACGGCTGCAATGAGACAACCCACCATGTACTCCTACATGGCCTCTCACCGCTACCTTTACCAAATCGTGTTCACACATTTAGCTCTCAACAAGAGGACATGTTCACACACCTCCGATTCATTCCCGATGAATCGGACTGACACAACTCTAAGCAATAGCAGGCATGACAAACAAGCATGAATGAGTAGGCACATCGGGGCTCAAACAACTCCTACTCATGCTAGTGGGTTTCATCTATTTACCGTGGAATGACAGTCATGCAGAGGATAAAGGGTTCAACTACCTGAGCAAGTAACACATGAATCGTTGTTGTCCTAATGCAGAAAAGAGAGCAGGAGCGAGAGAGTGGGATTGTATCGAATGAACAAGGGGTTTTGCTTGCACGGCACTTCGAAGATAATATAGTTCTTCATTGGTGTCATCGAACTCGTCGTCAAACATCGCTCATCGAGAGGGGACAGTTACGCAACAGAGAAGAAATACAATCAATGCAATGCACAATATGATGCATGCTATGACATGGCATTATGAATGTGTTTTGGGCTAATGCAAGCTAGAACAGCAAGTTAAATGGAGTTGGTTTGAACCCTAGGTTCAAATTCAAACTCCACATGTGATTATTTAAATGCCATTCATATGATTTGTGCTATACAGCAGCTATAGGTTGTTCTAACATGCATGAAAATGGTACAGATGGATAGATTGGATTTTTCTGATCATTTTTCATATATAATTCATTTGATTTGGAGCTACGGTTGATTTTCTATGAATTTTTGAAGTTTTGAACATTTTCTGGAATTTCCTGAATTATTTCAAATCCAGAAAATAGCTTATTGCGTCAGCATGACATCACCCTGATGTCAGCAGGTCAACTGGGTCGGTTCAGGTCAAACCTGACCAGCGGGGCCCACATGTCAGTGGCTTAATTAATTAACTAAATTAATTAGTGTTAACTAATCTAACACCTAAACTAACAGGGCAATTTAGCACTAATTAAAATCCTATGCTAATTCAGTCAAAGGCCGGCCCCACATGTCATGGACACAGTGGGGGTCCCGCCGTGGTCAGTGGGTCAAACCCACCGCGACATGACGCCGGGCGAGGCCCGAGACGGCGGCGCTGTCCGAACGCAAGCCAAAGCCACGGTTCGGGCGCGGCCGGCACCGTTGGAACCACAGGCCTCGCCCGCGTCGGTGGTGCTAGAGGGTCGCGGAGACGACCTAAATCGACGGTGGAAACCGCTTCGGGCGGCGGAGTTCGGGCGCCGACCGATTCGACGCTACGGTGCACTACGGGAGGAACTGGTGGGTGCTGCGTGCTCCTGGGGAAGCACTGAACACGGGGACACGCTCAGGTGCGAGCAATGGCGTCAGTGGCCGCGGTGGCGCCATGGCCGGCGGTAGTGAGGTCTCGGGCTTGACGGAAGCGACATCCAGAGGGGGCAAACGAGCACGGGGAGAGAGGGGTTCGACGTAGTGGCTCACTGCGGTTGTAGGGGGCGTCGAAATGGGCTCGAGGAAGCACGGACGGCGTCATGGCGTTGCCGGCGATCTCGGCGGCCGAAGCTTGAAGAAGAGGTCGGGGAAGCCGCGTCGGGGCGTCCGGCGTCGCGTGAGTCTTCGAGGAGGCGTAGACGACGGAGGCGAAGTTCATGGGCACGTCAGAGGGGCGAGGGGGTGGCTCAGGGCACGGCAGCGGCGAGCGGCGGCGGCGGTTGCGGTCGGGTGCGCGAGGGAGGAGAGCTAGGAAGGGAGAGGGAGGAACCAGAGAGGGGGAAAAGGCAGAGGGGGGTTGCGTGGCGCCCTCAGGGCGACGGGGAGACAGGCACAGAGGCAGGAGGTGGCTGGGCGTGTGCCAGGCCTCGGCCACGCCACCTGTCCTTCTAGCGAGGGAGGAAGACGACACGGGGAAGCGGTGGTGGGCTGGGCGTCTTTGGGCGGGTGGGCTGCAGTGAGCGCTGTGTAATTTCTCTCTCTCTCTGGTTTCTCTTTGCTTTTTCTGCAATTGTTTTGACTTAATTAAAATGCTAAGGCATTTTCAAAAACCCTGAAAATAATTGTGGGCTCTGTTTGGAATATTTCCAACAGCCCCACTTGTTCAGAATTATTTGGACATTTAAAATGTTATATAGCATTTAATTGTCCAAATTCAAATACGATAAATTAACTCCAAAATCCGAAATGTCCTAGAAATGTGTGCATCATTTTGGAAGAAGTTTTCACCCATTCCAAAATTGATGAACTTTTCTAAAGGCCATTTTGGGCAGATGGAAAAGATTTAGTTTGACCCTAGTTGTATTTCATTTGCTGCTAGGGTTTATCAGTCCCCATTTCAAGTTTAATTAAAACGTAGACATGATGCAACACAAGATGCTAGCACTAAGCATTGCCAGAACTAGGGATGTGACAACTCGCCCCCACTAAACAGGAATCTCGACCCGAGATTCAAGCATAGGGTAAGATAAAAGGGAAGCGCAAACTAATATAATCTTCACGATCCAAGTTGCACTTCAAATGAACGTTGATTCGATCACCATCATTGTCTCGAAGTCTTGCTCTGAGAACTCCAACTAACATGACAATGAGAGGAAAGGGAAACTCTAAAAGAATCGGTCTTCTTGGAGATCAAACAACTTAGGATCAGCTCACGGGGTGAGTCATAAAAACATCTCTCAAGCTGAGATACAAAGCATACGTCTAGAGGAATGGAGTGGAACAGATGACGAGGGTTCACTAGGTAGACAACAATTCCACACCTAAGAAGGTGGTGAACGGTTGTCAACGTAGCAAGGAGTTGAGTTGCCATGATACATAATGAGACAACATTAAGGAAGGTGACTCGTAGAAATATCCCCTTAAGTGGCAAAAAGAATTACCTTTGATTCAAAGATCATTGAAACTCCCTATACCAGCTTAAGGCAAATCACAAACGATCATTTGGCGGAGTACGAAAGAATGGCATACTCGGACTAGGATGGATGATGTGGATTACCTTGTTGATGACAACGTAACGGATGATTTGCTTATCATCGGAAATGGATGGGAGCCATGGTAAGTCCACTTTTGAAGATGATCTTGGATAGCAACTGCTGAGAAGGCAGCCCATGGGAAATTGGCACAATGGCGGTGCAAGCCGGGAACAAAATGCAACTATTGGGAATGTTCCAACCATCATATCTGCCTGAGATTCAGATCTGGTTGGTGTCAGAATATTCCAGACTCATCGAGTCTAGAAAGAAAAATGAAAGTTTGCAACATAAATCGACGAGATGACATTGCGAGATTCTCGGGAGATGAACTACGATAGTAAGCTCCAAAACATGAGTTGGTTCTGCTAACACATGTGAACATGTTGTCCCAGACAAACATGACCACATGGTAGTCTGACAACAAAACACTACCGAGTTCTGGTTAGGAACCATCGTCGAGGATATCGGAATCTTGTGCATGAACTAGTATTCGCACGGCAACTCCTTTTCCTTGAACAAATCAATCAGTGGCTTGGTGTGCTAGGGACACACATAGAATGGAGGTAATGAGCCTGTCAAACCATAGCATACTTCGCACATGCATGACTGACCTGGGATGATTCCAGGGAAAACAAAACAATCTGTCTCGAACTCATGGCGGCAACTTACACCAAATGCACATGAATTCGAGGAAGTCACTTCTTTCATCCGAACATATACCTCATGAATGGAACACGAAGGTAATGTTTACAAAAGTTTCCAATACTAGATGGATGTTCAACATGATCATGGAGAAGATAAAATGCTGCTGATGGGTTCAACAACAAGTCATAGGGATGACCATATAAATGGAATTCCATAATTATGTGAACAAGGACATAGCATTGGTCAGACCCAAAAGATGTAATGGTGTATGCTCGAGGGATAACCACGAGTAAGACAACACTACGAATATCGTTGGTTCTGATTTGATTTGACGATAGCCCATACTCAAATCAAAGATGGGGTAAGACAATAGGTCCAACAACTGATCACAAGGACCAATTGATGAGGATATCATCTTTCTTTAACACAAACACACACACAGAAAGATATCCCTTAACATGAATTAAGTCAGACAAGCTATTATCTTCCAACTCTCCAAGTTGTTGTTTAGCTTAACCAACTAGCTCAGGGTATCCGACACAGATGCTTGGAGAAAGGGTGGTTTATAGGAAACCAACTTGATCACGAGCTCAACATAGCGATCAGGTGACAACCTGGTGATACTTACGGGAAGATACTCGAAAAATCACGAACCACCAGTATGTTACTAAGCTCGAGAACAACCTTGCTTTTCAGGGCAAGAAGATATGATCAAAAGAGCGAGGAATTGACAAGATCCTAACTCATTGATCGGAGAGTGCACCAGGAAATAAGGACTAGGTAGCACAATCTATCTTAGAATGATGATTCAATAATCAACTCGCTAAGGATGAGGTTATTGTCCATTTAACTACCAAGCAACGGAGTTGCTAGGAGTATTGATTTCACACATCATGATTCACATGTCGGCATTCCGGTTGCAACAACGTGGAACCGAGAAATGAAAATGATGGCGAGAAGTATCACTGCGTCAAGAATTCGTAAGATGGTGTGCAATTCTCACGATACTCTTGTTATGAAAGAGGGTGATACCCCAAGGTAGAACAGAATAAAAGTTGGATTGGCATTTGATCTGCGAAGTACAACTACTTTGATCCAATCCTAGAAATGGATGAGATACTGGAGTTTGATTCTTCTGGTGATTCTGAAATAGAATGGCTTAACGGACCACAAGAGTAATAGGCATCGATGAACGAATGCACGCATACTCTTGACTATCAATTGATAGACGAGGGTCGGAAGACAACTAAAATGGGACAACCCAAAGGAACATATGATTTTCTGAGTTGTGGATGCATGGCTTAGCATGTCGAACGAGTTCAACATATTTCTTCCAGATAACCCATGCGGAAAGGTAGGACTGGCAGATTCACAACACAGGAAACTCATTGAGAGCACTCTTGTTGTGATCTTTCGGTTCAAGAGAACTTCTGCCAAAATGGATCATGGTATTTGGAAGAAGGAAATACCACGGACCTTGAGGACTAATGCAAAGGTTACTAATAACCTAAAGGAACTAGCAACACTATCAACACGAGGTAAGTGGAGTGAATCTTGGGTCAAGAACCCAGGAGTAGAATACCTACTACTAAATGGCATCATGGGATGCT
Organism: Aegilops speltoides; assembly: GCA_021437245.1. Lineage (NCBI taxonomy): Eukaryota > Viridiplantae > Streptophyta > Magnoliopsida > Poales > Poaceae > Aegilops > Aegilops speltoides. Next base: position 372,743,010 of record CM038142.1, read on the forward strand.
TTCGAGAATGAAAGGCCATAGTCATCACACTCGGATACAATTCATGGCTAGATTACTAGATGATCCCCTAAGACACCTAGGGTCATAATAATAATTCCAACATATATGTCGAGGCAATAGAATACCTCAACTCAGCAATTAGTGTGATTAACCTGGCCCAAAGGAACATCAAAACCAGAGGGAAAGGATTTGCAAGTGCATCAGATTGCTTAGAAACCTGGGATGACTCTTGACAAGATAACGGTCAGAATCGCTCAAAAGAATTTGAGACATGTTACAAAAATGGTGGCATAGCCACTCAACAACATCATATCAAGGTTCCGAGATCAACTTTCAACGCATGTAAGTAATAGAAACTGAATGGGGCTTAAATCCATCAATCTTAGGCAACTACGGTTTAGTAACACGTCATCCTGAGAGATAGATGAGAAGGCCTAGTTCCTTAACCCCGTAGGAAGAGAAGAGGATGACTCAGATCAGAAGGCCATGGGGTAAAGGGGTAAAAAGAGCCTTACGTTCCATCCCACAATCAATTCCCCTACGTATAACTAAAGCATTTCTAGACTCGACTTCGACCAGTTTTGCTTGGTAATCCTACAGGCAGACAAGCTCTGATACCAAAGCTGTCAGGACCCCGACTCAATGCCACATAGATCTAGCCTGTAACACATCATATCACTTTGCGGCCTCACGCACGGTATCCCCACGGGTGTTGCTTTACCTTTGCCCGGGACCGTTTGCGCCTTTTGGCACACGTATATGATAGTGTCGCTAGCATCCATATGATAAGGAGCCCGGGCTGACATGGCTAGTCGTAAACCCAAAGTGGCACAAACTTACAGGACAGCATCCATGACCCAAAGATCGAACGTGTCGGTCATCACGAGTGAATCTAGGCTGTAGCACGGGCTAGCAGACTCGTGAACCGGTCAGCGGGCTAACAGACTCAGTATTCATCGCGTGACATTTCCCAAGGGACGTACACAGAACGAAGAAGGACACATGCCGGCCAGCCTAAGTGTTTAGGAGCAAGAGTAAGCTACCATGGCTCGATGAAACACTAGGAGACATTTCCCGGTAAGAGAGGCTACTAAAGATAAACAACTAGATAGTCAGATCCCACACATACCAAGCATTTCAATAACATACACACAATATGCTCGATATGTGCAAATACAACATGGCATCACAACATGACTCTACGACTCAAGTATTTATTCATTAGGCTCCGAGGAGCGAGATATTACAAACATAGGTCTCATGACCCAACATTCAGAGCATACAAATCAAAGCACATGCGGAAGCTTAACATGTCTGAGTACAGACATCTACAAATGAAAAAGGCTGAAAAGCCTGACTATCTACCAGATCCTGCCGAGGGCACAAGATCGTAGCTGAGGTATCAAGCTAAACGTCGAAGTCCACGTGGAACTACTAGTGAGACCGAAGTCTCTCTGCAAAAACATAAAATAGGCAAACGTGAGTACAAATGTACCCAAAGAAGACTTACATCGTAACTAACTACATATGCATCATTATCAACAAAGGGATGGTGGGGTTTAACTGCAGACAGCCAGCTTTGACTCGGTGGCTAACCCTGAACTACGATCGCAAGTAACTCTTTTGAGGTGGCGCACACGAGTCCACATATTCACCATATCAATACACCATTATGGATCCGCCCCGCCTCCCTCACGAGAACGCCATCCATAGCACTCCCGCTTATCTTGCGATTTTAGAGTATCCACTTTCACTTGTCTATGAACTGCATAAGGGTCCAAGTTTCCATATCCGAGGAATCCGCTATTCAATAGATAATGATAACCCCGCAGGGTGTACTTCTTCACACACGCTCGCCACTTATCGCCTCAGACACGCCATGTACCTCGGCAACCTTCAAGCGAAGCGGGCGAGGAGTCGCCACGCCTACCTAAACACTCAAGTCTCTCGTCCGTGTTTATCGCCTATTCGGGTTCCATCCGCGAGGAGATCCGCCGGGTGTCGCCACGGCCCCAAACGATGTGTGTGGGTTCCCAAGCCCACCATCCGGTGCCACTTGGTACACCAAAGCCATCAGGTTTAGTCTGTCCCAAGCCCACTGCATCGGGTGCCACTTGGTAGACTACTAACACTACCTACAAACACGTAAACTAGTTGCAACTCCCGGACAGAGAACAAGGGTGATTAAGAAGCCGAGAGGGCTTGGAGCGCCTGAGCCCAATGTGTGGTAGTAACAGTTCATGGATCACAAACACGTAACTCAGTTCCTAAGGACGGCCTGCAATGAGACAACCCACCATGTACTCCTACATGGCCTCTCACCGCTACCTTTACCAAATCGTGTTCACACATTTAGCTCTCAACAAGAGGACATGTTCACACACCTCCGATTCATTCCCGATGAATCGACCGACACAACTCTAAGCAATAGCAGGCATGACAAACAAGCATGAATGAGTAGGCACATCAGGCTCAAACAACTCCTACTCATGCTAGTGGGTTTCATCTATTTCTTGTGGAATGACAGTCATGCAGAGGATAAAGGGTTCAACTACCGCAGCAAGTAACACATGAATCGTTGTTGTCCTAATGCAGTAAAAGAGAGCAGGAGCGAGAGAGTGGGATTGTATCGAATGAACAAGGGGTTTTGCTTGCCGGCACTTCAAGATAATATAGTTATTCATTGGTGTCATCGAACTCGTCGTCGAAACATCGCTCACCGAGAGGGACAAGCATTCGCAACAGAGAAGAAATACAATCAATGCAATGCACAATATGATGCATGCTATGACATGGCATTATGAATGTGTTTTGGGCTAATGCAAGCTAGAATAAACAAGTTAAATGGAGTTGGTTTGAACCCTAGGTTCAAATTCAAACTCCACATGTGATTATTTAAATGCCATTCATATGATTTGTGCTATACAAGCAGCTATAGGTTGTTCTAACATGCATGAAAATGGTACAGATGGATAGATTGGATTTTTTCGATCATTTTTGATATATAATTCATTTGATTTGGAGCTACGGTTGATTTTCTATGAATTTTGAAGTTTTGAATATTTTTCGAATTTCTGAATTATTTCAATCCGTAAAATAGCTTATTATACAAGATGACATCCCCCGATGTCAAGCAGGTCAACTGGTCGGTTCAGTCAAAACCGACGACCAGGGCCCACATGTCGCTGGCTTAATTAATTAACTAAATTAATTAGTGTTAACTAATCTAACACCTAAACTAACAGGCAATTTAGCACTAATTAAAATCCTATGCTAATTCAGTCAAAGGCCGGCCCCACATGTCATGGACACAGGGGGTCCCCGCGTGGTCAGTGGGTCAAACCCACCGCGACATGACGCCGGGCGAGGCCCGAGACGGCGGCGCTGTCCGAAACGCAGACTGAGCCATTGTCGGGCGCGGCCGGCACCGTTGGAACCCGGGCCTCGTCGCGGCGGTGGTGCTAGAGGGTCGCCGGAGACGACCTAAATCGACGGCGGTGAACCGCTTCGCGGCGCCGGAGTTCGGGCGCCGACCGATTCGACGCTACTGTGCACTATGGAGGAACTGGTGGGTGCTGCGTGCTTCGGGAAGCATCAACACGGGACACGCCAGTCGCGAGCAATGGCGTCGATGGCATGTGGCGCCATGGCCGGCGGTAGTGAGGTCTCGGGCTTGACGGAAGCGACATCCAGAGGGGGCAAACGAGCACGGGAGAGAGGGGTTCACGAGTGGCTCACCGCGGTTGTAGGGGCGCCGAAATGGGCTCGAGGAAGCACGGACGGCGCCATGGCGTTGCCGGCGATCTCGGCGGCCGAAGCTTGAAGAAGAGGTCGGGGAAGCCGCGTCGGGGCGTCCGGCGTCGCGTGAGTCTTTGAGGAGGCATAGACGACGGAGGCGGAGTTCATGGGCACGTCAGAGGGGCGAGGGGGTGGCTCAGGGCACGGCAGCGGCGAGCGGCGGCGGCGGTTAAGGGTGCGCGAGGGAGGAGAGCCAGGAAGGGAGAGGGAGGAACCAGAGAGGGGGAAAAGGCAGAGGGGGGTTGCGTGGTGCCCTCAGGGCGACGGGGAGACAGGCAGAGAGGCAGGAGGTGGCTCAGGCGTGTGCGCAAGCCCGGCCACCCGCCTGCCTTTTCGGGCGAGGGAGGAAGACGACACGGGGAAGCGGTGGTGGGCTGGGCGTCTTTGGGCGGGTGGGCTGCAGTGAGCGCCTGTAATTTCTCTGTCTCTCTGGGTTTTCTTTTCTGCTTTTTCTGCAATTGTTTTGACTTAATTAAAATGCTAAGGCATTTTCAAAAACCCTGAAAATAATTGTGGGCTCTGTTTGGAATATTTCCAACAGCCCCCACTTAAGTTCAGAATTATTTGGACATTTAAAATGTTATATAGCATTTAATTGTCCAAATTCAAATACGTATAAATTAACTCCAAAATCCAGAAATGTCCTAGAAATGTGTGCATCATTTTTGGAAGAAGTTTTCACCCATTCCAAAATTGATGAACTTTTCTAAAGGCCATTTTGGGCAGATGGAAAAGATTTAGTTTGACCCTAGTTGTATTTCATTTGCTGCTAGGGTTTATCAGTCCCCATTTCAAGTTTAATTAAAACGTAGACATGATGCAACACAAGATGCTAGCACTAAGCATTGCCAGAACTAGGGATGTGACAGTGGATGATTGTTGTATTGTGTTGGTATTGATAATTGGTGTGGTATTCATATATTTGCGGGCAGGTGGGATGCGGGATGCAACGGGCGCAAGAGCAGACCGCGCAAAGCCGACCCGTAAAAAGGTATATTCCGCGAATATCCTTTTTTACGGGTCAGTTTGGGGGGTCTCCCTCTGCGGCCGTCTGCGCCGGCCCACAAAGACGTTTTTCTGCGAACTGCAAACGCATTTTGCGGGCCAGCGGGATGCGGGGTCTGCTAGAGTTGCTCTAAGTTGTCTACTTATTGAACTCACTGCTCTCTTAATCTAGCAGTTCACATATTTTACATTACATGGAAATTTAATTTTATTCATTAAGGTTTGAGTGCATGAAAAAAAAAGTATATGTCGTGTTCGTGTGCATTACGGTTTTGTTCACATATCGGGTTCCCTTATTTAATGTTGCAAACCCAACATGCATACCTTATCTAGTTTCCTGGTGGGCATATCTGTGAATACTATTTTCTTGCATGCATTTCCAGCTTCAAGTTTGCTGTTGTACACTGTACTTGCTGAGCAATGAGCATAGTCATGCTGATTGAGCACTGAACTATTTCAACAAAGAATGTGCATTAGTAACTACTCCCTCCGTAAACTAATATAAAAATGTTTAGATTACTACTCCCTCCGTCCGGTAATACTTGTCCTAGAAATGAATAAAATAGATGTATCTATCATTTCTAGAACAAGTATTTCCCGACAGAGGAAGTACTTTAATGATCTAAACGCTCTTATATTAGTTTACAGAGTGAGTACTATATGAGAGGGAGGATAGATTGCTCCATCCCATATATCTATGAACAATGGACTAAGTAACAAGCATGGAGTTCCAAAACAAAGAATTTTTTGAGTATGCAAGCAGATTATTGTTATCGTCCGTTTTTTTTTTGTAGCTGCAGTCTTCTGGTTTGTGCTCTCATCTTGAAATTTAACATCAATGTGCTCCTTATTTTGTTTTTGTTTTTTCTTTTTTCGAAAAGGGGATTCCCCGGCCTCTCCATCAGAGTGATGCATACGACCATCTTATTAGCCAAATAAAGCAGTGCCAACATGGTTCCAAGGTCTCCAAAAGTAATAAAAAAGCAAAGAAAGCTCACATAGAGCCAAAAAGGGCTAGAAACACCCACTAGCCATGAAAAGACGCCACAACCGGCTTGCTAAAACTAGATAGGTAAACTACATGCCTATCCTATTACATGACTGCCATCCAAACCGGTTGAAGATATCCCGAGCTACCATGTCCCAGCGGAAAGACCCAGTAACCAAATGCTCTCTGACCTACGTCGGGGTGAGTAGTGACCACGAACAGATCAGTGCCGTAGTTCGGAATATAACCTGCAAAAAATGGATACATGATATTCTATTAAAAACCAAATCATTTCTGCAAGTCCAGATTGTCCACAGCAAAGCACAAACTCCAACCCGAATGTGTCTCGCTAAGTCAGGCTCAATCCCATTAAGCCATGTCCCAAATAACGCGTTAACAGAATTCGGTGGATTAATATTAAAAGCGATGTGGACCGTATTTATTTTGTGAGTATGACTTATTTTTTATCAGAATTGTAAATGTTTCCTGTTAGCACATGGGAATGAAAGTCGCCAACATTTTTCGTATTCGATATATCCTGATCCATATTCACTTTTGGTAGGGTATATCAGTAACTGATGTCTATTCCAGTGACGGTCATGGCAAGGAGAACGAAGAAGAGGGCCCGACATTGGCTTTATCTACTCTCTTTTTTTGAAAAAACCAAGCTTTATTCATTAGAAATAAATAGTACATCATTTGTGAGGAGTATTACAATTTCAGTTAAAGGTTTCTCAAACCAATCAGAAGTCAAAGAAAATCTAGCTAATCTAGCAAGCTCATGAGCAACTTTATTTGCTTCTCTGTTACAATGCTCAAAACTAGTAGCAACGAAATCACGGGCATAGTGAAAACAATCATCGAAGATTGCTGCCGCCGCACCTGCCGACTGCCCTCCATCATGCATCGTAGCAATCACCTCCAGATTATCTGAGTTAATAATAAGGTGATTACATCCCGCTCTTTGCGCCATTGTTAGACCAAATTTGAGAGCTAAGGCTTCCGCCATCAACGCATCCGCGCAATAGTCTATCTTTCCATTCCTCCAGCAATAAACCTTCCTCTGTCGTCTCTCAGGACCGCCCCCATCGTGCCCTTAAGCAGGTCGTAGTCAAAAGAAGCATCAACATTAAGTTTCACGAAACCTTTAGGGGGACAAGACCAACCCCCCTTTTTCCCGCGTTCTCGTGCGTCCACATCATCATAATGTTTTTCAGCCGTTTGATTGGCTATAGACCGCTCAGATCTGCTGCTAAGAGTCGACCGACGGACACGGAAGCGAAAGGCCCACGGAAGCGGAAGCGAACCGCCCTCCAATCGAAACATCTTCGTGCGATGGAATCAAGCCGGCCGCCCCGTCTCCCCTTCCCTATCTATATTATAAGATGTGGGAATCACGTATTGTATTCCTCAGGTGCAAACGCACGTATATATGATGTACAAAAGGTGGTCCACGACCTCGACTATACAAGGAACTAGGAGATGGGCCCAGTACACAGATATGCACAACACATATACTCACCCCAGTCGAAGCGGCACCGCTGCTGACGCAAAGACTGGACCGGAACTCCTCAAATTACGCCATAGGCAAGCCCTTGGTCATGATATCTGCAAATTGTTGGGCAGTAGGGACGTGTAAAACACAAATATGGCCAAGGGCCACCTGTTCTCGAACAAAATGAATATCCAACTCAATATGCTTGGTCTGTCGATGATACACCGGATTAGCGGAGAGATAGACCGCCGAGATGTTGTCGCAATAGACGATAAAGGGCACGATCAACAGGTAGGAGAGCTCTGAAGCGGTGGCGGTTACTTAACACTCGGCGACGGCGTTGGCCACTTCACGATACTCAGCCTCAGCACTGGAACGAGAGACCGTAGGCTGCCGCTTGGACGACCACGAGATGGGTGAGGGTCCAAGGTAGACACAATAACCCGAGGTGGAGTGACGAGTATCAGGGCAGCCCGTCCAGTCTGCATCGGAGTAGGCCGTGAGGGCGGTGTCGGTGGAGGCATGAAGCGTGACGCCAAGATCCATAGTGCCACAGACATAGCGGAGAATCCGCTTGACGGCGGCCCAGTGAACGTCCCGAGGGGCATGCATATGGAGACACACCTGCTGCACGGCATACTGGATCTCTGGTCAAGTCAGAGTGAGGTACTGGAGAGCACCAATGATAGACCGGTAGAAAGCAGCATCCGAAGCAGGAGAACCATCCGTGGCAGAAAGCTTGGCCTTCGTATCAACAGGCGTGGCAGCGGGCTTGCAGTTGAGCATGCCAGCGCACTCCAGGAGCTCATGAGCGTACTTCCGCTGATGAAGAAAGAAGCCATCCTAACGGCGCACCACCTCAAGATCGAGGAAGTAGTGCAAAGGACCCAAGTCCTTAATGGCGAACTCAGCGCGAAGACGAGCCGTGAGCTGACTAAGAAGACCAGCCGTACAAGCCGTCAGGATGATGTCGTCGACATAGAGCAGCAAGTAGGCCGTGTCGGAGCCCTGGCAATAGACGAAGAGCGATGCGTCCGAGCGGGTGGAGCGGAACCCAAGTTGGTGTAGAAACACCGCGATGCGCTGGTACCAAGCGCGTGGAGCCTACTTGAGTCCGTACAAGGACCGCGAAAGCAGGCACATGTGGTTAGGACGCGCCGGATCAACAAACCCGGTGGGCTGCTGGCAGAAGACCTGCTCCTCGAGGTGACCATGGAGGAAGGCGTTGGAAACGTCCATCTGGTGCACCGGCCAAGCACGGGAGACCGCAAGGTGGAGAACTGTGCGTATCGTGCCGGGCTTGACGACCGGAGCGAAGGTGTCGGTGAAGTCGATGCCAGCATTTTGTTGAAAGCCACGAACAACCCAGCGCGCTTTATAGCGATCAAGGGTTGCGCATCAGGGCGTCAAACTCCTCTTGCATCGTAGCCATCCAGAGCGGGTCACGAAGAGCGGCTCGAATGGAGGACAGCGATGGCGATGGCGTAGAGGTGGACGTCGTGTGGACGTAGTCATTCGAGGCGTAGCGCGAGCTCGGGCGAAAAACACCCGTACGAGCACGGGTGACCGGACCAGCCATAGGTGCCAGGGGGGCCGCGAGCGCCGGGGGGCTGCGGGCGCCGAGGAGGCCGGGGGCACCGAGGGGGGCGAGGAAGCGGGGGCGCCGAGGAGGCCGGTGGCGTCGAGGGGGCCGCGAGGCCAGGGGCGCCGAGGGGACCGCAGGCACCGGGGCCTCGAGGCCGCGGAGCCAACGTCGGGCGCCAGCTGGCTGTAGGAGGTGCCGCATGCGGGGGGGGCGGGCTAAGAGAGGCGCGCGAGGGCCCCGGGAGAGGCGTCGAGGAGCCCGCGTCACCGGTGGCGGGAGGAACAGCCAGGGGTACCTACTGAAACGGAAACGCATGCTCATCAAAGTAAACGTGCCGAGAGGTGAACACACGATGGAAGACGGGATCATAGCACCGATATCCCTTGGAGTTAGAGGGGTAGCCGATGAAGATGCAAGCGACGGATCGAGGTGCAAACTTGTGAGAAGCAGTGTCGGCAGTGCTGGGATAGCAAAGGCACCCAAAAATACGCAAGTCGTCATTAGACGGGGGCGTACCAAAGAGAAGATTGTGAGGTACGTAGTTCCACCGTGGGCGGCACGGTGTAAGGTTAAGAAGAAATGATGCAGTGGCGAGCGTGTCCGGCCAGAAACGAGGCGGCACGTTGGCATGAAACAGGAGCGTGCGAACGCAGTCATTCAGAGTGCAAAGGACGCGTTCGGCTCGACCATTCTACTGTGAAGTGTACGGGCATGTGAGGCGGAAAACGGTGCCGTGATGCGCCAAAAACGTGCGGAAAGCGAGGTTGTCGAACTCTTTTCCATTGTCCGTCTGAAGCGCAAGGATGGGACGCCCAAACTGCGTGCGGACATAGGAGTAAAAAGCCGTCAAGGTAGAGAGTGCATCCAACTTTCTGCGCAAAGGAAAAGTCCACACATAATGAGAATAATCATCAAGAATGACCAGATAATATAAATAGCCCGAGTTACTAGGAACCGGAGAGGTCCACACATCGCTATGAATTAACTGAAAAGGAAAAGAAGCAATGGTGGTGGAATTATGAAATGGCAGGCGAACGTGTTTGCCGACTCGACAGGCATGACAAGTGTGATCCTCGATCTTATTGCAAATGAAACTGAAACTCCTAAGAATATGACGAAGTGTGACGGGGTTGGGGTGACCCAAGCGAGCGTGCCAGAGATCAACTCCAGCGGAGAGAGCGACCGGTGGGGTGGTGGTGGATAAGGGCGAATGCATCAGATAGAGCTCATTGGGGCTGTCACATCGGTGAAGTACCATCCTAGTTCGAGCGTCCTTGACACTAAGACCAAACTCGTCAAATTCAACAGTGACAGGATTTTCACGAGTGAAATAACGAACGGAGATAAGATTCTTAATAAGATGAGGAGACACAAGTATGTTAGACAAAGATAAAGGCGTAGAAGTAGAAGGAAAAGAAGTGTGCCCGACATGTGTGATAGGAAGTGTGGAACCGTCGCCAACAATGATGCGGCGGTCGGTGGAGACAAGAGTGAAGGAGGCAAGGTTACCAAGATGAGCAAACATGTGAGCCGTAGCACCGGAGTTCATGTACCAATCACCACCTCCGCTATAGTTGTTCGGCGTAGGAGCGGCATGTAGCCCGGTGACGAGCATCGGATCCCAGGGCGCCGGCGGCATGGTCGGCGAGGGGTGCGGAGACGCCATGGGGAAGCCGTAACCGCCGCTTAGATGCGGCGGTGGGTACTCTCCGTACGGCTGCGGAGCTGCGTAGTACGCATGAGCCGCGGGAGGGGCGGGAGGCCCGTACAGTATGGATAGCAGCCCGACGGCAACTGCGGTGCCAGGTAGGCCGGATGATCCACCGAAGAACTCGCTGGCTCGCCGACAGATGCTGCAGTGCCGGACGCCGTCTGCTGCCGCCAGGGCGCGAGTGCTGCTCGCCGACGACCCCCACCAGCACCGGTAGACCAGACGGGCGAAGCCCGACGCCCTATACGTGGAAACGTCATGGCGGAGGGGAGGCGCCGAGGGCGCCGCGGTGGGTCGACATTTAACCGGTGGAGGGCACCGGTGGGGGAGTCGCGCCAGAGGGCGCCGACGGCAGCGCGGCACCGTTCCGATTCATCAGCCGCTAGCTACCTTATGTGGTGATGTTCCTTTCCTCCTGCTTTTGCTTTCGTGTGCGTGGCTGTTGCTATTTCTTTCTAAACTAGCTGCTGCTACCTGCTACGTGATGCTGCTACATGGTGCTGCTAGCTATTTGATGTGGCGATGCGTAGCGGGCTGGCGATGTGGCTAGAGCGGCGTCTGGCGATGCGCGGCTTGCGGGGTTGCGAGCGGGAGGCGATGCGGCTAGCGGGCGATCGAGGAGCGAGCGCGGCAGGTAGAGGAAAGAGCGGTGGCCGGCGCAGGGTCGCGCAGACGGCGGCGGCTCGGTGGCGGCGGCTGCGGCGTAGAGGAGACGCGCGGTGGCGGCGGCGGCGGAAGACTAGGGTTTAGACCCGAAAACTGATACCATGTAAGATGTGAGAATCACGTATTGTATTCCTCAGGTGCAAACACACGTATATATGATGTACAAAAGATGGTCCACGACCTCGACTATACAAGGAACTAGGAGGTGGGCCCGGTACACAGATATGCACAACACATATACTCAACATATATCTCTTACGAAACAACACAAATCCCACGCGGCGACAGACGCAGCAGAACCGAGACTCCACGGCTGGGGTAGAACCGGCGGCGATGGCGAGCGGTGTCTTGGCTCTGATCCGGATACCCTCCACCTGGAACCTCTTGCACCTTCAGGGCATCTCCAGCCGCGCCCCCAAGAAGGCCTCCCAGTAATTTTTTTCGCGGCGCCAAAAACGTCGATCGCGCTTCAGACGCCGAAAATCGCCGGTTCGGGCCTTTTTTCCGCCCGCGGTCACAGTCAACCCGCGCGGCTGAAGCTGCTAGCTCGCGCTAAAAAGCCTACCGCCCACGCCGACAGGGAAAAGTCAAGATTTTTTCCCGACTCGCCTCGCACCCCGCCTCGGCCACCACTAGCTGTATCCCGGCGACGGTCGCCGGCCTACTCCGCCTAGATAGCCATTCCCCGCCTGAAAATAGCAGCGCTTCGCCGCGGCAACCCCTCCACGCAACACTAGGCGGTGCCGCCGCCGCTTCCGCCGCGGAGGCGCGGTTTAACGGCGGGTACACGCCACGAGCGCAAGGTGTTGGCGTTTTGACCGACTTCGGCGATGGACTCCGATGAGGAGGAAGAGCTCGCGCGTCTTGAAGGAGGAAGCCGCGCCGACGCCCGTGAAGAAGAGCATCCGATGGTGTTTCGCCGCCCTCGCCAAATCTTTGGCGAGCAATGAAAAGCCGCGTCAAGGTGGCTTGGCGCCGGGCGGTGAAAGCAAAGAACCGCATCGCTCGCAAGGCTCTTGATGCTCTACTCGACTACTTCGCCGATGCTCCACTTCATGGCGAGAGAACATTTCGGCGCCATATCGGATGAGCCGAAAGCTCTTCCTCGAGATTGTGAATTCCATCCGGAGTTCGACAACTACTTCAAGTGCAAGATGGATTGCACTAGCGCCTTGGATTCACCTCCATCCGAAGTGCACGACAATGATGAGGATGCTTGCATATGGAGCTCCCAAAGGATTCACTCGACGACTATGGGTGCATGGCCGAGTCCACCAGCATAGAGTGTTTCTACAAGTTCTGCCGGGCGGTGGTGGCGTGTTTGGGCCACAATACTTGAGAGCACCCAATGCGGAAGACACCGCCGGATCCTAGCCTGTAATGCAGCAAGAGGATTTCTGGGATGCTTGAAAGCATCGATCGCATGCATTGAAATGGAAGAACTGCCCATTTGGTTGGCGGGGATGTACAAAGGCGCCAAAGGCGGTTGCAAGCAGTGGTGCTTGAGGCGGTAGCCACACGTAACCTCTGGATTTGGCACTCCTTTGGTATGCCAGAACTCACAATGACATCAACGTGTTGCGGTTTCTCTGTTTTTGCCAAGCTCGTTGAGGGCCATTCTCCTCCGATGAACTTCGAGATCAATGGGCACCAATACAACAAGGGGTACTATCTAGCCGACGGCATCTATCCGCGATGGTCGACATTTGTGAAGACGGTCTCAAACCCCGTGCCGGAGGCAAGAACGCTGGTTTGCGAAGGTTCGGGAGGCTTGCGGGAAGGATGTCGAGCAGGCATTTGGTGTGCTCCAATCTCGATTCATTGTTGTTCGCACCCGCCGCACCTGGTCGAAAGATCAAATGTGGGAGATCATGACTTGTTTGTGTCATCTTGCACAACATGATCATCGAGAGCGAGCAAGAAGACCCAAAGGTTTGACATCGAACCATACTCTGAGCAGGTCCTCTAGCGAAGTTGATCACCAGCTACGGCAACTTGGACTGCCTATCTCAAATTATCGCCAAGAGATCCGAGACCCATAGGTGCATCATCAAGCTGCAGAAAGATCTGATTGAGCACCTATGGAGGCTCAAGGGGACGCCAGCGTGATGAAATATGAGTTTTATTTGTGAACTATTTGTTGTTGTACTATTTTGTCAAGTATTTGATTTTTCCGTGATGAAATAAGGAATAATTATGTTGATAAATGAATGCCTAGAAAGGGCGAAACCACGCCGAATATGGGCCTATTCTCGCCCATATGGGTTGTTTATTCGCCAAATTGGGCTGCCAAGTGGGCCAATTTCGCGCCTGGGGGCGAGCTGGGCGGCGATCGGGGTAAAATCGCCCAGCCACGAAAGTGTTCGCGGCTCGCCTCAGGGGCGATTTTTTAGCGTCTGGGGGCTAACGGTGGAGATGCCCTCAGGATCTATTTCCTATATGACCTGGGCAGCGCCAGCCGGGGGCGCCGAGGTTGGAGCGCGCGCTGTGTCGGCACGGTCACAACTTGACCCGACGTAGCAGCTGCGGGTGGTGGCCACCGAGGTCCTTCTCTCAAGCCTATCCACGCTGGCATGCCGCTCTGGGCGCGCCTCAGCGTCGAGGACCTCCGGTGCATCAAGCGGCTCGCAGACGGCTATAGCCACGGCATCCTCGGCCACTGGACCAAGGAGCTGACTGGGCGCTCCATCTTCGTCGACCCTGAGTTTTCTCCTCATTCTAATCTGTTTTTCTCCTTAGAGCACTGTGCCAATGTTCCCTCCTGAACCTTCTGAATCCCAAGGATGTGGTACATTGCACGTTTAAGCGTACACACGTATCCTCTGTTCTTCTTTATGTTTAGAGATGGGATTACAATTTGTTAGAAGAAATCTGAGGCGCTCCGTTGATCTACCGAGGACCAAGCAATCACACGAGGCACGACACCAAGATTTGTTAACGAGGTTCACCGATATGGCTACATCCTCGGGGCCTAACTACGGGCGCTCCTTCCCATGACACCGCTACAATACCGCACCCCGGCCGCCCGGACGCCGGCACACACCGCCGGCTCCCCCGCATGCCCGTGCTATTATGTTGGCATAGGTTACATCATGTGTCTACCCCCGATATATATGAGAGGCCTAGGATACAAGTGTCCTATTAGGACACAACTCCTACCCTATCTACACACAGTCCAAAACCAAGTCCAACTATAACCCAACTTGTACAATAATATTCGACATAACTCTAACAAACTCCACCTTGGCGAATATTCTCCACCACCTTGGATTCATCCGTGCGTCGAACCTCCATGTACATTGGACTTGAGATACACCATGAACACTGCTGCTACTCCCAGACTCCATGTGACTCCACCTACAACTGTAGTCCCTTCTTGTCTTCTTCGCAGTCAACACTCGAGCAAAATTAAGTTCCTTATTGCTCTAGTCCGTGCTCCCAACTTCCAGAGTATCCGTCCAACGCCATCACACACCGATCACTGACCTGCGTGAAAGTGAACAACTCACATATTGGGTGTCACACATAAGAGTTACCTGAACTCAACATCACTACTCTTCCTTGACCACATGTCTGAAACTTGAAGGAATTTCACCGTCGCCTTGTGTCACCCTGAGTCAAATTCGCAGTTGTCTCACCCTTTTTCTGGGATAGTCTCTAGCATGTCCCACAGCTATAGCACTCCGCCTCCTTCTGTACTTGTCATCCGCACTTTGCCATGTGCACCGAACACCACAGAATATACGGCCATGTACTCTTTCAGCCTTTGACAATTTCAGACTCTCCGCCACTTTCTCAGATTCTCCATGGTCAACTCATGTCCATCAACCGGCACCGATAGACCCAGTCACCAACTTGAATCCGATTGCCAACAAAGGCTTCAAAGACCCTCGCACACTTTGTCTAACAACATATCCGACCACCGTGCCTCGGCCTCGTCGTGTCCGTGTCCTACGGCTTATCGCCTCGCCGCTATCACCGCGTCGAGCCTCTGCTGTCCTGGTCAAGTCTCCCGGGTAGCTAGCCCCCACTGTCTCAACTCCCACTGCAGAGAACCACCGATCATCACCGACTGATGCCGAGTATCACGTCTCCATAAGATCATTGGGCCCCAGTCCGATCCACGTATCTCTCGCTATCCCGCTGAAATAGGCTTCGATTCTCCAACATCTTACACCATAGCCCCTCCATCAGCACATAGTGAAGTCTTCTGTTAGACTCCAGCTCCACCTTCAACATGACTCCATGTAGCTTGGTCGTGCTACCCCGCGCCTTGTTGACTTCAAGCTCTCATGTGTACACTGCCTTGAATCAACCCCGCGCCTTAGTCTGTCGAAGCCGCACAAGCCCTCAGGCCTGCACCACATGTTTTCACGCCCCAGAAGTCGGTCACCATCAGCATCACGCTCCTATGTCGTCGCCGCCGAAATCACCGCCGTCTTCTGCTTTGACCAACATCCATGTCGGTCCATCAGATTGTCCAGTCCAACCCAGCCGCACTTATTTGACTGCAACCATGCTCCACCGTGCATCGTGTCTGCCCTGCACATCTCCGTGCATTGCTATGACGCCCTGTGTATGCATGATCCCTGTCACGACGCACTCCAGACTCCTCTGAGCCTTATACGCACGTTGCCTCTCACCGCACGATGTCCATCTTGATCATCTTGGCATCATGCTACTCCATCAAGCATATCTGTCGCACAAAAGCTTCCTGCAACACTTGAATACACGTAGCTGATCATACCAGGCAATCTCCCCCTGAACCTGCGACTCCACGTCTTTATATCCGCAGAGTATTGACCGTTGCCATCATGTGTACCCAACCGAGGGAGAACCTCAAAAAAGGATCTGTCGTTGGCAGCCTCCCGTGCTCACGTGGCACAAGCTGGCCAAAAATTCCCCTTTCCCTTTTTTCCCTCACACAAGCACCTCATGGCAAGCACACCACACCTGACGCTCCTCCCTTTTTTTAAAACAAATCCTCCCGTCCTCAATACGTAAGCGCCTGCAGCCCTCAGTTTCCAGCGCACAACCCTATGTCATGCACCAAGCCTCAGCCTGGTCAGCTAGCCTCACGCACGTGTTTGCTCCCAGTGGCCCAACATGGACATTGCCATCAGCCCAGCATCCATGGGCCACCACGTTGCACCCCTGATGGGCCACGGCTTGATCCAGCGCTGATTGACTGCTCGGTCACCACGCATGCACCTCCAAATACGCTTCCTGTCCACACACGTATGCTACATAGGGGTCCCACCACAACCGTTTTTGTTTTGGGGCAGCGCTAAGAGCATCTACAGCCGGGTGCCCCAAACCCGTCTCAAACGCCCGGGTGGGCAGACCGGTCACAAAAACTCGACCCCATCGGGCGCCTCGAACCACCCTCAAACGCCCGGCCTGTCCGGCGCCCCTCATATCCAGCCCAAATATAGGACGGATATGGGGTGGCCCGGGCACGTCCTCCTGACAGGCCGGGCCCACCACTGACCCCACCAATGTCCCACGAAAACCCTAGTCTGGCTCCTCGCTTGAAATCCTAGTTCACTAGCTCTCCTCTCTCGCTCCGTCCTCTCCTCTCCCCTCTCTGACTCTGATCCAATCCGGTGACCATGTCGAGCTCTGGCAGCCGCTCCGACTCCGACGTTGATGTCGATGAGGAGCTGGCCCTCCGTATTGCCTTGGAGCAGTCCAAGGTGGACAGGAAGCGACTCTAGATCAGAAGGCGTCGCCGCTTCCCCACGGGCGTGAGGCCCTCCCGCCCAAGCAGAGTCAAGGCGAGGATCTGACAAGATGCCCTCCCCACGCCGTCCCTCGCCTCACCAATTGCTGCACCCCACGCAAGCGGCAGTGGGTGCTTGTGCCCGCCCCGCCGGCCCGGACACGTACGCCGGAATCGGAGGCGTGCGCCGCCCGCCACGAGAGGCAACAGACAAGGGAGAGGGACACGGCGGAGTAGTCCGTGCGCCGCCGCGGGATGCAGGTAGAGCCCGACAAGGACGAGCGACTCCTCGCTTGGGTCTACCGCCGGTCGGTTATGACGATGGAGATAGACGCTCGGTGGCTCCTCCGGAAGAACGCCAAGGCGCTCCGAATTGCCATTGAGCAGTCCGAGCGCGACGCGGCGGAGGCAGCTGGACTAGCGAAGCTCAAGAGGCAGTAGGACAGGGCCGCCTGACGGCTCAAAGGGCTCATCCTCCTCTCCAACACCTCTAACGGCGACGACCACGACACTTCATCCGATGACTCAGACGATCCTGCACCAGCCGCCGACGCCTATAGTTGCGTCGGCGACCGGAAGGGGAAAGGGCCGACTAGGAAGTGGTGAAGATCCGCCTTCTCCACTTTAAATTCAAGGTTTTAGATGTAGTTTAAACTTGTCCGTCGTGTTATGTGCATTATGTGAACTGTGATGATCTTTTGAAGATCCGACTGTGATCGTTTGGTGAACGGATTGTGCACTTGTATGTCCGTTTCTATGTCCGCTCATGATTTACGTAGTTTTTATCGACGTTGCATGATTTAGTATGGATATAAAGGATTAGATATGAGATACGTGGACGTGTATGACACAATTTGAGGATGATAGGTCAGTGCACGCAGATCCGCGGGCATTTGAGGGACTGGATTTGCCAAGTCCGTCTGTAGATGCTCTAATGGTGTTGCAAATATACATCACTTGTAACAAAAATTTAGGGCATTTGCAAATTATTTTGGCAACAAATAGAGATAGGGCATTTGTGGGATAAGTTTTTTTGGCCCAAAATGCCCTCAAACAGCAGTTTTTTTTTTGGCACGACGGTTGTTTTACATCATCCGATGGAGATGCTCTAAGAGCACCAGCAATGCGGAGCAAGAATGCTACGACACAATATAGACACGCGCTTATCACCAGGCTTGATGGTATAAAGCGAGAAACCCTGGCCTCTGCATCATCGGTTGGTACACCGTACACAGAACTATCTTTATTGCTAAGTTATACTGATATCCCTACAATACAAAGATACTAAGTATTGAGAATAGCTAGACCAGACAATCTCTTACTCCATTGATGATTCGTTGTACTCGTCGACAATCACAGTAGGGGGATTCTTCTCAATCTTGTTCGCCAATCGCTTTATCTCCTCGGCCGCCTTAGGGGCCTTGCTGCTGACTGCAAGAAATATCTGACGGAGACTTGCAAGATTTTCCAGGCCATGAACACCATACGCAGTTCTGAACCTCAGTTCAAGTCTCTGGAGCGTTGGCATGGCACCTTCCACAAAACTCAAAGGTGGCAGAAATGGTGCCAATAAGCGCAGTAGCTTAAGCTTGCCGAAACCACCATCCGGCACAAATATCTCTCCTCCTGAATTCATTGTATTCTTATGCAGAATTTCAAGAGCACTTCCATTCTTGGACTTTGCTGCATCTAGAGAGAAAGTGAGAGAGAATAGCTCAGGCAATTCACTTAGAAGCATCAAAGTATCTGTCCTCAGTGAAGTTAAGGACAAAGTTAGTTTCTCAAGGCCATGCATACTAACGATCCACTTGGGCACTTCAAATAAATTTCCGCAAAGCTCCAGGGTGTGCAGGTGCTCTGGCGGTGCTTTTGAAGAACTGAGTGATTCCTCAAGAAAGCCAGTGAAGCCATCATCAACCGCAAGAAATTTGAGCGAGCAACTGCTCAGGTGCTCAATGGCAGAGAGCAATAGTATCTCATCTTCTTCTTCCAGCTTCCCAAGTATGTAAAGGCTGAGTTTCTTCAGGTTTGTGAGCTTCTCTAAGGCTTGGAGCACTTGCTTACATGAGCCGCGGCTAGCCGATTTGAATAAGCCAGTAGCCGTTGTCTTCCTGGTGAATCTGACCATGCCTGCAGTTGAGGTTCCACATATCCCCATACCAGATAGCGTTTTAAGGGCTGTCATCTTTGTGATCTCTTCTGTCATTATCAGTGCTTTCCGCTTGCTTTTATTGCCAGCAAGCAGATGGGTCATCCGCTTTAGCCCCCCAACTGACTGAGGCAGTTCACTTACTTCTGTCTCCCTTATGTCAAATACCTCCAAATATTCCAGCTTCCCTATTTCAGCTGGAATCTCCTCAATGTCTGTCCGACGCAGGCTCAAGTACTTCAACTGGTGCATTTTGCATATTTTCTGGAGCTGATGGGACGATAAATCTCTACAAGATTCAAGATCCAGCACTTGCAGTATCTGAAACTTCAGCAAACAAGAATGCAGTGCTTTAAAGCTGTCGAATGCTGTCAATGATCGGACATGTGACAATTTCATCCTCTCTACAGTTTCTTTTTCTTCCCGAGCACTTCTGTGAATAGAGAGTCGGCGCACCTTGTAGCTTGGAAATGGTGTCTGCCAGTGACCACCCACTACAGTGATGAAATTCTCGTCGCTTGACTTGGAAACAATATACTCAAGAACCATGTCATGAATTTGATAGGTCTTGACTTTGCCATTACTGCTGTTGTTGACTGCCCGAATCAAGTTTCTGCTAATTAGTTCGTTGAAGTAATCTTCAGCAACTTCCTCAATAGTCTTCCCATGCTTTTGAATGATAAAGCCTTCTCCTATCCATCTTCTAATCAAACGCTTTCTGCTAACAAAGCTGCCCTTCGGAAACATGCTCAAGTACAATAAACAGGTCTTGAGATCAGCCGGCAAATCATTGTAGCATTGGTCAAGTACTTTTGTCACTCCTTCCGTACTGAGATGAGTTTCCAACCCCCCACTCAAAGCCTTGTCTACTTCAGCTAAGTAGTTATCTATTGTCTTCGAGCTAGTGCCTGATCTCAGTTTACTAGCCACGAGCCCTGCTACGACAATTATGGCCAAAGGCAAACCTCCACACTTTTTTAAAAGAGCTTGAGCATCTCCAATGGGATTGTCAGAAGTACCAGACATAATTTGACCATGTGCTACTGCTTTAGTTGGATTATCACCAACAGCACCCGAGATAATTATACCATGTGATGCAGCTTCAGTTGGACTATCAGAAGCAGAGGTGACAATGTAATCACCTGACGGAGCTTTAGTTGGATTATCAGGAGTGCCGGATAGAATTTGACCATATAATGAAGCTTTAGATGCATTATCATGAGCACTTGAGACAATTTGGCGAAACAATTTGTAGGAATTTTCTTCAAGAAGTGGCTTGTGGTCATACAAGCGACCATTTCGACGGCAGCAGGCAACAGCTACAGATTTAAACCTTGTTGTCACCACTACACTCCCACACTTCACTCTTTCAGGCAAAGAATCATTAATGTTTTCCCATGCTGATACAGACCATATGTCATCTACCAAGACAAGGTACCTAATTCAAGAATTGTTGAAAAACCAAGTAAGTATTTGCAATAGCAACATCACAATTAAATACTGTACTAGTATAATGGACTGGCTTGTGCACGTAAAGTAAGTACTACAACAACAAGAGCAAACATATACGAGTAGTATACCTCTTATCTTTCAGTTGGTCAACGAGCTTCTTTCTGAGATCTTTTTCTCCCCATTCCTCAATTCCCTCAAGGGGGTCATTCAGAGAAGCACCGGCCTGCTGCTCATGGAATTGCTTGACAAGGCTCCTCAGAATCATCAAAAGATTGAACTTCTGCGAGGCCTGCACCGACGCTCTGCAGTCAAAATCATCTCCAAACCTGCGGTACAACTCCATGGCGAGCGTTGTCTTCCCAAGGCCACCAAACCCAAAAATAGCAAGGAACCGCTTCTCAGTGCTCTGCTGAGTGGTGTGCTGCTCTGCTTTAAACCATCCCCCGAGTTCGTTCATGGCATCTTCCACGCCCACCGGTTGCTTCGTGCCAATGAGTTCGGGAGGCGGAGCTACACGGTCTGTAGGAGCGTCAGCTACCACGGGCTCACTGCTACTTCCCGTAAGGTTGTCCACCCCGTACCTCGTGCGCCGGTCGCTGACCTGCTGCGCCCGAACCTTGAGGTTGCCGATCTCGGCGGCGATGCACCGGCGCACGTACATCGTCGTGAGGAAATACCACTTCTTCCGGATGTACATCAGCTTGCCGTTCCCTCGGGGCTCGTGGCCGAGCCGGTGGTTGACGTCGTCGACGCAGTCCTCAATGTCGTAGGACACCTCGCGCACCTGCTTCATCCAGTCCTGCCGCTGCTCGTCGTGGCTGCCAGCACGCTTGGTCCTGTTGAGGAAAGCCTGCATACTGGCCAGCTCGTCGTTGATGTACTGGATGTCGTCGCGGACGCCCTGGATCAGGGTGTACTCCTGGGCGAGTAGGCTCCCGAGCTTGCCGACGAGGGATTTCACGGCGTTGCTCGAGGCGCCAACGATGAGATCCATCGTAGCAGAGTGGGAATAGTAGATCTTTCTGCATATGAGGTGCAAGTGCAGTGCGATTGGTAAAAAGTCTATAACTGAGGTCTACAAAGCAAATTTGCTACAAAGTCGAGAATTGAAAGAAAAAAAGAATAGAAACTCGCCGTACTTGGCAGCTCTAATGGAAGTTTCACTCCACCATCTTGGCAGTGCGTGTGCTTAAGGGAGGACGAACTGCTGCCCGTCGGCAGTCCAGGCAGAGCAGAAATTAGCGCCCTTCATCTCGTGCGGCGCGGTGGTAGATGTATCCGTAGATGGAGAGGGTGATAGACCGGATCTGGATCTGCTAGAGTTGGTGGGTACGAAACGGTGGATTCGAGGGCTGCGTGGAACCACCGCGGCGCTCAGTTGGCGAATGAAAAGGAGCATGAAGTCAAAACCTTTCAGAACCCTCTACAGTAAAAGATAAGGGAAACGTTTACGACCACCGGTCGCGCGCGGGGCCACGTGATCCAGATCGAACGACCAGGGAGACCGCGCAGTTAGTACGTTTTTCTGGCCCACACACTCTACACGACGCCTTTTTCCCCTCTTATTATTATCTTTTGCCTGCAGCTCTCCCGTCCACTAGTTCTTCCCTCTTTTCTTCCCCGTCCGGAGGACAGCTCCTTTTTTTCTCGAATATGCGAGGTTGCGTATTTCCATTGATAGGGTGGGAAAGAGTACAGGGTTAGCATCCCGGTCATCGTACACAATAATGACGGTGTCCGGGCGCATTAAAGAGCAGAGAGAGGAGGGAGGATGCTGAGCCTCCAAGTTTACATTTTATGTTACAAGAATGATCCTGTCGAGCCCTTTGGCGCCGACTCTTGCCCATAATTTCGCTTCTTGCTTGATGTCTTCAAGAAGGTTGCCTAAGGAGGGTGTGGCTATGAGAGGCGTTCTCTCTCGAAATAGGCTTTCGCCTCGCTTGGCTCTCCCTCTAAGGGGGAAGCGGATCCTCTAACATACTCAAGGGATGTCATGAAGCTACAGTGAAATGCGTGTGTAAAGCGAAGAAGGGATGTTAAGGTTACTGTAGCAACCAATATGCGGATTTACTGTAGCATGTACAAAAATATATCAAAAAATAATTTTATTGCACCATAATTTTGTTTGTAAGTAATTTTTGTAAATGTATACAGTAGATTTGTAATTTGCAAATTAATTATAATCATTTTAGGCTTAACCATATGGATGTGAAGAAGGGATGTCACGGCTACTGTAGCTTACGTGACATCCCTTGAGGATGTTAGAGGATCCGGTTCCCTCTAAGGGGTGTTCTTCAGCTTGGCCATCCATCTCCTCTCTCCCTTCCTCTGAAACTGCCACAATCATTGTCGCTATTTGCTACAACCTCCCAGGTGATGCTACACCCTTCCCCCATGTGCTGCTAGGAGGGGCGTTCTCCAGTTTGTCCCTCCCTTTCCTCTCCTTCTACCTCTAAAACTGCTACGACCATCGTCGCAGCAAGGCGAGCTGCAATCTATAGAGTGCAGTTGCGTTGGTTCTACGACGAGACTTTTTTTGCTGCAATTATCGTAAATTGTTATCACTACCATCGTCGACATTTGCTACATCATTAATGCTGATGTTGGACATGCGACGGCGGCGACCACATTTTCTACTGCGACCGCAGTTATTTTTGGCTACGTCGGGTGGCATAATTTGTTACCACCATATTTTTGGCTGTGACCGGCGACGAAAATTAGAGAAAAGCTGCAACCAACGACGAGAAAGCTTCAACCCGCTTCTGAAAAAGCTTCAACGAGAGATCGGTGAGCTGACACCTGCCAGCGGTGACGATAGGGCTACTTTTTGGCAACGCACGGGGGGTGCTACGACGTGTGCATGATGCGATATGACTGCTGGAACCCCATCTAGCGCTGTTGCAACCAGAGGTGGAGCACGACGAGCTACAAGGCCATTCAACGAGTGTGGCGAGCGGCGGCCTCTGCTACGAGCGGCAAACAGGCCAACGATGGGGATGACGATGACAAGCGCGCGGGAGCCTGCAGGGCTAGCAACACATAACGTCGCGTGCTAGATGTGGGGAGAGGGGCGGGATGCTGGGTGAGCTGCGAGAGGAGGACGAAGGAGCAAGGGTGATCTAATGATGCCGGGGCCTTAATACCTCCTTTTAGTGATCCGATAACGGAACGGAAAGTATTACACACCTATTTCCCCGGAGGTGACCTGGGTTATCGAACCCACGAGAGGAAGGTCCCCTTGAAGCGATGGTCTCTAGAAAGCTTCTGTAAAAGGATTAATTCTAGCTTTTGACTGGATCAAATCAAGCTAATTGTACGGGTATGAGGTCTTAATGCTTATAACCATGTATTTGTGTTAGGATCAGATGTGATCTTAATTTGTGTGTTGGAATTCACCCGTCGAGATGTGCTTGTTACGAACCGAAGTGAGGGATATGTCCAAATAACATCTCGACCGACACGTGTCCTGCATCAAGAACCAGTTCTCCAACCGAAGGCCCTATATGTCGCATGAGGTTTGCCTTGATAATTAAGATTATAATAACCAGATAAGAGATTTGGGCGTTTAATGACTACACATCATTAAACCCCAATGATGGGATCCATGTTACCATACTAAACACTTCTGTCACTGGTGTTCAGAATAACACTTGAATTTCTCCCTTCCCTTAGCCTTTTTGTGGCTCGCTCTCCATGATCCTGGGTACGTGCAAGGATGAAGAACGCGGAAGAGACAAGAGACATCTACAAAATAACTTTATTTCACACATACGGACATTAATTCAAAGCACTTCCATTGATCCCCACAACAATACAGAGGGTTGCAAGGCCTATGCCTCAACCCATACCTTACCGAACTACTCACACGTGAAGATCGGATCGCATAAAGAACACATCTTGAAGATTGATAATGTCTTACAATTGATGCTTCGTGTGATGCACAATTACAAGTATGAACTAGAGGAAGATGAACTATGGTGGTGATGGTGTGTATAGAGATGAAAATGGTGGCTACACTCGATGAAAGGGGATGAAGATGACTCTGTTCTGGTTTTGCTCGCGGATGTCCTGTTAACATTTTGACCTGGTCCCCTTTATAAAAGTTGTTCAGGTGGACGAGGCAACTTTGTTTCGATGCCATACAACCACTCATACGAGCGGTAGCGGTTGTATGGAATGCTGTCTTTTGCTTTTGTTATTTTGGTGCGCCTCCTCTTGATTTCTTCTGTCTCCTCCTTCACTCCTTTTCATGTTCACACGTGATTTATTTCCTTTTTAGCCAATTTCCCGTGGAAACACATGAAAGAGAGGATTTTTGGAATCATTTGCATTCATTAGTCATTAGTAGCAATATCGGCGCGAACATCTCGGCTTTAATGAAATATCTTGGTCTAAACAAAGGGTGGATGAGTATAAAAATATCGCTCATCAGGCCTTCAGTCACATGGCTATTCGGTGACCAACCAAAATTTTGGTCGGTCGACCGACGCTTAGTGCTCGCTGCCAGTTCTAGGTGTCGGCTGACCGACCAAAGCCTGCGCCGGTCACCTAGCCACCCGTTTAATTGAACCTACCCCAAACCATTGATTTGCCTTCTTCTTATCTTCTTCTTTCCTCACCCAGTCAACAACCCCTCAAACGGAAAATATCCCCCTCCCCTTGTGCCAGTAACCGCAAATCTCCTACATTGGTTGCTTCGCGTGAGGCACGACGGCCGCGTTCGTCCGCGTCATCGCCCCTCGGCAGCACCTATATTTTATAGCTCCACGCCCGCCACCGTCAGGTGCAACATAGCACACCGTTTCATAGCTTGCCACACTCGCTGACATTGATGTAGCCACCACCGCTTGTCATTCCAGCAAAAATGGCCGGTCCATCCTCTTCGTCATCATCGACGCACCGGTCACCGAAAGATATGATGTAGCATCACGCGATGCCATCCAATCACGACTCACATCCCCCCGCTCTTGCCGGTTGTAGCAAACCGGGCGCCGGTCCCAACAAAATAGAGTGTCGGTCCCATCATTGTTGCCACTCCCGTTGCCCTTGTTGAAGCTCCTGGGGTTGCTGGTCCAGTAATTTTGCTTGCTGGATGCAGCAAAATCGGCCTCTGGTCCTGGTACGTCTCCAACGTATCTATAATTTTTGATTGTTCCATGCTATTATATTATCCGTTTTGGATGTTTTATATGCATTAATATGCTATTTTATACTCCCTCCGTTCCTAAATACTTGTCTTTCTAGGCATTTCAACAAATGACTACATACGAAGCAAAATGAGTGAATCTACACTCTAAAATATGTCTACATACATCCGTATGTAGTAGTCATTTGAAATGTCTAGAAAGACAACTATTTAGGAACGGGGGAGTATTATTTTTGGGACTAACCTATTAACCTAGTGCTCAGTGCCAGTTTCTGTTTTTTCCCTTGTTTTTTAGCTCCGGAGAAGAGGAATACTAAAGAGAGTCTAGACGGAATAAAACTTCACGATGATTTTTATTGGACCCAGAAGACACCCAGAGGACTTGGAGTCCAAGCCAGAAGAGCCACGAGGCGGCGACAAGGGCGGAAGGCGTGCCCTACCATGTGGGCCCCTCGGGACTCCCTTGACCTAGGTCTTCCTCCTATATATTCACATATATTCCAGAACCACCAGCTGTCGGTGTCAAAACCTACAAATCTTGGGTAGGGGGCCCCAAGCTGTATGTCTGAGGATCGATGGTAACTATGATCAAAAGGACATAGTGTTTACCCAGGTTCGGGCCCTCTTAATGGAGGTAAAACCCTACTCCTGCTTGATTATATTCGATGAGTATAGGGGTTACAAGAGTTGATCTACCTCGAGATCATAATGGCTAAACCCTAGCTTGGCTAGCCTATCAATGTTGTGATCCTGCCTTCGATCTAACCCTCCAATTTATATAGATACCGGAGGGGCTTAGGGTTGTACAAAGTCGGTTTAACAGAAAGGAAATAGTATATCTGGACACCTAAACTTGCCATCCACGTATATGGAAGTCCCTACCGGACACGAGAGGTGGTCTTCTGCCTTGTATCTTGACGGCCCATCAGTCCGGCCCATATCCAATAGACCGGACGCCCGAGGACCCCTTGGTCCAGGACTCCCTCAGTAGCCCCTGAACCAGTCTTCAATGACGACGTGTTCGGCGTGCAGATTATCTTTGGCATTGCAAGACGGGTTCCCTGAACAATATACACCAGCTTTCCTCCATAAAAGAAATATATTCGGCCTTGCATAATTAACAAAACCCTTAGCCGCAAAGGCAGGATATATAAAAAATTGGAACAATCCCTTTACTGACAACTTTCGGCGAAGCGTCAGACTTGACCCTTCAGCGTTTTGAACCGTTTTCACACCCCGCGTTTCGTGTTTCGAGGCCAAGCCCCATTGATCTGTCCTGTCAAAAAAGAGATCGTGCCCACTTATTACGGGATTGCTCATCAATAAAATTTGGGTAATCCAACTGTTTATGGCGCACGCTTTCGTTGGGAATAGGCGAGTTTCAAGGCATAAGTGGGGGGACAGTTGGCATTTTTACCGCCTATAAGAGGGCAATGGATTTCTCCTTTCTTCCCCATGCCTTCCAATCTCCTCAGCCTTCCAATCTCCCAAGGTCTCAGCACCCGAAAAGTTTTCGTCTTCCTCACCACCACCACCTCCTCCGACCATGGCCGGATCTGGTTCCAAGGGCAAGTGGAAGGCCTCCTCCGTCACGGAGAAGGAGATAAAGGACCTCCGGAGTGTGGGATACCTAGCCGTAACCATCACGCACAGGCTCCCCCCAAGGGTTAGATCATCCCCACTACGGAGCCCGGCGAAAGGGTCGTCTTCCTCCCCCATTTCCTTAGAGGGTTAGGTTTTCCACCTCACCCCTTTGTTCGTGGACTCATGTTCTACTACGGGCTAGATTTTCATGATCTAGCCCCAAACTCTTTCCTCCACATCTCGGCGTTTATCGTCGTGTGTGAGGCTCTACTCTGCATCCCCCACACTTCAGCCTATGGCTGAAAGTCTTCAATGTGACGCCGAAGGTGGTAGACGGGCAACATGCAGATTGCGGCGGGGCCATGATAAGCAAGCTGCCCAAGGCCACGTGGCCCAAGGGGGCCTTCATCGAGGCCATCAAGATCTGGCAACAAGAGTGGTTTCATATCACCGAGCCGCGCCGCACCAAGTGGGTGGCGATTCCAGAGTTCAGATCCGGACCCCCATGAGGCTCATCTCCTGGACCGCAAAGGGCCTCGACTGGGGGTCCCAGTCGGAGGTGCAGACGCTGCAGACGCGTATCACCAACGTGTTGAGCAAAAACGTTGGTCTAACTAACATAGTGCAAATTATGCTCTTCCGCCGCATCCTCCCCTGCCAACGTCGGGCTTCCCCCAAGTGGGAGTTCAACCTGGAGGAGCGGCGGACTCTGCAGCACTTCCTCGGCACGACGCACGAGGGAATGTGGAAGCTACTTTTTAAGGCGTAGAAGAGCTGGCCCATGGAGACCGAAGACGTCGGTCTCAACGCCGAGAATCCAGCCACTCCGGTAAGTGTTAATTTTTTGAAGATATGCCCGGTCTATATATTCGATCAATACGAATCTTATCAGCCCTATCTCTTTACAGGGCTGGACAAAGAAGGCGGAGCGGATCAAGAGTCCGGCTCCGTTGCCCGAAGACCTAGTCACTCCTCAGCTGGAGGAGATGCTGGTCCCGACGCCCTACCAAGCGCCAAAGAAGAAGAGCAAGGATCCCAAGGGAGGGCCCCGCTGCGGAGGTCCTTCGAACGCTGTGTTCGGAGAGACCGAAGTCGTCTCCTCTCACGAGAAGGACGAGAACGAAGAGGAGGAGCACAAAGTGGAGAGCGACTTCCCTCGCATCATGAGGAGGAAGAAGAGGACGGCCTCCGAGAATCTGGAGGAGGCGACGCTGAAGAGGAAGAAGGTTACCCTCTCGGTAAGTTTGGATTCGGAGTCCAAACACAGCCCAAGGAGAGCTCCTAGGGTTAAGCCCCTTGCCGAATTGTAAGTATCAAAAACCTTACTTGTTCAGTTTTCGCTTACCCGCCTCTGTATAAATTGTAACTTTGCTCATATTTCAGCCCTCCGCGTGATATCCCGAACCCCTCGACTTCGTTAGGGAATTCTCTGCCGCCTGAAGAGGCGGAGAGCGACGGACCATCGTGAGCCCTCTCCCCCCTGCCATGGAGGACATCAAGGTGTCGTCCCAAAGGACTTTCCTGCCCGAGGAGGGGCGAACAAGGCCGTCTAGAAGGCGCCTGAGGTCAATACCTTAGATGCCGCTGATCTGGACACGGTGACCCCCATGACCATCAAGGGTGGGGGCCTCAACAGTTCGGCCCCTCGCCGAACACTGTCCTGGAGATCAATGCGGCTCCGGGTTCGGACCAACACCCCCCTTCGACAGAGGGGGGAGGAGCAACAGCTCCATCAGTGGCCTCTGTTAAACCGGAGGCCGCTCATACTCTGGAGGAAGCGCTACAACGCGCTTCCATCATGGAGGAGCACCGCACGCTGATGGGTGCGATTATGGAAAAGGTTCGGTTCGTGAAGAGCAGACTGAACGAAGCCTTTAACAGCCTACCAATAGACTTTGAGGTATGCGATGCAATTCTCGTACAAGTTTTTTTATATGCTAGGTTGAACCCATGTATAGACAGTAGCCCCTGAGAGTCTGTCCGGATTAGAACAATCCGGACAGAGGATAAAAAACAAGTTGATAATGTATCATGCTATCTTGTTGGACATGCATCTATGCTGGCAGCTACTGCCCAAGCCGCAGAGGTTTCCGAGCTCAATCAGAAGCTTCGGCTAGCCGATGAGGAGCTCTACCACGTCAACAAGCGGTTTGACAAAACACAAGGTATGCAGCACTATGACATACCCGAAGTGATATGTGTCTAATTTTTTTTAATTTACTGAGTTTTATGAGTATACCCATAGTTGGCGCATCCGAGGTTGGGTCCCTCAAGAGTGCCCTCTCCCAAGCCAAAAAGGAGGCGGAGGTGAGCAAGGCGGCCACTGACAAAGCGGCTAAGGAGTTGGAGGTGGAGCGAATCACTCGTGAACAACACGAGGCGCGGGTGGGCGAGGCCGAACAGGAGCTCAAGGACGCCATTGCCAAGTGCGAGTCCTTGGAGCAGAAGTGTTCGGAACAAGCCTCCGATCTCACTAAAGCTCTCAAGAGCGTGAAGGAAGCCTGGGTTGAAGCCCAGGGCGCTCGCCAGAAGATCCAGGAGGCGAGGCAGATAGCGACTGGTAAGGCCTTTCTTCTGCAGAGTAAATTTACAAGTAAGAGATACATCCCGCTGACCCGAATTTGGAGTTCTCCAGGTGCGTTTGCGGATCTGCCGAGCAGTATTGCTGATGCCGCAGAGTTCTTTCGAGCCGAAGAGGGGAGCTCGACGGAGAAGCTGTTCTGGTCACAATACCTTGCGCCAGAGCATCTGACGCCCCTCAGCGATTAGCTGAAGCAGCTGACTGAGCTGCACAGGGTGGCCGGAATGGCCATGAAGGATGTAATAGTCTGTCTTTGGCCAGCCGAGCCCATACTCAGCAGCTACTTCAGACTTGTGAAGCGGCTGGTCGATGCGCATCCTCAGATCAACGCCATTAAGCAGTCGGCCTGCATAGAAGGTGCCCGGATGGCCTTCACCTGAGTCAAGGTGCAATGGGCGAAGATGAAGGCCACCGAAATTGCCGCCACAGGGCCGCCTGAAGGCAAGGATCACTGGCGGCCGGAGAAGTACTTCGGCGACGTCCTCGAGGGAGCCCACATTGTAGAGGGTTAGTGCTCAAAGGATATCATATTTGAGTAGTGGAGTCCGGTTTGTAAAAACCATGTAATGAACTCATAATGTGAAATATTTATGCTTGCGCTTTATGATTTTGTTAGTTTATCCTCCTGTTTGGCCATTTATTTTATAAGTCTGAAAGTTTACCAGTCGTTGGCTTCTGCCCCAATGTAAATATTACAGGGGTGTTCGGTAACGCATGTCCGCACTTTATCCAACGTCTTGGTCCGATATAGGAGGCGTCTTGCGAGGTGAACTAGGCAATTAGACTATGTGGCTTTATTACTTTCACTTAGCCATAAGAGTCCATTGGTGGGGCTAAGTACTAGCCCCTTGTTGCGTGAATGGCGATCCGGAGTACGGTGCCTTTGCAACGCGGTTGGTCGAAGCTCAACCCCTCGTATAACATGACATAAATCGCGAAAGATTTGTAGTATAAAACTAAGTCACCGGATCACTGGCCCGCTCTCGCATATCATGACAATCAGCTTTTGGCTTTCTCTACTGAGGTACTTAACCGGATGAACCAGAAATACAATCGCAGTAGTTCTCCCTTTACTACCGTAGCCGAACTTGCGGAACGTAAGGTGGCAAACGCAGGAGCCGGGCAACCCAGCTATATACCAAAGACATGATTCGGAGCCGATGCATATAGTGCAATATCTGGGACGCCGAAGAGTTCCCTAGAGGTGTTCGGACTTTGAGAATTAGCGGGGCCGAATACAGCCCCAGGCATGAAGGCCGTGCCGAAGCGCGTATGTCAATCGAAAGTAAGGAGGGAATACGGATGATGAGGTAATACAAGAACCCAACACAAAGGTGGTGATTGTCTGTTTCCTTTATATCCTTATCAATACGTCAAGGCGTGTTTTGACAAACAATGCCATTAATATTAAGGTCATGTTACATGCCTAAAAAAATTTACATAAGGGAAAGTCTAACACAGGGCCTAAAGGTAATGGCTCAAAGACTCCAGTGATGTGTTGCCGCACGTCTGCACCATTTCTCCTTAGTAATAAGTCCTTTGGTAGGAGTATTTGATGGTTGGCCGTAAATATTTAAAACACTAGCCTTGAAAGGATCCTTGATGCAACCATACAACAAAATAGGGCTCTTGATGAACCTCTGGTGAAGAAAAAGATGTATGTAGTCCAAATAGGGTCAAGCCATATGCTACGTCTTGAGCTTGCGTTGGTTTTCCTCGAAGAGGAGAGGGTGATGCAGCAATAGTAGCATAAGTATTTCCCTCAGTTTTTCAGAACCAAGGTATCAATCCAGTAGGAGGCTCCTCAAAAGTCCCATGCACCTACACAAACAAACTGAGAACTCGCAACCAACGCGATAAAGGGGTTGTCAATCCCTTCACGGCCACTTGCGAAAGTGAGATCTAATAAAGATAGTAAGATAAGATAAATATATTTTTGGTATTTTATAATATAGATGCAAAAGGTAAAGATGAAAATAAAAGTAGATTGGAAGCAAACATGATAAGAGATAGACCCAGGGGCCATAGGTTTCACTAGTGGCTTCTCTCAAGATAGCATAAATATTATGGTGGGTGAACAAATTACTGCCAAGCAATTGATAGAAAAGCGAATAGTTATGAGATTATCTAGTAGGACAAACCGAACTGATAATTCGGAGAGACTTGCAAAGATAACTCAATCATACATAAAAGAATTCAGAGAAGATTCAAATATTATTCATAGATAAACTTGATCATAAACCCACAATTCATCGGATCTCGACAAACACACCGCAAAAAGAGTTTACATCGAATAGATCTCCACAAGAGAGGGGGAGAACATTGTATTGAGATCCAAAAAGAGAGAATAAGCCATATAGCTAATAAATATGGACCCGTAGGTCTATGGTAAACTACTCACAACTCATCGGAGGGGCAAGGATGTTGATGTAGAAGCCCTCCGTGGTCGATTCCCCCTCCGGCAGAGTGCCGGCGAAGGCTCCAAGATGGGATCTCGCGGATACAAAAGGTTATGGTGGTGGAAATTGTGTTTCGTCCACCTCCTGGATGTTTTCAGGGTACGTAGGTATATATAGGAGGAAGAAGTACGTCGGTGGCCGCCCGAGGGGCCCACAAGATAGGGGGGCGCGCCCTATAGGGGGGGGGCGCCCTCCTATCTCGTGGAGGCCTCAGCTGCTTCTTGACTTGCACTCCAAGTCCTCTGGATCACGTTCGTTCCAAAAATCACTCTCCCGAAGGTTTCATTCCATTTGGACTCTGTTTGATATTCCTTTTCTTCGAAATACTGAAATAGGCAAAAAAACAGCAATATGGGCTGGGCCTCCGGTTAGTAGGTTAGTCCCAAAAATGATATAAATATGTAAAATAAGGCCCATAAATATCTAAAAGGGGTAATATAATAGCATGGAACAATCAAAAATTATAGATACGTTGGAGACGTATCAAGCATCCCCAAGATTAATTCCTGCTGGTCCTCGAGTAGGTAAATGATAAAAAAGAATTTTTTGATGTGGAATGCTACCTAACATGATTTATAATGTAATTTTCTTTATTATGGCATGAATGTTCAGACCCAAATGATACAAAATAAAAGTTCATATTGACATAAGAAATAGTAATACTTCAAGCATACTAATCAAAGTAATCATGTCTTCTCAAAATAACATGGCCAAAGAAAGTTATCCCTACAAAATCATATAGTCTGGCTGTTGCTCTATCTTCATCACACAAAGTATTTAATCATGCACAACCACGATGACATGCCAAGCAATTGTTTCATACTTTAATAATCTCAAACTCTTTCAACTTTCACGCAATACATGAGCGTGAGCCATGGACATAGCACTATATGTGGAATAGAATGGTGGTTGTGGAGAAGACAAAAAAGGAGAAGATAGTCTCACATCAACTAGGCATATCAACGGGCTATGGAGATGCCCATTAATAGATATCAATGTGAGTGAGTAGGGATTGCCATGCAACGGATGCACCAGAGCTATAAATATATGAAAGCTCAACAAAAGAAACTAAGTGGGTGTGCATCCAACTTGCTTGCTCATGAAGACCTAGGGCATTTTGAGGAAGCCCATCATTGGAATATACAAGCCAAGTTCTATAATGAAAAATTCCCACTAGTATATGAAAGTGACAACATATGAGACTCTCTATCATGAAGATCATGGTGCTACTTTGAAGCACAAGTGTGGAAAAAGAGATAGTAGCATTGCCCCTTCTCTCTTTTTCTCTCATTTTATTTTTTTCCTTTTCTTTTCTTTCTTTTTTTATTTGGCCTTTTTTTTCTTTTTGGCCTTTCTCCTTTTTTTCTTTTTCTCTTTTTTTTCTTTTTGTAAAGTCCGAAGTCTCATCCCGACTTGTGGGGGAATCATAGTCTTCATCATCCTTTCCTCACTAGGACAATGCTCTAATAATGAAAATCATCACACTTTTATGGATTTACAACTCAAAGCTAGAACAAGGTATGACTCTATATGAATGCCTCCAGCGGTGTACTGGGATAGGCAATGAATCAAGAGCGACATGTATGAAAATTATGAAGGTGGCCATGCAAAGAGCAATATGACAAAAGTAATGTGTGTCATATGAACGGAACGGTGGAAAGTTGCATGGCAATATATCTCGAAATGGCTGTGGAAATGCCATAATAGGTAGGTATGGTGGCTGTTTTGAGGAAGGTATATGGTGGGTGTATGGTACTGGGGAAAGTTGCGCGGCACAAGAGAGGCTAGCAATGATGGAAAGGTGAAAAGGGTGCGTATAATCCATGGACTCAACATTAGTCAAAAGAACTCATATACTTGTTGCAAAAATTTAGAAGTCATCAAAAACCAAAGCACTACGCGCATGCTCCTAGGGGGATAGATTGGTAGGAAAAGACCATCGCTCGTCCCCGACCGCCACTCATAAGGAAGACACTCAATAAATAAAATTGTGCTCCAACTTCATCACAAAGCGGTTCACCATACGTGCATGCTACGGGAATCCCAAACTTCAACAAAAGCATTCTTTAAATTCATAATCACCCAACTAGCATAACTTCAATATCACTACCTCCATATCTCAAAACAATTATCAAGCATCAAATTGATCATAGCATCCAATTCACTTTCTATGATAGTTTTTATTATACCCAACTTGGATGCTCATCATTCTAGGACCAACTTTGTAACCATAGAAAATACCATGCTGTTCTAAAAGACTCTCAAAATAATATAAGTGAAGCCTGCGAGACTAGAAATTTCTTCAAAATTAAGACACCACCGTGCTCTAAAAGATATAAGTGAAGCACTAGAGCAAAAACTATCAAGCTCAAAAGATATAAGTGGAGCACATAGAGTATTCTAGCAAATTCTAATCAAGTAGGCTTCTCCCAAAAGGTGTGCACAGCAGTATGATTATGGTAAACTAAAAAGCAAAGACTAATATAATACACGACGCTCCAAGCAAAACACATATCATGTGGCAAATAAAAATATAGCTCCAAGTAAAGTTACCAATGAATGAAGACGAAAGAGGGGATGCCTTCCCGGGGCATCCCCAAGCTTAGGCTTTTGGCTATCCTTGAATATCTTGGGGTGCCTTGGGCATCCCCAAGCTTAGGCTCTTGCCACCCTTTATTCCATAGTCCATAAAAGCTTTACCAAAAACTTGAACACTTCACAACACAAAACTCAACAGGAAATCTTATAAGCTCCGTTAGTGAAAGAAAACAAAACCACCACATAAGGTACTGTAATGAACTCATTCTTTTGGTGTTAAACCTACTGTATTCCAACTTCTCTATGGTTTATAAACTAATTTACTAGCCATAGATGCATTGAAATAAGCAAACATCACACAAAAAATAGAATCTGTCAAAAACAGAACAGTCTGTAGCAATCTGTAACTAACGCAAACTTCTGGAACTCTAAAAATCCTACCAAACTAGGAAGTCCTGGACAATTTGTTTATTGATCATCATCAAAAAGAATCAACGCAAAATCACGTTCCTGTGATTTAACAAAATTATATTCGTGCGTGCAAAGTTTCTGTTTTTCAGCAGAATCAAATCAACTATCATCATAGGTTATCCTATAGGTTCTACTTGGCACAAACACTAATTAAAAGATAAAAACACATCTAAACAGAAGATAGATGCAAGATTTATTACTAAACAGGAGAAAAAACAAAAAACATAAAGAAAATTGGGTTGCCTCCCAACTAGCGCTATCGTTTAACGACCCTAGCTAGGCATAAAAGCAAAGATAGATATAACGGGTGCCATCTTTGGCACTAAATTCATAAGTAGCTGGCATGATAGATTCATAAGGTAATTTGACTTTCTTTCTTGGAAAGTGCTCCATGCCTTTATTTAATGGAAATTGGAATCTAATATTCCTTCCTTCATATCAATAATCGCGCCAATCGTTCTAAGGAAAGGTCTACCAAGAATAATAGGGCAAGAAAGATTGCAATCTATATCAAGAACGATAAAATCTACGGGCACCAAATTTCTAATTGCAACAATAAGAACATCATTGATCCTTCCCATAGGCATTTTAATGGTGGAATCCGCAAGGTGCAAATTTAAAGAGCAATCATCAAGATCATGGAAACCTAGAATATCACATAAAGTTTTCGGAATCGTGGAAACACTAGCACCCAAATCACACAAAGCAAAACACTCATGATCTT
This sequence comes from Aegilops speltoides, assembly GCA_021437245.1. Lineage (NCBI taxonomy): Eukaryota > Viridiplantae > Streptophyta > Magnoliopsida > Poales > Poaceae > Aegilops > Aegilops speltoides. Next base: position 372,779,084 of record CM038142.1, read on the forward strand.
TAATTCTAATCTTTATAGTAGGTTCCCACTCATCATTAAGTTTTCTAGGTATAGAAACTTCCAAATTAAGTTTTTCATCATAAGATTGCATCAAGGCATCAACAATATGTTTGGTAAAAGCTTTGTTTTGACTATAAGCATGAGGAGAATTAACAACAGATTGAAACAAGGAAATAGAACCTTTTAAAGAACAATTATCATAATCAAATTCCTTGAAATCCGAGATAGCGGGTTCAATGCTATTTAAAGTTGTGACCTCTCCAATCTCACTTTTACCAAATTTAGCATCAAGATCTAAAGACTCTGAATTCTTGGGACGCCTTCTAGGCAAAGTTGATTCATCATCAGTCCCATAATCATCAAAATTCATATTGCAAAACATAGATCTAATAGGAGACGCATCAATAACTTTAAGATCCTCATCATTATTTTCATGGAAACTAGAAGAACACGCTTCTATAAATCTATCTTTCTTAGCACGCAATCTAGCGGTTCTTTCCTTACACTCATCAATGGAAATTCTCATTACTTTGAGAGACTCATTGATATCATGCTTAGGAGGAGAAGATCTAAGTTTAAGAGAATCAACATCAAGCGAAAGTCTATCAACGTTCCTAGCCAAATCATCAACTTTGAGCAATTTTTCTTCAAGCAAAGCATTAAAATTCTTTTGAGAAATCATAAAATCTTTCACACTATTCTCAAAATCAGAGGGCATCTTATTAAAATTACCATATGAATTATTGTAGGAATTTTCATAATTATTAGAGGAATTACTAGGGAACGGTCTAGCATTAAAGTTTCCTCTATAAGCATTGTTTGCAAAACTATTCCTATCAACAAAATTCACATCCATAGATTCATTATTATTCTCAATCAAAGAAGACAAAGGCATATCATTGGGATCAAGAGGAGTATTTTTAGTAGCAAACAATTTCATAAGTTCATCCATCTTTCCACTCAAAACATTGATTTCTTCTATAGCATGCACTTTTTTACTAGAAGATCTTTCGGTGTGACATTGAGAATAATTAGCCATAATATTATCAAGAAGTTTTGTAGCATCTCCTAACGTGATTTCCATAAACATGCCTCCCGCGGCCGAATCTAAGAGATTTCTAGAAGCAAAGTTCAAACCGACATAAAATTTTTGTATAATCATCCATAAATTCAAACCATGAGCATCAATTTCATTCTTTCCCAAGATTGGGCAACATGCTCATGATCAAGTTGTTTAAAATTCATAATATCGTTCCTAAGAGTGATGATCTTAGTGGGAGGAAAATACTTAGAGATACAATCATCTTTGCACTTGTTCCAAAGATCAATATTATTTTTAGGCAAAGACGAAAACCAAACTTTAGCACGATCTCTAAGTGAAAACGGAAATAACTTCAATTTGACAATATTGTTATCCGTATCTTTCTTCTTTTGCATATCACACAAATCAACAAAATTGTTTAGATGAGTAGCAGCATCTTCACTAGGAAGGCCGGCAAATTGATCTTTCACAACAAGATTCAGCAAAGCAGTATTGATTTCACAAGACTCAACATCATTAAGAGGAGCAATCAGAGTACTAAGGAAATCATTATTATTGGTATTCGAGAAATCACACAATTTGGTATTATCTTGCGCCATGGCAACAAGTAATCCAACACACAAGCAAACAGAAAAAGGCAAGCGAAAAGAGAGGACGAGATTGGGAAAGAGAGGGCGAATAAAACGGCCAGGGTGAAGTGGGGGAGAGGAAAACAAAAGGCAAATGGCAAATAATGTAAATGCCAGGGAGATGGGTTTGTGATGGGTACTTGGTATGTCTTGACTTGAGCGAAGACCTCCCCGGCACCTACACAAACAAACTGAGAACTCGCAACCAATGTGATAAAGGGGTTGTCAATCCCTTCATAGCCACTTGCGAAAGTGAGATCTAATAAAGATAGTAAGATAAGATAAATATTTTTTTGTTATTTTATAATATAGATGCAAAAAGTAAAGATGCAAATAAAATTAGATTGGAAGCAAATATGATAAGAGATAGACCCGGGGGCCATAGGTTTCACCAGTGGCTTCTCTCAAGATAGCATAAGTATTACGGTGGGTGAACAAATTACTGTCGAGCAATTGGTAGAAAAGCAAGTAGTTATGAGATTATCTAGGCATGATCATGTATATAGGCATGACGTCCATAACAAGTAGACCGACTCCTGCCTGCATCTACTACTATTACTCCACACATCGACCGACTCCTGCTTGCATCTAGAGTACTAAGTTCATAAGATCAGAGTAACGCATTAAGCAAGATGACATGATGTAGAGGGATAAACTCAAGCAATATGATATAAACCCCATCTTGTTATCCTCGATGGCAACAATACAATACGTGCCTTGCAACCCTTTACATCCTTTGGGTAAGGACACCGCAAGATTGAACCCAAAGCTAAGCACTTCTCCCATGGCAAGAAAGATCAATCTAGTAGGCCAAACCAAACTGATAATTCGAAGAGACTTGCAAAGCTAACTCAATCATACATAAAAGAATCCAGAGAAGATTCAAATATTATTCATAGATAAACTTGATCATAAACCCACAATTCATCGGATCTCGACAAACACACCGCAAAAAGAGTTTACATCGAATAGATCTCCACAAGAGAGGGGGAGAACATTGTATTGAGATCCAAAAAGAGAGAAGAAGCCATCTAGCTAATAATTATGGACCCATAGGTTTGTGGTAAACTACTCACAACTCATCGGAGGGGCAAGGATGTTGATGTAGAAGCCCTCCATGGTCAATTCCTCCTCCGGCAGAGTGCCGGCGAAGGCTCCAAGATGGGATCTCGCGGATACAGAAGGTTACGGTGGTGGAAATTGTGTTTCGTCCGCCTCCTGGATGTTTTCGGGGTACAAAGGTATATATAGGAGGAAGAAGTACGTCAGTGGCCACCCGAGGGGCCCATGAGACAGAGGGGCGCGCCCTATTGTGGGGGGCGCGCCCTCCTATCTCGTGGAGGCCTCGGCTGCTTCTTGACTTGCACTCCAAGTCCTCTGGATCACGTTCGTTCCAAAAATCTTGCTCCCGAAGGTTTCATTCCGTTTGGACTCCGTTTGATATGCCTTTTCTTCGAAATACTGAAATAGGCAAAAAACAGCAATACGGGCTGGGCCTCCGGTTAGTAGGTTAGTCCCAAAAATGATATAAATGTGTAAAATAAAGCCCATAAACATCCAAAAGGGGTAATATAATAGCATGGAACAGTAAAAAATTATAGATACGTTGGCGACGTATCACCGTACTATGGACTTTTTCCGCAGTGTGCCTCCAGTGCTGCCCAAGGTATTTTAAGTGCGTAGTTATGTACACGCGGCACGTAAGCCGCAACCTTATGGGGCAGTCGGCAGATGCCGAACTGCTAATCGAGGTCCGGATCCGACGAGGTATCGCAATGATGCACGGACCGGACTCGTTTAGAGATGTTGTTGGTTTTAATATCCGATGAATTATTCGGCTTGATAAGGCCGTCATACACCTCGGCTGCAAGGGCCGCAGTGTGTTCTTCAGTATAGAGGGAGCGCCTCCATATTTCCGTTGATAGTAATAACGCTGCAAGGTCCAAGCATCTTAAGTTTCAAATAAGCATAGTGCGGGACTACATTAAAGCGGGCAAAAGCAGTTTGTGTGAGCAGTGCATGATAACCACTACGGAAAGGGACGATGTTGAAGATTAATTCTTCACTGCGGAAGTTGTCTGGGGAGCCAAATACTACCTCTACTGTTAGTGAGCCCGTACAACAGGCCTCCACGCCGAGTATCACACCTTTGAAGGTAGTGTTGAGGGAGTCCTGGATTCGGGGGTCCTCAGGTGTCCGGCCTGGGAGTATGGGCCGGGTTGCATGGGCCGTATAGGATCAAGCTGAAGATTATTTACCGTGTCCGGATGGGAGTTCTCAGTACGTGGACGACAAGAATAGAGTCCGGAAGTTTCCTTTCCCGATAAACCGACCTTGTACAAACCCTAGACCCCTCCGATGTGTATATAAACTGGAGGGGTTAGTCCGCCGAGCTTATCTTCTTCACCATCATTGGAATCCTCATAGGCTAGACATCTATGGTTAGCTAATATGATCTCGAGGTAGATCAACTCTTGTAATCTTCATACTCGTTGAATATAATCAAGCAGGAGTAGGGTTTTACCTCCCTTAAGAGGTCCCGAACCTAGGTAAACATTGTCTCTCCTGGCTTCCTGTGACTATTGATCCTTAGACGTACAACTTGGCCCCCCTACCCAAGATCTACCGGTTTTGACACCGACATTGGTGCTTTCACTTAGAGCTCTGCCGTGCTGTCTACAAAAAGTGATCTATGGCTCGCCTAGTCATCAACAACAAGGGCAAACCCTCCAGCTCGGTGATTTCACCATGAGGGCCCGCAGGCCGTTGAGCCTGCAACTCCCCCCATGGCCGCCGGACACCGTCCTCGCATTGGCCCTAAGTACTCCTAAAAATTGGATCTAGCGGTGTTTCGTCTTTAAACGAACTGCTAGACCACATCGCCGCTTGGGGGTCTCAACGGACTATGATCGGATCGGGCTCAAACCCAACCGGAGGGAAATTAATCACCTGCCGATCACCCACTTCATGGCTGTCGTCGAGGAACCAGCCATAGACACTTCCCTCTCCATATTGAAAACCAATTATGTTCGGTCCCCGAATCCCCTGAGCCGGATACTTCCCCTTTGGATGGGACCTTATGCCCTCTGGACTCTGGTTCAAGTGTAGGATTGCCGGAGCCTTTGCGCTTAGCTGGACCCGAACCAGTTGTCGTGGTACGAAGTCTGATAGTAAGAGTATGGGGTACGTATGAGGAGGCGAGGCCCTAGCTACGACGAGGTTGTACACACGAGTTTACGAGTTCAGGCCCCTCTCGAAGGAGGTAAAAGCCCTATGTCTCGATGCCCTGAGGCGGTTGGCTGGAAGATGGGTGTGTGTTACAAGGGGTGCGAACCCTTGTCCCAGAGGAGGGGGTGGCTTATATAGAGTGCGCCAGGACCCCAGTCGTCCTCCGTTATAGGGGTTCAATGTACATTAAAATAGGGCGTTACTGGTAACGCCAACTATAAAGTGCTATTAATGATCTTTAAGACTACGGAGTGAATGCCTGACCGTTGCCATCCTGAGTGACTTTAGGTCTTCTGTACTACGAGTGGTTTCCTGTACGGTCGAGTGAAATTGGGGGTATCCGAGTGAGACGACTGGTCGAGTGGATTACACCTGATGGCTTCAATCGGTACTCCTTTCTATACTTTGAATGTCCTTCCTTCTAGGGTAGTGACCTTGGCTAGGGCGTATAGATCAGGTCTATGACCCTACCCTAGGTCTATGGTATCGCCATTAGCCCCCGAATGGATTGAGGTCTGAGTGAAAAGGAAGTTGAAGTTGACCCTGCCTTGACTCTTGTGCTTCACAAGCATTCATACTGAGTTCGAGGTCCATGTTGAAACTTCGGCTTCGTTTCAGTCGCCTTGATCGATTCAGAGGTCGTCGAGTGAACTTATGCTGGCAGTCTTTGAGTGTTGATATGGTGCGAAATCTTCGGCACGATTGGTTACTGCGGTTCCCGGATCTCACGGATTCGGAAATTTGGGGAAGAGCGCGTGGCGTAGCGCGCCGCAGTAAACGGGATGGATAGACATGGGCGCCTTGATTTCCGTGCGACCTTTTTCACCACGTATCTGGTGCACGACTATTGCAGGATTTGACGGGATTGCTCGGGCCCACGCGTCAGCCACTCGGAAGTAGGCCCATAAAAGGCGTCGAGGCCGATGCATTTGCACATTGCGCTCCCATTCTCCTCCTTGTTCTGCTTCTTCTGCTTCTCCACCATGTTCCCTTTCGCACTCGCTACCGCTGCCCCACCAGTGCGCAGCCCGCCACAATGGTGAAGGATAAGACGGCGGCACTGGAGCGCGCGAAGAAAGCGACGGCGACGGCGAAGGGCAAGAAAATGAATCGGGGATCATTGTCGAGGTCTGGGTTGCCGTGTGGTTGGATCCAGGGAGACTGGATCTGATCCACGCTCCGGCCAGAGGATTTGGAAGATCTGGCTGCCACGGGCTTAATCGCCGCTGGGACTTCGAGGCAGCCGGGGAACGAGATAGAGCCGCAGCCGCGGGCGGGTGAGTGCTTACTCCTCGCCACCCATGTCGACCGTGGTTTCTGCCTTACCCCACATCCTTTCTTCTGGGGTTTCCTGAACTTTTTCGGTGCTTAGCTTCACCATTCCTCTCCCAACACCATCACATATCTTGCTGCATTTGTTTCTATGTGCGAAAACTTCTTGGGTCGTCGACCGCACTCGGGTCTCTTCAAACACATTTTCATAGTCCGGTCCCAAACCATGAAGAAGGCAAATCCGAATGACGAGAGGACGCACGTGATCCAGATGTGCGGGGGTTTAGGGATTCAAATGAGGAAGAGGAACACTTTTTCCGCTATGACACTTCCTGAGCCGGTTAGGGGCTGGCAGCCGATCTGGTTCTACTGCCAGGACATTGCGACCCCCGGTCAGTCGACCGGTCTTCCTCCCTTTACCCTAGATCGAGTCCAGCAACCTTCATCGCTGATGGTGACCGCAACGGAGAAAGTGGTGACGAACATGTTAGTTGAGAGGGTAGTTCAGTTGGTCCGTTAGGGCGTTACTGGCATGGATTTACTGGAAGTGTTTCTCAGTCGACGCATCCAACTTCTCCAAGCCTGTGATCATTCGATGTGGATGTATTCGGGCTACAACGACACCGCTCGGGTCCAGCCAGAGGAGGTCCCTGACGAGACGATGGCCCTGTGGCTGAAGAGCATTACCAGAAACAAAGATAACCCCAGGGGAGCCAGGAGAGTCGATCCATTCAACGCCGACAACCAGACGGACAAGGTCTGATCCTTATTACCGAGTGTACTTCATTCTGTCTTGCAACTATCTCTGAATCTGACTGATGTTTGATTAACTTCTTGCCTTGCAGGTTTATACTAAGATGTACTCGATGCCGAACGGAGAGTATGCCTAGGAGGGAGCAGATAGCACAGAAGAGAGCGTCGACTGACAATCTCCTGATGACGATGATGAAGAAGAGAGTGATGAGTTGGACGATGAAGAAGAGGAGGTCGACTCACCACCCCGCACAGAGCGCCGATCCAAGCAGTCTCATGATCCAGTGGGCGGGCGCAACAAGGATGTCGCTCCGAGCACGCAAGTGCATAAGCACACTCGAACTTCGACTCCGGAGCCGTCAGAGAAGGTCGCCAAGCAGCTGTTGCCCCTTCAAAGCCTCGAAAGACCTTGCCCAAGATCAAGATGGACGTCCCCGTCGCTTCTGCGTGAGTGTTTTGTCATTCTATGTCTTCCTTCTGACTCATACTTTTGCTCTGACCGAGTGGATTATGAACCTTTCAGTGCTGCAACTTCCGAGACCTCCATGGATATTGACAAGGCTCAAGATGATGAAGAGACTAATGATGCAGCTACTTCCAAAGCTGGTACGATCCTGCAATCTTGTACTTGTTTTGTCGACTGGATTGTCGGTCGATTGAGCCCCTATGGTTGCATTTTGTTGTAGCTCCACGGGACATCATTGAACTTCCAGACGACGATGAAGAAGTGCCTCTGAAAAATACGGGAAGGAGGGACAGGGCTTCGAACAGGAGGACGGCTGTCGGCCAGGAGCCTCAGTCGACATCAGCACCGGAGACGATGGTCCAGCATTCCGTAGATCCGGCTCAGCCCACTGTTTATTTTTCCGATCTTGTGTCGACTGACCATCCCTCGGTGTCGATCACTCAAGTGCTTCGCCAGCATAGCTCCATGCTTCAGATCCCGTGAATGCTCGGACTGTACTGCCGTCGCCGCTCTTTGCTGCACATCACACTAAAGACAACCCGACGGATGTCGCCAAGGAAGCCATACTCCAAGGAAACCTTATTATGGAGCAGATGAAGGTGGTGCACGAGGCCAGCCAGGCTGACTACAACGCTAGCTTTGCTTTGCATGTTAATGTCAAGGTCAATTGATTTCCGACTGATCTCTCAATTTAATTTTTGCCTTGCTATGATGTAGTAGTTGTAGCTGCTGCTTCATTGTCCATAAGATGTCCCTGGATGAGTGTTTTGGAACCTTTTATGTGCATCTATCATGAGTCTGCATTTTGCATCCAATCACCCACTGGCTGCTTTAACTTAGTGTTGAATATCTCGTCCATTTGAGTCGACCAAGTTGAGTCGAGTGTATCTCTGAACCAATGGGAGCACTGCTACGTCTTGAGCTTGCGTTGGTTTTCCTCGAAGAGGAGAGGGTGATGCAGCAAAGTGTAGTGTAAGTATTTCCCTCAGTTTTGAGAACCAAGGTATCAATCCAGTAGGAGGCTCCTCAAAATTTCCATGCACCTACACAAACAAACTGAGAACTCGCAACCAACGCAATAAAGGGGTTGTCAATCCCTTCACGGCCACTTGCGAAAGTAAGATCTAATAAATATAGTATGATAAGATAAATATATTTTTGGTATTTTATAATATAGATGTAAAAAGTAAAGAAGCAAATAAAGTAGATTGAAAGAAAATATGATAAGAGATAGACCCGGGAGCCACAGGTTTCACTACAGGCTTCTCTCAAGATAGCATAAGTAGTACGGTGGGTGAACAAATTACTGTCGAGCAATTGATAGAAAAGCGCATAGTTATGAGATTATCTAGGCATGATCATGTATATAGGCATCACGTCCATAACAAGTAGACCGACTCCTGCCTGCATCTACTACTATTACTCCACACATCGACCGCTATCTTGCATGCATCTAGAGTATTAAGTTCATAAGAACAGAGTAACGCATTAAGCAAGAAGGCATGATGTAGAGGGATAAACACATGCAATATGATATAAACCCCATCTTATTATCCTCGATGGCAACAATACAATACGTGTCTTGCAACCCTTTCTGTCACTAGGTAAGAACACCACAAGATTGAACCCAAAGCTAAGCACTTCTCCCATGGCAAGAAAGATCAATCTAGTAGGCCAAACCAAACTGATAATTCGAAGAGACTTGCAAAGATAACTCAATTATACATAAAAGAATTCAGAGAAGATTCAAATATTATTCATAGATAAACTTGATCATAAACCCACAATTCATCGGATCTTGACAAACACACCGCAAAAAGAGATCACATCGAGTAGATCTCCACAAGAGAGGGGGAGAACATTGTATTGAGATCCAAAAAGAGAGAAGAAGCCATCTAGCTAATAACTATGGACCCGTAGGTCTGTGGTAAACTACTCACAACTCATCGGAGGGGCAAGGATGTTGATGTAGAGGCCCTCTGTGGTTGCTTCCCCCTCCGGCAGAGTGTCGGCAAGGGCTCCAAGATGGGGTCTCGCTGATACATAAGGTTACGGCGGTGGAAATTGTGTTTTGTGGTTCTCCTGGATGTTTTCGGGGTACGTAGGTATATATAGGAGGAAGAAGTACATCGGTGGCCGCCCGAGGGGCCCACGAGACAGGGGGCGCGCCCTACAGGGGGGCGCCCTCCTATCTCATGGGGCCCTCGGAGGCTTCTTGACTTGCACTCCAAGCTCTTCGGATCAGATTTGTTCCAAAATTAACGCTCCCGAAGGTTTCATTCCGTTTGGACTCCGTTTGATATTCCTTTTCTTCGAAATACTGAAATAGGCAAAAAAAAACAGCAATACGGGCTGGGCCTCCGGTTAGGAGCTTAGTCCCAAAAATGATATGAATGTGTAAAATAAAGCCCATAAACATCCAAAAGAGGTAATATAATAGCATGGAACAATCAAAAATTATAGATACGTTGGAGACGTATCAAGCATCCCCAAGCTTAATTCCTGCTCGTCCTCGAGTAGGTAAATGATAAAAAAGAAATTTTTGATGTGGAATGCTACCTAGCATAATTCATAATATAATTTTCTTTATTGTGGCATGAATGTTCAGATCCAAATTAATACAAAATAAAAGTTCATATTGACATAAGAAATAGTAATACTTCAAGCATACTAATCAAAGTAATCATGTCTTCTCAAAATAACATGGCTAAAGAAAGTTATCCCTACAAAATCATATAGTCTGGCTATGCTATATCTTCATCACACAAAGTATTTAATCATGCACAACCCCGATGACAAGCCAAGCAATTGTTTCATACTTTACTAATCTCAAACTTTTTCAACTTTCACGAAATACATGAGCGTGAGCCATGGACATAGCACTATTTGTGGAATAGAAGGGTGGTTGTGGAGAAGATAAAGAAAAGGAGAAGATAGTCTCACATCAACTAGGCGTATCAACGGGCTATGGAGATGCCCATTAATAGATATCAATGTAAGTGAGTAGGGATTGCCATGCAACGGATGCACTAGAGCTATAAATATATGAAAGCTCAACAAAAGAAACTAAGTGGGGTGCATCTAACTTGCTTGCTCACGAAGACCTAGGGCGCTTTTTAGGAAGCCCATCATTGGAATATACAAGCCCAGTTCTATAATGAAAAATCCCCACTAGTATATGAAAGTGACAACATATGAGACTCTCTATCATGAAGATCATGGTGCTATTTTGAAGCACAAGTGTGGAAAAAGAGATAGTAGCATTGTCCCTTCTCTCTTTTTTTCTCTTTTTTTCTTTTCCCTTTTTTTTCTTTTTTTTTCTTTGGCCTATCTTTTTCTTTTTCTTTTTGGCCTTCCTCCTTTTTCTTCTTTTTTTCTTTTTGTAAAGTCCGAGGTCTCATCCCGACTTGTGGGGGAATCATAGTCTTCATCATCCTTTCCTCACTAGGACAATGCTCTAATAATGAAGATCATCACACTTTTATGGATTTACAACTCAAAGCTAGAACAAGATATGACTCTATATGAATGCCTCCGTGATGTGCAGGATATGCAATGAATCAAGAGCGACATGTATGAAAATTATGAAGGTGGCCTTGCCACAAATACAATGTCAACTACATGATCATGCAAAAAGCAATATGACAAAATTAATGCGTGTCATATGAACGAAACGGTGGAAAGTTGCATGGCAATATATCTCGGTGGCTATGGAAATGCCATAATAGGTAGGTATGGTGGCTATTTTGAGGAAGATAAATGGTAGGTGTATGGTACCGACGAAAATTGCACGATACAAGAGAGGCTAGCAATGGTAGAAGGGTGAAAGAGTGCGTATAATCCATGGACTCAACATTAATCAAAGGAACTCACATACTTGTTGCAAACATTTAGAAGTCATCAAAAACCAAAGTACTACGTGCATGCTCCTAGGGGGATAGATTGGTAGGAAAAGACCATCGCTCGTCCCCGACCGCCACTCATAAGGAAGACAATCAATAAATAAAATTGTGCTCCAACTTCATCACAAAGCGGTTCACCATACGTGCATGCTACGGGAATCACAAACTTCAACACAAGCATTCTTTAAATTCATAGTCACCCAACTAGAATGACTTTAATATCACTACCTTCATATCTCAAAACAATTATCAAGCATCGAATTGATCATAGCATCCAATTCACTTTTCTATGATAGTTTTTATTATACCCAACTTGGATGCTCATCATTCTTGAACCAACTTTATGATAATAGCAAATACCATGCTGTTCTAAAAGACTCTAAAAATAATATAAGTGAAGCATGAGAGACAAGCAATTTTTTCAAAATTAAGACACCACCGTGCTCTAAAAGATATAAGTGAAGTACTAGAGCAAAAACAATCAAGCTCAAAAGATATAAGTGAAGCACATAGAGTGTTTTAGCAAATTCTAATCAAATAGGCTTCTCCCAAAAGGTGTGTACAGCAAGGATGATTTTGTTAAACCAAAAAGCAAAGATTAATATAATACACGACGCTCCAAGCAAAACACATATCATGTGGCGAATAAAAATATAGCTCCAAGTAAAGTTACCAATGAACGAAGACGAAAGAGGGGATGCCTTCCCGGGGCATCCCCAAGCTTAGGCTTTTGGCTATCCTTGAATATCTTGGGGTGCCATGGGCATCCCCAAGCTTATGATCTTGCCACTTCTTATTCCATAGTCCATAAAAGCTTTACCCAAAACTTGAAAACTTCACAACACAAAACTCAACAGGAAATCTTGTAAGCTCCGTTAGTGAAAGAAAACAAAACCACCACATAAGGTACTGCAACGAACTCATTCTTTATTTAATTTGGTGTTAAACCTACTGTATTCCAACTTCTTTATGGTTTATAAACTAATTTACTAGCCATAGATGCATTGTAACAAGCAAACAACACACGAAAAACAGAATCTGTCAAAAACAGAACAATTTGTAGCAATTTGTAGTTAACGCAAACTTCTGGAACAATAAAACTCCTACCAAAATAGGAAGTCCTGGAAAATTTGTCTATTGAACATTAGCAAAAAGAATCAACGCAAAACCTCATTCCTATGATTTAACAAAATTATATTCGTGCGCGCAAAGTTTCTATTTTTCAGCAGAATCAAATCAACTATCATCGTAGGTTATCCTATAGGTTCTACTTGGCACAAACACTAATTAAAAGATAAAAACACATCTAAACAGAAGGTAGATGCAAGATTTATTACTAAACAGGAGCAAAAACAAAAAACATAAAGAAAAATTGGGTTGCCTCCCAACTAGCGCTATTGTTTAACGCCCCTTGCTAGGCATAAAAACAAAGATAGATGTAACGAGTGCCATCTTTGGAACTAAATTCATAAGTAGCACGCATGATAGATTCATAAGGTAATTTGACTTTCTTTCTTGGAAAGTGCTCCATGCCTTTCTTTAATGGAAATTGGAATCTAATATTCCCTTCTTTCATATCAATAATCACACCAATCGTCCTAAGGAAAGGTCTACCAAGAATAATAGGGCAAGAAAGATTGCAATCAATATCAAGAACGATATAATCTACGGGCACCAATTTTTTATTTTCAATAATAAGGACATCATTGATCCTTACCATAGGCTTTTTAATGGTAGAATCCGCAAGGTGCAAATTTAAAGAGCAATCATCAAGATCATGAAAACCTAGAATATCACATAAAGTTTTCGGAATCGTGGAAACACTAGCACCCAAATCACACAAAGCAAAACACTCATAATCTTTAATTTTAATCTTTATAGTAGGTTCCCACTCATCATTAAGTTTTCTAGGTATAGAAACTTCCAAATTAAGTTTTTCATCATAAGATTGCATCATGGCATCAACAATATGTTTGGTAAAAGCTTTGTTTTGACTATAAGCATGAGGAGAATTAACAACGGATTGCAACAAGGAAATACACCCTTTTAAAGAACAATTATCATAATCAAATTCCTTGAAATCCGAGATAGTAAGTTCAACATTATTAGAAGTTGAGGATTCTCCAATCTCACTTTTACCAAATTTAACATCAAGATCTAAAGACTCCGAATTTTGGGGACGCCTTCTAGGCAAAGTTGATTCATCATCAGTCCCATAATCATCAAAATTCATATTGCAAAACATAGATGTAATCGGAGACGCGTCAATAACTTTAAGATCCTCATCATTATTTTCATGAAGACTAGAAGAACACGCTTTTATAAAGCTTTCTTTTTTAGCACACAATCTAGCGGTTCTTTCCTTGCACTCGTCAATGGAAATTCTCATTACTTTGAGAGACTCATTGATATCATGCTTAGGAGAAGAAGATCCAAGTTTAAGAGAATTAACATCAAGCAAAAGTCTATCAACGTTCCTAGCCAAATCATCAACTTTGAGCAATTTTTCTTCAAGCAAGGCATTAAAAATCTTTTGGGAAATCATAAATTCTTTCACACTATTCTCAAAATCAGAGGGCATCTTATTAAAATTACCATAAGAATTATTGTAGGAATTTCCATAATTATTAGAGGGATTACTAGGGAATGGTCTAGCATTAAAATTTCCTCTATAAGCGTTGTTTCCAAAACTGTTCCTACCAACAAAATTCACATCCATAGATTCATTATTATTCTCAATCAAGGAAGACAAAGGCATATCATTGGGATCAAGAGGAGTATTTTTAGTAGCAAACATCTTCATAAGTTCATCCATCTTTCCACTCAAAACATTGATTTCTTCTATAGCATGCACTTTTTTACTAAAAGATCTTTCGGTGTGCCATTGAGAATAATTAGCCATAATATTATCAAGCAATTTTGTAGCATCTCCTAACGTGATTTCCATAAAGGTGCCTCCCGCGGCCGAATCTAAGAGATTTCTAGAAGCAAACTTGAAACTGGCATAAATTTTTTGTATGATCATCCATAAATTCAAACCATGAGCAGGGCAATTACGAAGCATCAATTTCATTCTTTCCAAAGATTGGGCAACATGCTCATGATCAAGTTGTTTAAAATTCATAATATCGTTCCTAAGAGTGATGATCTTAGCGGGAGGAAAATACTTAGAGATAAAAGCATCTTTGCACTTGTTCCAAGAATCAATACTATATTAGGCAAAGACAAAAACCAAACTTTAGCACAATCTATAAGTGAAAACGGAAATAACTTCAATTTGACAATATTGTTATCCTTATCTTTCTTCTTTTGCATGTCACACAAATCAACAAAATTATTTAGATGAGTAGCGGCATCTTCACTAGGAAGGCCGGCGAATTGATCTTTCATAACAATATTCAACAAAGCGGTATTGATTTCACAAGACTCAACATCATTAAGAGGAGCAATCGGAGTACTAAGGAAATCATTATTATTGGTATTCGAGAAGTCACACAACTTGGTATTATCTTGTGCCATGGCGACAAGTAATCCAACAGACAAGCAAACAAAAAAACGGCAAGCGGAGAAGAGAGGAGATTGGGAAAGAGAGGGCGAATAAAATGTCAAGGGTGAAGTGGGGGAGAGGAAAACGAGAGGCAAATGGCAAATAATGTAAATGCGAGGGAGATGGGTTTGTGATGGGTACTTGGTATGTCTTGACTTGAGCGAAGACCTCCCCAGCAACGGCGCCAGAAATCCTTCTTGCTATGTCTTGAGCTTGCATTGGTTTTCATCGAAGAGGAGAGGGTGATGCAGCAAAGTGTAGCGTAAGTATTTCCCTCAGTTTTGAGAACCAAGGTACCAATCCAGTAGGAGGCTCCTCAAAAGTCCCACGCACCTACACAAACAAATTCAGAACTCGCAACCAACACAATAAAGGGGTTGTCAATCCCTTCACGGCCACTTGCGAAAGTGAGATCTAATAAAGATAGTATGATAAGATAAATATATTTTTGGTATTTTATAGTATAGATGCAAAAAGTAAAGAAGCAAATAAAGTATATTGAAAGCAAATATGATAAGACATAGACCCTGGGGCCATAGGTTTCACTAGAGGCTTCTCTCAAGATAGAATAAGTATTACGGTGGGTGAACAAATTACTGTCGAGCAATTGATAGAAAAGCGCATAGTTATAAGATTATCTAGGCATGATCATGTATATAGGCATCACGTCCATAACAAGTAGACTGACTCCTGCCTGCATCTACTACTATTACTCCACACATCGACCGCTATCTTGCATGCATCTAGAGTATTAAGTTCATGAGAACAGAGTAACGCATTAAGCAAGAAGGCATGATGTAGAGGGATAAACACATGCAATATGATACAAACCCCATCTTGTTATCCTCGATGGCAACAATACAATACGTGTCTTGCAACCCTTTCTGTCACTGGGTAAGAACACCGCAAGATTGAACCCAAAGCTAAGCACTTCTCCCATGGCAAGAAAGAACAATCTAGTAGGCCAAACCAAACTGATAATTCGAAGAGACTTGCAAAGATAACTCAATCATACATAAAAGAATTCAGAGAAGATTCAAATATTATTCATAGATAAACTTGATCATAAACCCACAATTCATCGGATCTCGACAAACACACCACAAAAAGAGATTTCATCGAATAGATCTCCACAAGAGAGGGGGAGAACATTGTATTGAGATCCAAAAAGAGAGAAGAAGCCATCTAGCTAATAACTATGGACCCGTAGGTCTGTCTTAAACTACTCACAACTCATCGGAGGGGCAAGGATGTTGATGTAGAGGCCCTCCGTGGTTGCTTCCCCCTCCGGAAGAGTGCCGGCAAGGGCTCCAAGATGGGATCTCGCGGATACAGAAGGTTACGGTGGTGGAAATTGTGTTTCGTGGTGCTCCTGGATGTTTTCGGGGTACGTAGGTATATATAGGAGGAAGAAATACGTCGATGGCCGCCCGAGGGGCCCACGAGATAGGGGGGCACGCCCTAAAGGGGGGGGGGCGCCCTCCTATCTCGTAGGGCCCTCGAAGGCTTCTTGACTTGCACTCCAAGCTCTCTGGATCAGATTTGTTCCAAAAATAACGCTCCCGAAGGTTTCATTCCGTTTGGACTCCGTTTGATATTCCTTTTCTTTGAAATACTGAAATAGGCAAAAAAACAGCAATATGGGTTGGGCCTCCGGTTAGTAGGTTAGTCCCAAAAATGATATAAATGTGTAAAATAAAGCCCATAAACATCCAAAAGAGGTAATATAATAGCATGGAACAATCAAAAATTATAGATACGTTGGAGACGTATCAGGCATGCAAAGTGCACCCACTGGGTGTCCCCAAGACCGCCGTCGGATGTTTGATGCGGCAGGTGTGTTTGCTGAATGCTACTTCATTGTTCTGTCACTCGGTGGGATAGTTTGATCCGAGTGGAATCCAGACCAGTGGGGGCACACCAAGTGCATTCACTGGGTGTAGTCCCTGATACCATGGTCGACTGCGGGCAGTCGGCTGGGGTCTGAGAATCTCTCTTTTATTTTTGCATACTCATGCTAGGCAGACCATGCTGAGTCGAAAACCAGACCAGTGGGGGCACGCCAAGTGCACCCACTAGGTGTAGTCCCCGAGACTACTGTTGAATGTTTGATTAGGTGGTAGTCTTAGAGCAATTTTTGCTGTGATTGACCTTTGTTTCTGTCGACTGACACATCTTATTTGCTGACTGCAGAAATCTTGTGATCTTGGAGCCCAATTTGCTGAATTGGAGAGGAAACAGATCAACCTCAACCTCGACCTGGAGCTGGACAAGAATAATCTCCAAAAGGCCCAAGAAGAAGCAGGTACCATGGGAGGTAATAATTCATCGACTGTCCACCTTATGACTTTTTTTCCTTTTAGTCTCTTGAATCGAGTGACTCCACTCGAACAGATCTGCGTAGTGAAAACCGTCAACTCCAAGCTCGTCTGAAGAATGTTATTTCTTTAGATAAAATGAAGCAGGCTCTGGAGAAGAAGGATCAAGACCTTGCCGCAGCACAAAAGGAGGCGCGAGAGAAAACAACACTTGCCGATAAGAAGCTGGCCTCAGTCAACAAGTTGGAAGAGGAGAACTCTAAGCTGAAGACTGCTGTTACTAAAGCCAACAAGGATGTTGCAAGGCTGAAGAAGGACAAGGAGACCTTGCCTGACAAGGTTGGAGATCTCACGGCGAAGAAGGGCGAACTGGAGGCTTATCTGGGAAGGCTTGCTGAGAAACTGGTCCTGAAGCTTGAAGGTACTTCCTCTCATCCGACTGATTTGCCGTTGTCGACTCATTATTTAACTTTCGACTCACCGCTTTTTTGACTGTGCAGAACTCTGTCAAGACTTCGAAGCAGAGACTGGGCGGATCGAGACAGATCTTGACCCCATAAACTCTCCCCTCAAAGATGATGTCGCGATGAACATGCTGTGATTGGAGTCTCGGCAGGACAGTGCTGTGGATTATCTTGCTCGTCTGAAGGTGGCAATGTCGCGGATTGACACTGAGCTCTGGCCCCGAGCGGAATTCCAGAATGATCTCGAGTCTCTGATGGATCGACTGAATGAAATCCCTAGTCGAGTGTAAGAGTGGAAGAAGTCATCTGCTCGCCGTGGTGCCGATGTGGCTCTGTCATTGGTCCGAGTCCACTGCAAGGATGTCAGAGAAGACAAGCTGGCGGCTCTCAAGGTTTCCAACACCAAGAAGCTCAACTTCCAGTCCTTCATGTACACCTTCATCGATGTTGCTACTCGTATCGCAGACAACATTGACCTTGACAGCTTCGTTGAGTCAGCAAGTCCTCCTCCCGCCGAGTGAACAAACATTATGCCTCAGCTTTATTCGCCTCGGAATGCCGAGTGGTTTTGTAACCGTTAAACTATTTCAAGCCTGATGCCTGAGCACTTCTACCGGTTGTGGTTCTGAACTTTTGTGGGGTTTATCTGAACTTGGCTTTTCTTTGAATATGGCGGCTTTGCCTTTACCACTTCCGGATCTTTTTCAGTTCCGAGTGGACTTGACTTCCCACTCGGAGTAGACGTTTTACTTGTGACGCAACTCCAACAATGTGCTTGATTGGCACCTGGTCGTCCTTGCGGATTGTGATGGAGCACATGTTGTATTTGTGATGCAGCTCAGACGACGCGCTCGGTCGGCGCCTCGTCGTCCTTGCGGATCAGGATGGAGCGTATGTTGTACTTGTGATGCAGCTCAGAGGATCTTTGTGACTTAGGCGAGTGTGGGGTCGTAGCTAAGCTTTCGAGTGGGAGGGTTTCTCTCCACTTGGAGTAGTTTCTTAACTTAGGCAAGTACGGGGTCGCAGCTAAGCCCCCGAGTGGGAGGATTGCTCTCCACTCGGAGTGTTTTTCACTTAGGCGAGTATGGGGTCACAGCTAAGCCCCCGAGTGGGAGGATTGCTCTCCACTCGGAGTGTTTTTTAACTTAGGCGAGTACGGGGTCACAGCTAAGCCCCCGAGTGGGAGGATTGCTCTCCACTCGGAGTGTTTCTTTAACTTAGTCGAGTATGGGGTCTCAACTAAGCCCCCGAGTGGGAGGATTGCTCTCCACTCGAAGTGTTTTTTAACTTAGGCAACTACGGGGTCGCGGCTAAGCCCCCGAGTGGGAGGATTGCTCTCCACTCGGAGTGGTTTTTTAACTTAGGTGAGTACGGGGTCGCGGCTAAGCCCCAGAGTGGGAGGATTGCTCTCCACTCGGAGTGGTTTTTTATCTTAGGTGAGTATGGGGTCGCAGCTAAGCCCCCGAGTGGGAGGATTGCTCTCCACTCGGAGTGTTTTTTAACTTATGCGAGTATGGGGTCGCGGCTAAGCCCCCAAGTGGGAGGATTGCTCTCCACACGGAGTGTTTTTAACTTAGGCGAGTACGGGGTCGCGGCTAAGCCCCCCGAGTGGGAGGATTGCTCTACACTCAGAGTGTTTTTTTAACTTAGGTGAGTAGGAGGTCGCAGCTAAGCCCCCGAGTGGGTGGATTGCTCTCCACTCAGAGTGGTTTTTTAACTTACGCGAGTACGGGATCGCAGCTAAGCCCCCGAGTGGGAGGATTGCTCTCCACTTGGAGTGTTTTTTAACTTAGGTGAATCAGGTTCGCGGCTAAGCCACCCACTAGGGGATTTGGATGCAAATGATTATGGGAAATCAATCATTAAGATACTACAAAAATCTTGTCTTTGGTAAGCAAACTGAAGGACTCTTATTACAACTCATCGATCCGAGCAGTTTAGGTATAGAAAAGGGCGAAGTAGCTCTGCGTTCCACGCGCGTGGCTCGTCTATTTTCTTGGCTATGTTGTAGAGGTGGTATGCTCCAATTTAAAGCACCTTGGTGATGATGAAGGGACCTTACCAGGCCGGAGCGAGCTTGTGAGGCCGTTTCTGATCCACTCGGAGCACAAGGTCTCCTTCCTGGAACACTCGACCTTTGACATTACGGGCATGGAAACAACACAAATCTTGTTGATATATGGTCGACCGGATCAGAGCCATCTCATGTTCCTCCTCCAGGAGATCGACTGCGTCTTGGCGTGCCTGTTCTGCTTCAGCTTCTAAGAAGAGTTCCACTCGGAGAGCGTTGTGCAGCAAGTCACTCGGAAGCACAGCCTCAGCGTCGTACACCATGAAGAAAGGGGTTCAGTCAGTCGACCGGTTCGGCTTCGTTCTCAAACCCCATAGGACGGATGGTAACTCAGTCACCCAAGCTCCGACAATGTGCTTGAGGTCGTGCATCAGTCGGGGTTTCAGCCTTTGAAGGATCAAACCATTCGCCCTTTCTGCTTTCCCATTCGACTGCGGGTGTGCAATAGACGCATAGTCGACCCGAGTGCCTTGGGAAGCATAGAACACCTTAAACTCATCGGAATCAAAACTGGAGCCGTTATCTGTGATAATGCTGTGAGGGACTCCATATCTGAATATCAACTCCCTAATGAAACTGACGGCAGTGCTTGAGTCAAGGTTTTTGATAGGCTTGGCTTTGATCCATTTGATGAACTTGTCGATTGCTACAAGAAAATGGGTGAAACCACTTCTGCTGGTCTGGAAGGGTCCAACCATATCCAACCCGCAGACTACAAACGGTCAAACGAGTGGGATAGTCTTCAAGGCAGACGCAGGCTTGTGAGACATGTTGGAATAGAACTGACAACCTGCGCACTTGTCGACTATATCCTTTGCTATCTCATCCGCACGAGGCCAATAGAATCCCGCTCGGTATGCTTTGGCCATGATGGTCCGAGAGGACGCATGGTGACCGCAGGTCCCCGAGTGGATCTCGTTTAGGACCATTCAACCTTCGTCTGGGGTGATGCAGCGCTGAGCCACTCGATACTTTCTTTGTAAACCTGCCCTTTTATCATGGTGAAATCCTTTGATCGAAGGACTATTTGGCGGGCCTCATACTCATCTTCTTGAAGTTCTTGCCTAAGAAGGTACGCATGTACGACACCGTCCAGTCGGGCATGATCACTAAGATTTCCATGATCAAGTTGACCACAGCTGGGACCTCAATCTCAGTCGGGTCAGTTGAACTTATCGGTTGCGGGGGCTCTTCCTTGAAGGGATCTTCTTGTACTGATGGGGTGTGGAGATGTTCCAAGAACACATTACTGGGGATAGGCTTCCGAGTGGAACCTATCTTCGCCAGATCATCAGGAGCTTGATTCTTGATTCAGGGTATGTGGTGGAGCTCTAACCCCTCAAACTTCTTCTCTAGCTTTCATACTGCATTGCAATAACCAGTCATTGTGGGACTTCTGATGTCCCATTCCTTCATTACTTGATTAACCACTAAGTCTGAGTCACCGTAGACCATCAAGCGCCGGACGCCGAGTGAAATGGCCATATGCAACCCATACAATAATGCTTCATACTGATACGTCTCCAACGTATCTATAATTTTTGATTGTTCCATGCTATTATATTACCCCTTTTGGATGTTTATGGGCTTTATTTTACACATTTATATAATTTTTAGGACTAACCTACTAACCGGAGGCCCAACCCGTATTGCTGTTTTTTTGCCTATTTTAGTATTTCGAAGAAAAGGAATATCAAACGGAGTCCAAACGGAATGAAACGTTCGGGAGCGTGATTTTTGGAACGAACGTGATCCAGAGGACTTGGAGTGCAAGTCAAGAAGTAGCCGAGGCCTCCACGAGATAGGAGGGCGCGCCCCCCTTATAGGGCGCGCCCCCTGTCTCATGGGCCCCTCGGGCGACCACCGACGTACTTCTTCCTCCTATATAAGCCTACGTACCCTGAAAACATCCAGGGAGCCAATGAAACACAATTTCCACCGCCATAACCTTCTGTATCCGCGAGATCTCATCTTGGAGCCTTCGTCGGCGCTCCACCGGAGGGGGAATCGACCATGGAGGGCTTCTACATCAACACCATAGCCCCTCCGATGAGTTGTGAGTAGTTTACCACAGACCTACGAGTCCATAGTTATTAGCTAGATGGCTTCTTCTCTCTTTTTGGATCTCAATACAATGTTCTCCCCCTCTCTTGTGGAGATCTATTCGATGTAAACTCTTTTTGCAGTGTGTTTGTCTAGATCCGATGAATTGTGGGTTTATGATCAAGTTTATCCATGAATAATATTTGAATCTTCTCTGAATTCTTTTATGTATTATTGAGTTATCTTTGCAAGTCTCTTCGAATTATCAGTTTGGTTTGGCCTACTAGATTGATCTTTCTTGCCATGGGAGAAGTGCTTAGCTTTGGGTTCAATCTTGCGGTGTCCTTACCCAAAGTGTGTAAAGGGTTGCAAGGCACGTATTGTATTGTTGCCATCGAGGATAAAAGATGGGGTTTATATCATATTGCTTGAGTTTATCCCTCTACATCATGTCATCTTGCTTAATGCGTTACTCTGTTCTTATGAACTTAATACTCTAGATGCAGTCAGGAGTCGGTCGATGTGTGGAGTAATAGTAGTAGATGCAGGCAGGAGTCGGTCTATTTGTTGCGGACGTGATGCCTATATAGATGATCATGCCTAGATAATCTCATAATTATTCGCTTTTCTATCAATTGCTCGATAGTAATTTGTTCACCCACCATAATACTTATGCTATCTTGAGAGAAGCCACTAGTGAAACCTACGGCCCCTGGGTCTATCTCTTATCATATTTGCTTCCAATCTACTTTTATTTGCATCTATATTATAAAATACCAAAAATATATTTATCTTATCATACTATCTCTATCAGATCTCACTTTCGCAAGTGGTCGTGAAGGGATTGACAACCCCTTTATTGCATTGGTTGCGAGTTCTTTGTTTGTTTGTGTAGGTGCATGGGACTTTTGAGGAGCCTCCTATTGGATTGATACCTTGGTTCTCAAAAGCTGAGGGAAATACTTACGCTACTATTGCTGCATCACCCTTTCCTCTTCAAGGAAAACCAACGCAAGCTCAAGACGTAGCAAGAAGGATTTCTGGCGCCATTGCCGGGGAGGTCTTCTCTCAAGTCAAGACATACCAAGTACCCATCACAAACTCATCTCACTCGCATTTACATTATTTGCCATTTGCCTCTCGTTTTCCACTCCCCCACTTCACCCTTGCCGTTTTATTCGTCCTCTCTTTCCCAATCTCCTCCTCTTGTTTCGGTTGCCTTTTTCCGTTTGCCCGTGTGTTAGTTCGTTTACCTTGTCATCATGGCTCGTCCTCCTATCCTTATTATCACTCCCAAACATGAAATTCTCAATTTTAAGCAAAGGGAGGGAGAAAATTTCAAAGATGCTTGGCATAGAATTTACAATGCCCAATATAAATCTAGTAGGAAGCTTTCTACTTCCGTTCTTCTCCGCAATTTTTATGTAGGCATCACTCCTTGGAATAGATGTGTTCTTGATATTGCTACCGAAGGTGATTTCATGAGTAGCCATACGTTTGATGCTTATAATGCTATGTTAGATTTGTTTGGCCCACCACCTCTTTTGGTCAATGGAACTGTTTTAACTTTAGAACACGTTATGCAACGGCTTGAGATTATTGAAAATAAAATTGCCTCTGTTGAGTTGACTGAAAATTTGGATAAAAAGATTCATAATCACTTTACCCAATATGGATCTAGGGTTGGAGTTACTTTGAAAAATCTTAAAGAAAAATAACCTATAGTCAATGAAAAAATAGATCTAGACTCTGCTAGAATCGATAAACCTGGGGATATCATTACAAACTTAGGTTCCGCGTTTTCCTACATGAAAAACACTCCAAAACCCCCTACTAAAACTGCCAAGTTTATTTATGTTCGTAAAAATAAGGATGAATCCTCTAGTAAGGGAGACGCGGATCTCAAATCCATAAGTGTTCATCCCAATTGTCTCTCTACCGTTAAGGAACCTTTTGCTACCAATGAATTTCTTGAATTTTTGCCTAAAGGTTTAGCCATTGCTAAAAGGGGAGAAATCCCTAGAGATCACAAGCGCTCTATTGATGAATTTAGTGCCAAAGATAGCACTCCTTAGATCTATCTTCGCTTTTATGCCTAGCTAGGGGCGTTAAACGATAGCGCTAGTTGGGAGGCAACCCAATTTTCTTTGTGTTTTTTGTTTTTGTTCCTGTTTAGTAATAAATCTTGCATCTACCTTCTGTTTAGATGTGTTTTTATCTTTTAATTAGTGTTTGTGCCAAGTAGAACCTATAGGATAACCTATGATGATAGTTGATTTGATTCTGCTGAAAAACAGAAACTTTGCACGCGCGAATTTAGTTTTGTTAAATCACATGAACGTGATTTTGCGTTGATTCTTTTTTCTGCTGATCAATAATAAAATTGTCCAGGACTTCCTATTTTGTTAGAATTGTTAGAGTTCCAGAAGTTTGCGTTAGTTACAGATTGCTACAGACTGTTATGTTTTTGACAGATTCTGTTTTTCGTGTGTTGTTTGCTTATTTTGATGCATCTATGGCTAGTAAAATAGTTTATAAACCATAGATAAGTTGGATTACAGTAGGTTTAACACCAAAATAAATAAAGAATAAGTTCATTACAGTACCTTATGTGGTGGTTTTCTTTTCTTTCACTAACGGAGCTTATGAGATTTCCTGTTGAGTTTTATGTTGTGAAGTTTTCAAGTTTTGGGTAAAGCTTTTAAGGACTATGGAATAAGGAGTGGCAATAGCCTAAGCTTGGGGATGCCCAAGGCACCCCAAGATATTCAAGGATAGCCAAAAGCCTAAGCTTGGGGATGCCCCTCGGAGGCATCCCCTCTTTCATCTTCGTTCATTGGTAACTTTACTTGGAGCTATATTTTGAGTCGCCACATGATATGTGTTTTGCTTGGAGCGTCGTGTATTATATTAGCCTTTGATTTTTAGTTTACCACAATCATCCTTGCTGTACACACCTTTTGGGAGAAGCCTATTTGATTAGAATTTGCTAGAATACTCTATGTGCTTCACTTATATCTTTTGAGCTTGATAGTTTTTGCTCTAGTGCTTCACTTATATATTTTAGAGCACGGCGGTGGCTTATTTTTGTAGAAATTGCTAGTCTCTCATGATTCACTTATATTATTTTCAGAGTCTTTTAGAACAGCATGGTATTTTCTATGGTTATAAAATTGGTCCTAGAATGGTAGGCATCCAAGTTGGGTATAATAAAAACGATCATAGGAAGTGAATTGGATGCTATGATCAATTTGATACTTGATAATTGTTTTGAGATAGGGAGGTAGTGATATTAAACTCATGCTAGTTGGATGATTATGAATTTAAAGAATGCTTGTGTTGAAGTTAGCAAGTCCCGTAGCATGCACGTATGGTTAAAGTTGTGTAACAAATTTGAAACATGAAGTGTACGGCTTGTGCATCCTTATGAGTGGCGGTCGGGGACGGCGATGGTCTTTTCCTACCAATCTATCCCTCTAGGAGCATGCGCGTAGTACTTGATTTTGATGACTTCTAAATTTTTGCAATAAGTATATGAGTTCTTTTGACTAATGTTGAGTCCATGGATTATCGCACTTTTACCTTTCCACCATTGCTAGCCTCTTGATGCAGTGCATTTCCCTTTCTCACCTTGAGAGTTGGTGCAAACTTTGCCGGTGCATCCAAACCCCGTGATACGATACGCTCTATCACACATAAACCTCCTTATATCTTCCTCAAAACAGCCACCATACCTACCTATTATGGTATATCCATAGCCATCCCGAGATATATTGCCATGCAACTTTCCACCGTTCCGTTTATCATCATGACATACATTACTTTTGTCATATTGCCATTGCATGATCATGTAGTTGACATCGTATTTGTGGCAAAGCCACCATGCATTATTTTTCATACATGTCACTCCTGATTCATTGCACCATCCCGGTACACCGCCGGAGGCATTCATATAGAGTCATATCTTGTTCTAGTTTCGAGTTGTAATTTCTATGTTGTAATCAATGAAAGTGTGATGATCATCATTATTAGAGCATTGCCCAAAGAAAAAAAAGAAAAAGAAAAAAAATAAGAAAGGCCAAAAAGAAAAAAAGAAAGGCCCCAAAAAAAAAAAGAGAAAATAAATAAAAAGGGGCAATGTTACTATCTCTTTTTCCACACTTGTGCTTCAAAGTAGCACCTTGTTCTTCATGTAGTGAGTCTCATATATTGTGCTTCAAAGTAGCACCATGTTCTTCATATAGTGAGTCTCATAAGTTGTCCTTTTCATACTAGTGGGAATTTTTCGTTATAGAACTTGGCTTGTATATTCCTACGATGGGCTTCCTCAAATGCCCTAGGTGTTCATGAGCAAGCAAGTTGGATGCACACCCACTAGTTTTCTTTTGTTGAGCATTCATATAGCTCTAGTGCATCCATTGCATGGCAATCCCTACTCCTGAAAGTGCGTTATATCGACTAGAGGGGGGTGAATAGGCGATTTTTATGAAATTCTTCACTGAGGAATTTGCCGGTGAGGAAATTCCTTAGCGAAGAACTATTTGCAGCGGAATATGTACTCAGAAGTAAACATAACAGGATGCACACATAGTCGACATGATGAAATGAAAACAAGAACAGTGCAGGGAAGCATAAACACAGGATAACAAGATGAAGACAAATGATGAAGAAATTGGTGAGGAATTTGTGAAAGTCTTGATCAAAGTCTTCAAGCACAGATATGAACAACATGCAACACAGAATGAGGAAATATATGAGTTGAGGAAATAGAACCGGTCGGTTGGTGAAGACAATGATTTGGTAAACCAGTTCCAAATCTTTGTCTCGGTTATGCGTCTGGTTGAGCGGTGAGTATTTAAACTCGAGGACACAGTCCGGACACCCGATCTCGAGCCGCAACTCGGGACACCCATCCTCACCATATTCTCCTTGAACTAAGACCACGCATGCCTCG
The DNA here is from genome assembly GCA_021437245.1 of Aegilops speltoides. NCBI lineage: Eukaryota > Viridiplantae > Streptophyta > Magnoliopsida > Poales > Poaceae > Aegilops > Aegilops speltoides. Next base: position 372,805,773 of record CM038142.1, read on the forward strand.
TCCAATCACTGTGGTAAGTCTTGGTGACTTCAAACCTTCACAGACTTGGTCACTCGGCGATCCACAATTCCTCTTGGATGCTCTAGACCTTGACGCCTAACCGTCTGGAAGAAGCACAGTCTTCAAAGGTAACAAGCGTCGGATCCACGCAGGATCAATTTCTTCAGTGAGGCTCAATCACTTGGAGTATTGTGGGTTTGGTTCTGGGATTTTCCTCACTTGATGATTTTCGCTCAAAGTCCTCGGAGGATGGGTTGCTCTCAAATGACAAGTGTCAAGTTCTCTCGGAGCAGCCAACCAACTAGTGGTTGTAGGGGGCGGCTATTTATAGCCTAGGGAGCAGCCCGACATGATAAGACATAAATGCCCTTCAATGATATGACCGTTAGGTGGATAAGATATTTTAGTCCGCCGGCGCGCAGCACAGCAACGGTCGGAAATTTGACTCTCAAAGTCCTCAGGGCTATCATGTTCCTCATTGTGTAGGCAATTAAATCTTGGCGAATTCCTAACTCCTCGATCGAGCAAAGTCCTCGGTGAATGGAAGAACTGCGTCTCATCAGCGATGAATTTGATGAATCGTATGAGATTTCAATGGCTTCACTCGAAGGATTGGTAGGTGTAGAGATTTTGAGTTGAGCATCACATGGAAATTTTTCCTTAGTATTTCCTCGACCCGCTTTAACAGTACGGTGTTTCCTATGACTCAAGAAAGAGAAAATGAAACTACGAAAACAAAAGTCTTCACACTTCATATTCCTCGAATGAATATCAAGTCTTGATGGTCACACCAATTTCTTCACTTTCAAAGTCTTCAAAAAGTCTTCAGAATTTCAAAGTCTTCAGTTGAAGAACTTCATTTTTAGGGGTCGACTTTCACTGTAAATATCAAACTCCTCATAGACTTATAGACCTGTGTACACTCACAAACGCATCAGTTACTTAACCTATAAGTCTTCAATACACCAAAATCACTAAGGGGCACTAGATGCACTTACAATCTCCCCCTTTTTGGTGATTGATGACAACATAGGTTAAGTTTTCAACGGGGATAAACATATGAAGTGTAAATACTGATATTGAGGAATTTGATTGCAAGATATAGAAGAACTCCCCCTGGATGTGTGCATAATGAGGAATTTGCTTTTGAGGCAATGCACATTTGAAGAATTCAATCATGGAGATCTCCCCCTATATCTTGTAATTCATACACGCATTTGATATATAATATGAAGAATTTGAAATGCATGATGAAATATCGTGCCTGATGAGATTCATCATGCTTGCAATGATATTAACGAGGAATAAGCATGCAGAATCACACATCAAAAGTATCAGAGCACAGTGCAAAGTCAGCACAATGCACCGTTCAAAAGTGTCAAGGCACCATCGGACTTAAGATTACAACTCGATCCAATAAAAGTTTCGGAAGAACGAGAGTTGTAACTTAAAAAAAACGCCCATAGTATAAACCCGCTTGAAGACTAACTCAGATTTCTCCCCTTTGTCATCAAATGACCAAAAGGATCGGCGAGGACTAACGCCTCGAAGATATTCAAGTTGATGGAGGAGCCCGGCGTTGTCGGGGTTGTTTGTTGAAGTAGGGCTGCCGCATGTCGTCCAAATCTTCATATTCATCGGTTTCCGCGATGAAGAATAAGAGCTAGCCACGGATCGGGAACCTTGACTCGCTTGAATTTCTTGGAGGTGGTGCGAGACCGGTCAAAAGCTTCACGAAGACCCATAGTCTTCAATTCTTCCATGGAATATACATGATTAAGAACAGCCAGTGCGGTTGAGGGTTTCATGAAGGTAGTCTTGGTTTTCTTCACTGCGTTATGCATTGAGGTCATGTTGTGAAGAATTGCAGCAAATTGGTGCTTCACCCATTTCGATTCGTTCATCCTTCCGATGAAGGCGAGGAGTAACTCATGATCAGTCATCACCACAGGTGCGATTGCTTGAGGCTGTTGCTTGGTTGAGGTATTTGCGGCGGTGTCATGCGTTGCGAGAATCGTCATTGGTGGAGTAAGATGCAGCCTTGCGAAATTGACCATCAATGGGCGAGTGCCTTCATCAATTACAGCTGCTGCCTTGCCCTTGTCATCGATGATGAAACCGGTCGCTGAGGACTTCAATGGGAGGCAAGTAGCTGCCATGATTGAGTGTCGACCTTGTAGTTCGGTGAAGATCTTGCCCTTATGAATCTCATGATCCAAGGCGCATATGGCTTCAGCTCAAAAGGTGACATTGCAACATTGGCGAGTCCTCATGAAGAATTCATGGAAGTTGACAGGAATGCCATGAATGATATTGAAAAGCATGTTCTTCATGATACCTCGACATCTTCTTCATTTGAGTCGTGGCCTTTTATGGGACTCATTGTCTTCGTCAAGATTCTATAAACAGTCCGAGGCACATCTGACAAATCCTTGACGAGGAATTTGGTTCGAGGGCTTGACACGGCCGGTGGCTTCATAAGCACTTGCATAAAGTGATCGGACAATTCGCGGTCATTGTAGATGCAACATCTGATTCATGGGGAGGATCAAGAGGAAGGACACGAAGCAATTCAGTTCCTGGTGCCTTGTAGTGAGTGTTCTCTGTCATCCAATCCAATACCCATGAGTTGATATCTTGACATCTCCGGTGATGTGCAGGTGGCATAGGCGAAGAATGAGTTCTTCATTCGATCACATATATCGGTCAGAAATTCAGCAGCCCGCATTGTGAAGAACACGAATCTTGGCTCGAAGCACGGTAGTGATTCCATATCCACATGAGGAATATGCTCATGGTCGAAGATCTTGTCCTTGTCAAATAGCGAGGAATAGAAGTTTGCTTGTGTTGGAGTCGAGCGTCTTTTCCTCATTCGAGCAGAGTCATATGGATTATAAGCGATGAAGAACACGTGCTCGTAAAAGAAGTCTTCACCTTGAATTTTGCTTGCTTGAGAGCGGATTCTTTGGCTTGGGCAGAGGAATATCGTGATTTGCGGCACAACCTCGAGAATCGCGATCTCGGGTTCTTGGTGAGAATTTCTGGTTCCTCTCCTTGTGCGGTTTGAGGATCGCGATGGGTTCTTGGCGCTAGTGGTTAGAATTTCTTCATTGATGAGATGAAGTGGGATGAGTTTCTTGAGCCCATTTGAGCAGTTGTAGCAGGGGACGGAGGAACTTGTTGAAGCGGAGTAAAAGAGGAGTATTGGGATCTTGACTTTCCCAAAAGTCATCGTTCATCACGGTGTAGTGCACCCAATATCCACGTCTTCGTCTTCTTTTCAATTTCCTCAACACTGCCTCTTGGTGTGAACCGAGGCACGGTGAGAAACAAGCGGGGTTGAAGGAAAGCTTCCACTTCAATTTCTTCATCAAGCTGTTACGAGGTAGCAACAGATTGATTTTCTTCATCGAGATCCGCTTGGGATCTTGTAATCTTCTCCATAAGGAACAATCTCCTTGGGCGACATGGAGGAAATGGGAATGGCATCAATAGGATTTTCAATCGAGCTGGTCATTGGCTTCATTTTCTTTGCAGCGAAGAATTTGGCTTGGTGATGCCTTCCTCTTCTTCACTCTGACTTGTTCTGCAGCCTTTGTCTTCTTCACTTCATATGCGAAGGAAGAATTGGAGATGGTGTTGGTGCAGGAGGAGCTGAGGATTGTGGTACAGTTTCTTGGCGAATAGTGCAGTTTCCTGTTTCCTTGATTCTTGAGCGCACCACTAGTGGATGCCACAGGAATTTCTTCGGCATTTGGAATGGAGTCATCAGCCACGGAACTTGTGTTCTCATCGGCCGTTGAAAGTCATCAGCAGTGTTGGCATGTTCTTCAACGAGGCTGAGAAGAGTCTTGACTGAGGATTTTCTTGTTGCGATGGGGCTGCTGCAGTTGTCATTTTCTTTGTCAGTTGCGAATCTCACCTTGGCTCCTTGCCAATCAGCATTGTAAGCGAAATCCTTCTTTGAGGGCTTGGATTTCAGATTGAGCTTTGAGAAGTTCTTCAGAGTCAAGTTGACTAAGTTCTTCCTCGAAGCTTCTCCTTTCGGCTTTTGCTCTCTTCAATTCACGAGCCTTTTCAAATTTCCATTTCTCTTGACGATGAAATGGTTCAAGCATGTGACTTTGACCAGAGTCGATGGCGAGATCCGGAATGGGAGTGTTTGGATCCGATGCCACAGGTCAATGAAGTCAAGGATCTTCTTCGGATCCAAAAGCAGAGAGCACACTTGTTCTTTTGGCTCTAGCGGCCTTGGTCGATCTGTCTCGATGATTTCTTCAAGTTCTTCATCGAGGCTTCATCATCGAAGGCACATTGAATGCAACTGTTTCTTCTTTGGACTTGGCGAGGACCGCGTCCATTGTTGCCTTTGTCTTTAGCGAGTGGGGCTGTTGAGGACATTGGTGCGGTGAGGAACTTCGATACACGAAGCAATCTGAAACCCCGAGTCCTTTGACAAGTAGCTAGATGCACAGTGTTGAGGACTTGGAGGAGCTGCTGAGGATTTTGCATGAGCAAAGCAGCGATCGAGGAATTTGCCGTGAGGGCACGGTGAGGAACTGGGCCGTGAGGGCGCTGACGGTGAAGCACTTGGCTTGCGGCGAGCTTCTTAGGCATTGATTTCCTCGGCTTGACCGAGGCTCGGCAAGCAGCAGAATCCTCATTGAATTTTCTCACTTGCCTCCTTGGCTGTCTTGCCAATTTGGCTTGCGCTGGACCATTCTTCAGAAAGTCTTCACCACTCTTGATGCTAGCGGGATCAAGCAACTTGGCAGTGCGGTGGAGCTCTTGGGCATGGAGGGTTTAAAGCGAATTTCCTCATGTACTTGGGAGTGACATAGCGGTATTCCCTCCATTCTCGTGCCCATCTTCTTTCTATCCTCTGTATCGCACTTTGCGCTGATTTTTAGTCTCCTTGCCAAACTTGGATTCATCGGTGTCTGATAGTCTTTGTATATTTCCTCGGGAATCTCAAAAGCGATCATGACTTCGGTTTCTTTCCTCCCTTACATGGTCTCTTGCCTTACGCCATTTTCTTGGTGAGGAATTTGAACAATAGAGCACTCTGAAGAAGTATGTAGTTTTTCTTGAGGAGCGCTACAAATGAGTTAAGTTGATGAGAACCTAGTGATTCAAAGGCGGACATGAGTACTGTGAGCAGAGTGTAGGTGCGAGGAATTTGGAGAGGTCATATCGTTCTCGAGATGATTTTTCAAAAGGAACAAGTTTTGAGGAATTTGACCAGTTGAGCCTTGAGGAATTTCACTAAGCGTTTACGTCTTAGGTTCGAGTTGTCTGATTGAAAATCCGCACAATTGAGGAATCTTGAAGAAATGAATGCTTAGAGATAAATCAAGAGCATATAGTGTGTGAGGTGTTCATATGTGAAGATTTGAAGAGCAAAAACACCTTTGAAGATTTTGAAGATTCGAGAATCAACGCGAGTAATAAAAGTGACTTTTAATTACCCGGCGAAGAACACGACGAACAGGAATGAAGCTGTAGTGAAGTTAAATCACGTTAGATCTCCCACGCCCTAGCTTGGCAGAGGGAGGCGGCTACTGGCGGCGGTGTGAGGATTTCCGCGATCGTAGCGAGTCTGACAGCGATGAGGTCGAGGCAATGAAGCTTTCCTCACGGCGGCGATGGAGTAGCGGCGGCGCTAGGGTTTGAGGAGAGCTCGGCGAGAGACAACGATCGGCGGAGTAAATGAAGTGAGGAGGTAGAGGGTATTTATAGCAACGGTGAAAAACTGTTAGCCCTAAGATTTTGGGACGAACGTGCCCTGCCCTTTCTCCTTCCGCGACATGTGTCACCCACGTCATTGTGCGAGATGAGATCGTGTAAGATCGTGGGTGATTAAACTAATACATCGTGGGATGCGGAGCGGTTTGAGCGGTAAAACCGAAAACTTGGATAAGATTTGTTTAAAAGTTTAGTTCGCAATTTCTTCACTGTCAAGGACCGTGAAGACTTTGAGCAGTTTCAATCGAACGCACATGAAGAATTTGTGAATAGATTGGATTGAGTATAGCATAGAGGGAAGGGTCGATCACATTCACTTAGCGTAAATCGCAACTTGAAGAAATAGCAATAAGTGAATCTTTGTAGAGGACATAAACTCATATATATATATATAGTCAATGAAGAAAAACGATGGAAACATTGAAGATTTTGCAAAGTTGAAGAATTTGAAAAACTGAGGAATTTCAAAACTGAAAAAAAAACTCAAATTGAAGATTTTCAACTTTTGTGGTGGCGTAGCCACCGTATAAGAATGATGATTTCGGACACAGCGTACAATTGTCGAGGGTTACGAGAATCAAATTCTTCATTAATTTCTTCACACTTAGAGTGTTATTCTTCATTGATTGAAGAAAAGCGTTTCTTCATGTGTTGCACATCTAAGTCATCAATTATGCATAAGGGTTAGGATGTGTGTCCTTTTCAAAGAACATTGAAGATTCTAAGATATTTAGCTCACACGCAACTTGCTAAATCTCTTCTCATCCAAGGGCTTGGTGAAGATATCAGCTAGCTGTTCTTGATCTTCACATGCTCGATGGAGATATCGCCCTTGACACATGATCACGAAGAAAATGATGACGAATCTGGATGTGCTTAGTCTTGAGTCTGAACTAGGTTGTGAGCAATCTTGATGGCACTCTCATTGTCGCAGAGGAGAGGCACATTCTTCACGTTGGCGCCATAGTCCTTGAGGTTTGCTTCATCCAGCAGTTGAGCACTGACATGAGCCAGCAGCAATGTATTCAGCTTCAGCGATGAAGCGGTGATACGTGATTCTGTTTCTTCGAGGACCAACGGACCAAAGATCGTCGAGGAAATGACAAGTGCCGGATGTTGACTTGCGGTCCACACGATCACCGGCATAGTCAGTCGAATATCCAATGAGATCAAAAGCGAGCCCTTGGGGTACCATAGTCCTAGTGTTGGTGTGTGAGCTAGATATCGAAGAATATGCTTCACAACCTTATGGTGTGATTCCTTGGTGCAGCTTGAAATCGGGCACACATGCAAACACTAAGCATTATATCGGCCTAGATGCACATAAGTACAATAAAGAACCAATCATGGGCGGTATACCTTGTGATCAAATCAATACCATTTTCATCGATTGCATAGATGGCCATTTGTGGGCATAGGAATTTTAGCGCCTTTGCAATCTTGCATGCGAATTTCCTCGATTGCATCTTTGAGATATTTCTCTGAGATATGAATATGCCATTCTTGCTCCGATTTAATTTGAAGACCTAAGAAGAATTTCAACTCTCCCATCATAGACATTTGATATTCTTCACTCATCATATAGGCAAATTCATCACTATATCGTTGGTTAGTACAGCCAAAGATAATATCATCAACATATATTTGGCACACAAACAGTTCACCATCATATGATTTAGTAAATAGAGTAGGGTCAAGTGAACGGGTGTGAAGCCATTCTTCACGAAGAATTCCTTGATGTGTCATACCACGCTTGAGGGGCTTGCTTGAGGCCATAGAGGGCCTTATTGAGTCTGAAGACTTTGTCGAGGATTCTTGGGATCTTCAAAACACAGGGGTTGAGCAACATATACTTCTTCCTCAAGCTTACCATTGAGGAATGCACTTTTTACATCCATTTGATATAAGATGATATCATGATGGTTAACATAGGCAAGTAAAATGCGAATAGCCTCAAGTCTAGCAACAGGTGCAAAAGTTTCATTGAAATCAATTCCTTCAACCTGTGTGTAGCCTTGAGCTACTAGTCGTGCCTTATTCCTCACCACAAGGCCATTTTCATCTTGCTTGTTGCCATTGTTGAGGAAATCGTTAACTGGTAGCTGCTCGGTTGGCTGGCGAGTAGGGGATTAATCGGCTAATCGGCAAGTTAATCGGCCATTTAATCAATTAATCGGACGATTTTTCAGTTTATCGGCTACTCGGTAACCCTACGAGTAGGGATTAATCGGCAAGTTAACTGGTTAATCGGATGAATTCTTGAACAGGGCTTGTTGCGGTAGATCCACTTTGTGCCAATGATATTATGCTTGCGAGGATCTGGGCGATTGACCAATTCCCAGACATTGTTCAACTCGAACTGATGTAATTCTTCTTGCATAGCCTGAATCCACTCCGGCTCTAGAAATGCTTCATCTACCTTAGTGGGCTCTGAGATAGAGACAAAAGCATAGTGCCCACAAAAGTTAGATAAATGTGAGGCTTTTGAGCGGGTGAGAGGACCTGGTGCGCTGATGTCATCAATGATCTTTTCCACTTGCACTTCTTTTGCAACGCGTGGATGAGTTGGTTGTCGCTGAGGATTTTGATCAGCATTTTCTTCAGCACCATTTTCCTCATCATGTTCTTCAGGTACATCAGCTCGACGTTCTTCATGAGCAGAATGAATTCTTCAACAGATTCTTGAAGAGGAATGACATCCTCGGTTGCCTTGAGCTTGATAGCATCCTCGGTCTGGTTCATCTAACTGAAGGTAGGTGCTCTCTTTGCGAGCCATTAGTTTCATCAAACCACACATCTGATGTCGACAATCTTGTGAAGAACAATGTTGAAGACTCTGTAGGTGTGCGAGTCCTTCCGTAACCAAGCATAAAACCTTCATGTGCTTTGGTGCAAATTTAGAATTGTGGTGAGGATCTCTAATCCAACATTTAGCAATCAAGACTTTTAAATAACTCACATTGGGTTTCTTGTCGGTGAGGAGTTCATAGGCGTCTTCTTGAAGAATTTGTGAAGATATACTCGGTTGATGATGTGGCGAAAGTATCAATTGCATCAATCCGAAACGCCGAGGCGTTTTGTATTCATCAAGCATAGTGCGAGCCATCTCAACAAGAGTTACGTTCTTGCACTCCACGGCGCCATTCTGGCGAGGAGTATAGGGAGCAGATAATTCATGAGTAATACCAAGTTCATCAAGATAGGCATCAAGACCAGAATTCTTGAACTCGGTTCCATTGTCACCGATATGCTTGATCTTCACACCAAAGTTGGTTGAAGCCCTCGAAGAAAATCGTTTGAAGACTTCACGCACTTCATGTTTGTAAGTAACAATGTGTACCCATGTGTATCGAGAATAATCATCAATAATGACAAAACCATATAGAGATGCATCATTAGTGATTGCTGAATAATGATTAGGTCCGAAGAGGTCCATGTGAAGCAATTGAATGGACGGTAGTGGTCATGATAGTCTTTCTTTGGGTGCTTGGCCTTGGTCATTTTTCCGCTTCACATGCTCCGCATAAGTGATCCTTGAGAATTTGACATTCTCAATGCCAATGACATGCTTCTTCTTCATAGCGTGTTCAAATTCCTCATGCCTGCATGACCAAGTCGTCGATGCCATAGCCAGCCTTACGAAGCTTTTGCAAGAAGACACATGGCTGGTTGTGGTCTGTAGAGAAATCAACAATATCTGGTCTTATCTCCTAAAGCCTTGAAGACTTTGGAATTGTCGACTTCCATAATCACAACACAGCGATATTTGCCAAAGACAACAACCATATCAAGATCACAAAGCATTGAGATCGACATGAGATTGTATCCTAAGGACTCAACAAGCATGACTTTGTCCATGTGCTTATCCTTAGAGATAGCAACCATACCAAGACCCAATACGACTTTTGCCTTTGTCAAATATGATATGCTTCAGAGGTGACGGTGATAAAGGAGCATCCATCAATAGATTCTTGTCACCGATCATGTGATTTGTACATCCACTATCGAGGACCCATTCGGTGGTTTTGGGTTGATCATCCTGTAGATGAATTAGTATAACTTACAATTTCATATGCTTCATCGATGAAGAATATGATATCAAGTTCATCGATGAATTTCATCAAGCGATAAGCAGATATAGCGGTATGAGGGCGTGTGAAATGAAAGTTCATTTCATCATGATTCGCTGCGTCCTTCGAGCATTTTGTTAGGTCCCAACAAATTCTTGAGACGTTAGAGCACGTCGGAGACTGACCTGCAGAAGGATTAGTTCTTTTCTTCACCACCCACATCGGAGGGGTGGCAAAGAGTTCATCATCCTGCGAGCACCATGTGAGAAAGGTGGCAAAGATGCCAAACTATTTAAGCTTAGCATGAGAGAGGTTAGGGTATGCATATGAATAAGCGAGTAATTCTTTGAGGACTTGTGAACATAATGGTTTGAAGAATAATGCACATATTCATAGCCCTTAGCTTTGCCCTGCGAGACAGATTTGTTAGCACAATGATAATCATATGAGGACTTTGATCCAGTTGAGGAATTTGATCCTCGTGAAGAATTTGATCCATATGAGGATTTGGATCCATATGAAGAGTTTGGTCCATATGAGGATTTGGATCCATATGAAGAGTTTGGTCCATATGAAGGATTTGATCTGGGGTTCCTGTTCTTCACAGGTGGTGTCATGAGGACATTCACCTGAAGACTTTCAACACAACTTTTGGGAACCCAGATTTTCTTCATAGGGGAACCGTTCCTGCAGTTAGAGCCAACATATCTAGCAAATACTTCACCATTCTGATTTTTGAACAGTTTATAGTTGGAGTCAAATGACTCATCATAAGAATGAGGAGATTCACATGTAAAGCCAGACAAGTTAGATGGATCAACTGGAGGTCCCTTTGCAGCAACCCATGAGGTTTTGGGATACTGCTCAGGCTCCCAATATGTTCCATCGGCGTTGAGTTTCCTTTCAAAGGCAATACCCTCTTTCCTAGGGTTTCTGTTGAGGATCTGCTTTTTGAGCACATCACAAAGTGTCGATGCCCTTTGAGGCTTTTGTACATACTGTCATGTACAATTCCTTCAGCCCTGCATTGTCAGTGATACTAGCAAAGTCCTCAGATGAGGAATTAGTAATAGCAGAGGCAGATGAAGAATTTGTAACAGTTGAAGCATTTGAACATTCAGGTGAAGAATTTGCAGATTCACGTTCAATGCACTTTAAGCATGGAGGAACAAATTCTTCCTGAGAAGCGCTGATTTGTTGAGCTAGTAATGAATCGCGCTCCTTCTGAAGATCTTCATAACACACTCTTAGCTTTTCAAGATCTGCCTTTCTTTGAAGAGCTTCAAGAGAAAGGTTCTCATGATCAGTCAAGAGGGTGTTATGCTGATCTTGAAGGGCGTCAAACTTGGAGTGAATTCTCTGAAGACATTCACCCAATGCTTTTGACTGATCCATTTCTCTGCGCAACATATTATCACTTCTTTCTAGCATATCTTGAGTTTTTTCTAAAACCGTTTGTTGTTTAGTGGCAACACAAATAAGCTTAGTATAGCAGGATTCAATGTCATCATCAGATTCATCATTATCAGATTCATCATTATCAGATTCATCATCACAAGACTCGGATGAGGAGCATTCGGTTACCTCAGCACCATTTGCCATAAGACAAGATGCAGATGATGATGATTCTGGCTCGAAATTCATCGTTTTGAGAGATTCCTTGAAGTCCTCAAACCAGGGATCATGACAAGTTCGATGACCTTCATAGACATCAGAGATTCGGTCCCAGATGAGCTTTGAATTTCCAAGATGCATAATTCGCCCGAATTGGTCTCTGGATAGGCAGGAGCAGATGATATCCTTCGCTATGATATCAAGTCGAGTGTACTTGCGAATATCATCAGCATTCGCCATCTTGCATAGATCAGTAAGACCAATCTCAGTGACGGTCCATAGCTCGCTGTTCTTTGCCATGAGGCGCTTCTTCATCATGGCCTTCCACTTGGGATAATCATGACCGTCAAAGATAGGGCATGTCACTTTCTTCATACCTGCGGTCGACATAACTAGAACTCCAGGTGGTTAAACCAAAATCACACAGAACAAGGGAGTACCTTGCTCTGATACCAATTGAAAGTGCGTTATATCGACTAGAGGGGGGGTGAATAGGCGATTTTTATGAAATTCTTCACTAAGGAATTTGCCGGTGAGGAAATTCCTTAGCGAAGAACTACTTGCAGCGGAATATGTACTCAGAAGTAAACATAACAGGATGCACACATAGTCAGCATGATGAAATGAAAACAAGAACAGAGTACGGGAAGCGTAAACACAGGATAACAAGATGAAGACAAACAGACTGAAGAAATTGAGCTGAGGAATTTGTGGAAGTCTTCAGTGAAAGTCTTCAAGCACAGATATGAACAACATGCAACACAGAATGAGGAAATATATGAGTTGAGGAAATAGAACCAGTCAGTTGGTGAAGACAATGATTTGGTAAACCAGCTCCAACTGCTGTCTCAGTTGTACGTCTGGTTGGAGCGGTGAGTATTTAAACTCGAGGACACACAATCCGGACACCCAGTCTCGAGCGCAACTCAGGACACCCGATCCTCACCGTATTCTCCTTGAACTAAGACCACGCAGCCTCGTCCAATCACTCGTGGTATGTCTTGGTGACTTCAAACCTTCACAGACTTGGTCACTCGGCGATCCACAATTCCTCTTGGATGCTCTAGACCTTGGCGCCTAACCGTCTGAAGAAGCACAGTCTTCAAAGGTAACAAGCGTCGGATCCACGCGGGATCAATTTCTTGATGATGCTCAATCACTTGGGGTTTTAATGGGTTTGGTTTTGGGATTTTCCTCACTTGATGATTTTTGCTCAAAGTCCTCGGAGGATGGGTTGCTCTCAAATGACAAGTGTCAAGTTCTCTCGAGCAGCCAACCAACTAGTGGTTGTAGAGGGGGCTATTTATAGCCTAGGGAGCATCCCGACATGATAAGACATAAATGCCCTTCAATGATATGACCGTTAGGTGGATAAGATATTTTAGTCCATGGCCAAGACAAAGAACGATCGGAAATTTGACTCTCAAAGTCCTCGGGGCTATCATGTTCCTCCTTTGTGTAGGCAATTCGTCTTGGCGAACTCCTAACTCCTCGGTCGAGCAAAGTCCTCGATGAGCGGAAGAAGCTGCGTCTCACATCCTTTGATGAATTTGGTGAAGCGTATGAGATTTCAATGGCTTCACTCGAAGGATTGGTAGGTGTATGATTTTGAGTTGAGCATCACATGGAAATTTTTCCTTAGTATTTCCTCGACCCCTTTAATAATGCGGTGTTTCCTATGACTCAAGAAAGAGAAAATGAAACTACGAAAACAAAAGTCTTCACGCTTCATATTCCTCGAATGAATATCAAGTCTTCATGGTCACACCAATTTCTTCACTTTCAAAGTCTTGAAAGTCTTGAGAATTTCAAAGTCTTGATTGAAGAACTTCATTTTTAAATTCGACTTTCCTTTGTAAATATCAAACTCCTCATAGACTTATAGACCTGTGTACACTCACAAATGCATCAGTTACTTAACCTATAAGTCTTCAATACACCAAAATCACTAAGGGGCACTAGATGTACTTACAACTCCTCATGTTGACATCAATTGATGGGCATCTCCATAGCCCGTTGATTATCCTCGTCAATGTGAGACTTTCTCCTTTTTTGTCTTCTCCACACAATCCCCATCATCATATTCTATTCCACCCATAGTGCTATATCCATGGCTCACGCTCATGTATTGCGTGAAGGTTGAAAAAGTTTGAGATTATTTAAGTATGAAACAATTGCTTGGCTTGTCATCGGGGGTATAGAAGTTGGGAACATCTTTGTGTGACAAAAATGAAGCATAGCCTAACTATATGATTTTGTAGGGATGAACTTTCTTTTGCCATGTTATTTTGAGAAGACATGATTACTTTGATTAGTATGCTTGAAGTGTTACTATTTCTTTTATCAATTTGAACTTTTATTCTGAATCATTTGGATCTGAACATTCATGCCACAATAAAGAAAATTACATTGAGAATTATGCTAGGTAGCATTCCACATCAAAAATTTCTTTTTATCATTTACGTGCTCGAGGACGAAAGCAGAATTAAGCTTGGGGATGCTTGATCGTCTCAATGTATCTATAATTTTTATTGTTCCATGCTATTATATTACTCCTTTTGATGTTTATGTGCTTTATTTTACACATTTATATCATTTTGGGACTAACCTACTAAGCGGAGGCCCATCCCGTATTCTTTTTTTTGCCTATTTGATATTTGAAGAAAAGGAATATCAAGCGTAGTCCAAGCAGAATGAAACCTTCGGGGCGTGATTTTTGGAGCGAGCGTGATCGAGAGGACTTGGAGTGCAAGTCAAGAAGCAGCGAGGCCTCCACGAGATAGGAGGGCGCACCTATAGGCGCGCCCCTATCTCGTGGGCCCCGGCGACCACCGACGTACTTCTTCCTCCTATATAAGCATCGTGCTCGAAAACATCCGAGAGCCAACGAAACACAATTTCCACCGCCATAACCATACGTATCCGCGAGATCTCATCTTGGAGCCTTGCAGGACGCTCATGGGGGGGAATCGACTATGGAGGGCTTTTACATCAACACCATAGCCCCTCCGATGAGTTGTGAGTAGTTTACCACAGACCTACGGGTCCATAGTTATTAGCTAGATGGCTTCTTCTCTCTTTTTGGATCTCAATACAATGTTCCCCCCCTCTCTTCACTACAAAAAAAGACACATCCGTGACATTTTGGGCCGAACGAATTTTTTTTCTGTCATACATATGACACTTCTATGATGATAATTGTGACAAAACCCGGTATCTTCATAGATGTGGTGGGCCCCTACTTATATGACAAAAAATCATGACAGAAAATGGGCTTTTCGTCCTGGGCGGGCCGGAGATGTAGCTGCATGACATTCTTTGGGCCGTCCATGATGGAAAAAACCGTGGTAGAAGCGAGGGGGAGAAATATTTCGGGGAGTTGCCGGTTACGGTGGGAGGTCGAGGGCGGAGCGATGAGCATTTCTCTTGTACGTACGCGTGTGTGTGCGAGGCATTGGCTCTAACTGAACCCAAGCGAGGTGTTGGGCTCTAAGCGAACCCGGCGGTGCACTCTGAGCTCAGCGTTCTTGAACCCGGCGATCGATCGATGCTCGTTAAGCGAACCCGATGGGCGATTCGCCGCTCTGCTGCTAAGCTGAAGCCGATCGATTGGATGAGCGATGGCGTTGTGGGGGTTTGGATGAGCGATGGCGATGGCGTTGCCTTTGG
>CM038142.1:372820970-373195552 GCA_021437245.1 Aegilops speltoides
AGCGTCAACTTTTCCTTGCGGTAATTTGTGGAATCACCGAAAACCACATCAAGTGATCTGACCGAGTGAATTGGCTTTCTTTCCTGGGATGATACCATGGAATCTCATGTTGCTCTCATTGAGTTTGTACATCGGAATGCCCATCCCCCGGAGGGCCTCAGCGTACAATATATTCAGTCCACTGCCACCATCCATCAAAACCTTGGTTAGTCGGGTGCCCCCAACGACTGAGTCGACCACCAACGCTTGCCACCCAGGGGTAGCAACATGCGGCTGGTGGTCGGACTTGTCGAATGTAATAGGGTTTTTTGACCACTTCAAATATCTTGGTGTCGCTGGAGCAACCATGTTCACCTCTATGTTAATAACTTTCAGTCGACTTTTGCTCTCGAGGTCAACAAAAATCACCAAGGTGGCATTAACATTGGGGTAACCACCATCTTCCTCTTTGTCTTCCTCCTTATCAGACTCTTTGTCCTTTTCATTGGGTTGGCCTTCTTGGAAGCTCCGAATGGAGTTAACACTATCGAGTGGTATGCTTGGGAAGAATCAGATTCCCCTCTTCATCCTTTTTGGTGTGTATATGACACGACAAATAAAGTACATCATTTCCTGCTTGATATTTCACCTTTTTAGGGGTCCAAGGCCCCTTGGGCTTCCCTTTGAACTTCCCCTGGTTCAAAACTGTTGCTTCGGCACGGCCCGCAGCCTTAGCTTTTTCCTTCTGCTTCCGACTGGAGTTTCCTCCTCCGGTGTCCTCGGCGACTGGTCTGTTCTTGCCACTCTGGAGTGGGTCCTCTTCTTCGCCGTTATCGTACTTAGTGGCAATCTCCATCATCCGAGCCAGAGTCATGTCTCCAGTCCGGCTGAACTTCAGAGCTCTCTGTAGTGAACGCCTTCTTTAAAGGTACAAAATGCTTGGTGATCCGATACATTCTCCACTGTGTGGTGAAGAGTGATCCATCTCTGGATATAATCTCTCAAGGTCTCATTCTGTTTTTCATGCAATGCTGCAATTCCGACAAACCAGCAGGTCTCTTGCAGGTACCCTCAAACGTTTTGGTAAACACTCGGGCCAACTCATCCCAACTGAAAATGCTTCCAGGGGCCAACTGATTCAGCCAAGCCCTGGTGGAACCTTCAAGCATTAAAGGGAGGTGCTTCATGGCCACATCATCGCTGCCGCCACCAATATGCACAGCCACTCAATAGTCTTCCAACCAAGTGTCAGGCTTAGACTCTCCTGTGAACTTACTGACGCCAGTCGCCAATCTGAAGTTGTGAGAGATTTCAGTGGCTCGGATGGCCCTTCCGAAACACTCAGGGTCGGAAACATGGACCCTGCTTCCACCGAGCCTGTCTCTATCCAACCCTTCTCTATATGCTCTGTTCCGGTCGACCAAACCTTGAACAAGGACCGACCTCACGTCGAACTCAGGCTCTCTTGAGTCGACTGGAACCCTACGGTCATTACCATACGGGCGCTTGTCGTCATACCGCCGGGGCACGTATGACCCGTCCCTCGGAAGGGGCGAAGGCACTCGACAGTGGTTGTCACGGGCTTACTCACGATCAAACACTCCATGAGGTCTTCCCAGGTGCCGATCTCAGCGGTGATCACGATCTTCATGCCACAAAGGCGACTCGGGACCGTGTACTGTGCCCGAATCAGATCCGCTTTACCGACCTCATCAGGATCCTTTTCCGTGACTGAGAAATGGCGGAGTTCAGCTCCCCTGCTGCTCGGTGCAGCGCTCGGATCTGTTCCAAGCCCCTTCCATCCTCTGAACGGGACGGCCGTATAGACTCTACTATACGTGCATCAGCTGTAAGATTCTGGATCGGAGTGTGGTATACCTGAGGTTCAGGAGGAAACAACTGTCGTTGACAGGATTCGGGGATCAGTCGATGGGCGCGTTCGTCGAGAGAATGTTGGAGATTCTCCAAACGCGTGCGCTCAGCTAGCGTGGCCAGGCGCGCAACCTTCAAGGCTCGAGCCTCGGCGGTTTCCCCTATGATGGGGGTATGGAGGGCCTCCATGTTGCGGCGGTGTAGCTCTTCCCTCTGCTACGGATTGAGAGGTTGGGGCTCGTACTCCTTATTTCCGAATGATGGACCGTCGCCATCATCGTTGCCGTCGTTGCAGTGAAACCTGAGTGGGCTGCATCGGGAGTCGACCATGAGAACTTCTGCCGCGGGGTCACAGCTCCCGCTCTCGGAAAATGTACCTGCAGAGCCAGTCGACAGGTCGACTGGACCGCAGTGAAATTAGTCGGGCTCGATTGCCGTGACTTGGGGGGTGGCTGTCTGGCGAGCCACTGCATGCTTCACCCACCGCTAGAGCCGCGACCGACCAGATCGCTTGTGGCTTCGTCCAGTGGAGTGAGAAGGCAACGCAAAGACCGACTGATACGGAGTCGATGACTGTCGTAGGAGGACGCCGCAGGCACTCGTGCGAAAGTGCGACGATCCGTGGATCGGGAGAGCCTCGATGTCGAGGGGGGCTTCTTGGAGCCAGGCAGAGTCGTCGGCGACGAAAGTGAGCGCACCGAGTCGAAACTCGCGGCCCATGACCAAACCGCCGCCGGAAACCATGTTGATGAAGATCGGAGAAAATGCAACCTCGCCGGAAGTTGCTAAGATGCTTTTCCCCATGATGGGCGCCAACTGTCGTGGTACTAAGTTTGACAGTAACAGTAGGGGGTACGTATGAGGAGGCGAGGCCCTAGCTACGGTGAGGTTGTACACATTAGTTTACGATTTCAGGCCCCTCTCGGAGGAGGAAAAAGCACTACGTCTCAGTGCCCTGAGGCGGTCGACTAGAATATGGGTGTGTGTTATAAGGGGTGCGAGCCCTTGTCCCAGAGGAGGGGGTTGGCTTATATAGAGTGCGCCAGGACCCCAGCCGTCCTCTCACATAGGTTCAATGTACATTAAGATAGGGCGCATCGGTAACGCCAGCTATAAAGTGCTATTAATGATCTTTAAGACTACAGAGTGAACGCCTGACCGTTGCCATCCTGAGTGACTTTAGGTCTTCTGTACTCTGAGTGGTTTCCTATACGGTCGAGTGAAATTGGGGGTATCTGAGTGAGACGACTAGTCGAGTGGATTACACCTGATGGCTTCAATCGGTACTCCTTGCTATACTTTAATTGTCCTTGCTTCTAGGGTAGTGACCTTGGGTAGGGCGTATAGATCAGGTCTATGACCCTACCCTAGGTCTATGGCATCGTCACCTGTCACTTCGGAAGCCATTCTGGCTCCAAACACAGACATGGGACAGGATCCAAAATTTAATCCACCCACCCACCACAATCTATATTCTCCAAGAAACTCAGGTCCTCCAGATATATACGACCTGATGTATGTGTGGCAGCAGCCTCAGGAAACGACCCACCACTTTTGGGCCAGATTCCTACTTGTTAAAAACAGGATCAAAGACTGCTCGGGCGACGAAGTAGTTTTGGTTTTCCACCGTAACTGCACCAACGAAAGAATATTGAATGCCCTCGACCGTCACCACATACAAAGTTTCACGGAATCATTGCACGTCGTGCAAAAGTACTGTGCGATGGAAAGCACACGTTGGGCCCAGAAAACTCAACTGGAGCCTGCTGCCTCGACACAGTTTGCGGCCCGGGCTAAAAGAATACATCCTGGCGGGTCACCCGACCACCAGTCTATGGGCAGGAAGAACAAACCCTTTGCAGGACACATGTCCATTCTTGACGAACTACTGGACAAGTCCTGCCCGATTCATGCCACTCTGCACACAGTCCCAACCCATAGCCTCCGAGCGTGCTGGGTACTCCAACAAGTAACAGAAAGAGGAGAGGCCGTCCTCACCACAACTCCAGAAAGATACTCAGCGGAGAAGGACAACTCTAACATCCTAACAGTCTTCACGACCTTTTCTCTAACAATCGGCGCAAACGGGTGCTCCGCGATCTCACCGAAGTCCATCAAGTTACCACACTGAGCCCATGGAACGACACAGCCATAACCTTTACGGCCAAAGACGAACCGAAGGCTCGGTCAGTCCGAGCACCCGCCGCCTTAGTATTAAACCCCATTGTTGATGGTTTTCAGCTTACTAAAGTGCTCATGGACGGCGGTAGTGGACTTAACCTCATCTATGAGGACACGCTCGACAAGATGCAGATGGATAGATCGTGCATCGAGCAAAGTAACACCACCTTTCAAGGTATTATCCCCAGTCGAGAGGCACACTGCTCGAGAAAAATTAAACTGGATGTGGTGTTCGGCACGTCTGAGAACTATAGATCCGAAGAGTTGCTCTTTGATGTGGTCCCCTTCAATAGTGGGTATCATGCCATCCTTGGCCGAGATGCTTTCTCAAGCTTTCAACCTATACCCCACAATGGGTATATGGAACTCAAAATGCCCAGTCCTAATGGAATAATCACAATCATGAGTGACCCGGACAAAGCCCTTTGTGCTAAAAACAAAACCGCATCCTTGGCCGTCAAGGCACTATCCGAAGCCCTAGTGGCGGAGGAATTAACCACCCTACGGTCCACGGTGGATAGGGACGATGTGATTCTCGATAAGAGATCCAAATCCACCTCTTTCAAGCCAGCCAAGGAAATAGTGAAATTCCAAGTGCACCCGACAGACCCAAATAAGACAAAGATCATCGGAGCATTACCGGATCCGCAAGAGACGCCTCTATGCACATTCCTGTGAGAGAACTGGGATATCTTTGCCTGGCACCCTTCAGACATGCCCGACATCCTGCGAAGACTGCCGGACACAGTCTTAATATAATCAAGGCATTCAAACCCGTGGAGCAGACATTACGGCGATTCTCCGATCCCAAGCGTCAAGCCATGGGAGAAGAGCTAGCCAAATTGTTAGAGGTTGGGTTTATTAGGAAAATTAAACATCCGGATTGGCTAGCCAACTTGGTAATGGTACCAAAGAAGGATAAATCCTGGCGCTTGTGCATCGATTTCAAGGACCTCAACAAGGCTTGCCGTAAGGACCCCGTCCCATTGCCTCACATTGACTAAATTATTAACGCAACTGCAGGGCACGACTCTTTGTGTTTCCTCAACGCTTATTCTGGATACCATCAAATTAAGATGAAGGAACCGGACCAGGCGGCAACCGCGTTCATCACCCCTTATGGTCCCTTCCGCTTCAACACTATGCCCTTCGGACTCAAAAACATTGGGCCTACCTACCAACGCATGATTCAAACTTGCTTGGAAAATCAAATAGGCAAAACGGTCGAAGCATATGTGGACGACATGGTCATCAAGACAGAGCACGTCAAGACACTGGTGGACGATCTTTGCCTCACCTTTGACAACCTCTGAACATACGATATACAGCTTAATTTGGAAAAATGTGTCTTCACAGTTCCAGCCGGAAAGCTGCTTGGGTTCATCGTCACAGAGTAAACGAAGAAAACACAACCAAGATTTGAGCATTGTCACAATTTGCCATACCAATAGACCTAAAGCAAGTCCAGAAGTTAGCGGGTTGCGTCGCGGCCTTAAGCCGCTTCATTTCCAAATTAGGAGAAAAAGCGCTACCACTCTACAAGCTATTATGACGCACAGAGAACTTCAAATGGACGGATGCTGCCACAACCGGATTGGAAGAATTTAAAACCCTTCTTGCAAGCAACCCAACCCTAGCTGCACCAGGTGTTGGAGAGCCCATGTTGCGATATCTTTCGGTGACTAACCAAGTGGTTAGTGCCATGCTCATTGTCGAACGAGGGGAAGATGGACATAAATTCCCCACCCAAAAACTAGTCTACTATGTATTGTAGGTCCTTACACCTTGCAAATCCCGATACCCCCACTATCAGAAGATAGCCTACAAAGTCTTCATGGCATCCCACAAACTTCGACACTACTTTCAACAGTGTTCGGTCATAGTGGCATCTGAAGTACCACTCAATGACATTATCAATAACAGGGACGACACTGGCCGCTTAGCCAAATGGGCCATCGATGTATTACCATTTGAAATCATATACAAGCCACACCAGGCTATTAAATCCCCGGTATTGGCCGACTTTGTTGCTGAATGGACGGAAGCCGAACTCCCTAAAGAGTACAGCTCTGTAAGTGCATCTAGTGCCCCTTAGTGATTTTGGTGTATTGAAGACTTGTAGGTTAAGGGACTAATGCGTTTGTGAGTGTACACAGGTCTATAAGTCTATGAGGAGTCTGATAATCACAGAGAAAGTCGACCCCTAAAAATGAAGTTCTTCAACTGAGGACTTTGGATTTCTGAAGACTTTCTTAAGACTTTGAAAGTGAAGAAATTGGTTTGACCTTGATGACTTGGAATTCATTCGAGGAACATGAAGCGTGAAGTTGTCACATCCCTAGCTGCTGGTAGTGCTCTAGGCTAGCTTCATGTGTGCATCATGTCTATATTTTTGAAACTTGAAATGAGGAATTTTGAAAGCCTCAAAAACTTAATTAAAAGTAGGGCAAAGAACCCTGAAAAATTGCATTCAGTATTTCCAAAATGGCCTTAAATAATGTTGGTTATATTTTGGCAAAGGTTTTGCACCAAACCAAAAAAATAATGAACATTTTTGAGGAATATTTTGGGCACTGGATTTAAATCATTATTCTACTTGCATTTGAAAATATATTCATAACATATATAGGATATATCTTCAAATACCCTGGAACATTTTATATGCCTCTAGATTAGTCCATTTAGCAACATAGAAATACCCAGGGGATATTTGGCACTGTTTAGAGTCTGTTTTAGAATTTAAACAGTGGCAAAGTTTAAAACAAAGAAACAAAATGTAAAAAAAAAAGAGAAGAAAGTTACCTGGCGCCCACTTACACGGCTCGGCGCCAGCAGCCCAACTGCCAAGACACCTGGCGGCCCAGCCCACTGTGGACAGCTGGTCTTCTACCTCTTGCCAAGAGGCGAGAGAGAAGTTGGCACGGCAGCACGCGGCGCCACCTCCACCCCTCGCCTTTGCCTCGACGGCTCCGACGCCTTCCACGAGTGCCACGCCACCTCCCCGACCCCTCTCACTTCTCCCTCGCTCTGACTTCCCTCCCCTCGCTCCTCTGTTTTTCCCCCATGGCCGAAAGCATGCCCGCCGCCGCCGCTGTTGCCACGGCCACCGGCCCTCCCTCGCCCATCCAACGTGCTCGAGAGCTCCGCCACGCCGTCCCCGTATACCCCACCGAGCCACGTGAGCTGGGAAGCACCGCAACGCCCTCGACACCGCCATCTTCAACTCCGGCCTCTGAGATCGCCGGCAATGCCCCGATGTCGTCCGGCCTCCCCCGAGCCCACTGAGACGCGTTCTGCAACCGCCGTGAGCTCACGGACCGACTCCCCCTCCTCTCCTTCGCGCGTTTTGCTCTAGCTCCGTTCCCCACCTCCGCCGAAGCTTCGCCCGCCATGGCCGACGAGCCCATGCTCGAAGCTCGTCCGCCGCCGAGCATCACCAGCATGCTCGCCAAGGCCTCGCGAACTCGCAGACCTACAGTTCGCCTTTATCGTGCCTCAGCGCCATTTCGCCTTTGCCGAGCTCGGCGCGCCCGCTTGACGCCGCTGCCGCCGAGCCATCTCCGCAGCCCCGCAGCCACCACCCGATGCGCCTGTCGCTGCAGTAGCCTTAGAGCCCAACCCGCCTCCTCTCGCCGAGTCGCCGACGAGCGACGCCGCTGGCTCGTGGTGTCACCGGCGGCTATCGCCGACGTGGCTGTCCATTAGATTAGGGACTAATTAACCGTATTAGTTAACACTAGTCACCGACAAGGGCCCTAGTTTATTGGTTTACCGTTAACCAAAATAATTAGGCTAATTAGCAAAACAAGTGGACCCACGTCGGCATTGACTTCTTGACGCGGCCGCTGACCGTCCCACACGCCATCCACACAAACCAAAGATCGTGTCACCGACCAAAGGACCCCATCGGTCAGTTTGACCCGACGAGCCACGCTGACTTGATGACGCCACACCGACGCTATGTCGACGCTAGCTAACCATTTTCTGGATTTAAAATAAATCAGGAAATTTCAGAAAATAGCTAAAACTTCTAAAAATCATAGAAATTCAACCGTAACTCCAAATGAAATACATTATATATGAAAAATTATCAGAGAAATCCAATCTATCCATCTGTACTGTTTTCATGCATGTTAGAACAACTTATAGCTGCTGTTTAGAAGAAATCATATGAATGGCATTTAAATAATCACATATGGAGTTTGGATTTGAACTTAGGGTTCAAACCAACTTCATTTAACTTTGTTGCTAGTTGCATTAGCTCAAAACACCAGCATGTTGCCATGTCATGATCATACATCATAATGTTGCATTGCATTGATTGTGTTCTTTCTTGTTTGCCGGTAATTGTCCCCTCTCGATAGACGTGTACCGGCGATGTGATCGATGACATCGATGAAGAGCTATACTATCTTCAGAAGTGCCAGGCAAGCAAAACCCCCTTGTTCATTCTGATACAATCCCACTCTCTCGCTCCTGCTCTCTTTTACTGCATTAGGACAACAACGCTTCAACAATTACTTGCTGCGTAGTTGAACCCCTTTATCCTCTGCATGACCACATTGCCACAAGAATAGATGAAACCCACTAGCATGAGTAGGAGTTGTTTGAGCCTGATGTGCCTACTCATTCATGCTTGTTGTCATGCCCGCTATTGCTTAGAGTTATGTCATGTCCGATTCATCGGGAATAAATCGGAGGTGTGTGAACATGTCCCACTGTTGAGAGCTAAGTGTGAACACGATTCGTAAAGGTAGCGGTGAGAGGCCATGTAGGAGTACATGGTGGGTTGTCTCATTGCACCCGCCTCGAACTGAGTTACGTGTTTGTGATCCATGAACAGCTACTACCACACATTGGGATCCTTAATTGACCCTCTCGGCTTCTTAATCACCCTTGTTCTCCGTCCGGGAGTTGCAACTAGTTTCGTGTTTGTAGGTAGTGTTAGTAGTCTACCAAGTGGCGCCTTCAGACAGTGGGCTTGGGATAGACTAGGCACAGGGCCTGGTGTACCAAGTGGCACCGGATGGTGGGCTTGGGAACCCCGCACACATCGCTTGGGGGCCGTGAGCGACACCGGCGGATCTCCTGGATGGAACCCAATAGGCGATAAACCCAGACGAGAGACTTGAGCGCTTAGGTAGGCCGTGGCCGACACCCTCGCCTGCTTCGCTTGAAGGTTGCCGAGGTACATGATGTGCACAGGCGATAAGTGGCGAGAGCGTGTGAAGAAGTACACCCTGCAGGTTATCATTATCTATTCGAATAGCCGGATTCCTCGGATATGGAAACTTGGACCCCTTGCATAGTTCATAGACAAGTGAAAGTGGATACTCAAATACGCAAGATAAGCGTGAGTGCTATGAATGGCGCTCGTGGGAGACGGAGCGGATCCATAGTGGTGTATTGATATGGTGAATATGTGGACTCGTGCGCCACCTCAAAAGAGTTACATTGCAATGCGTTCAAAGTTAGCCACAGTCAAAGCTGGCTTGCTGCAGCTTAAACTCCACCACCCCTTTATTGATACCGATGCATATGTAGTTAATTCTCGATGTAAGTCTTGTTGGGTACATTTGTACTCACGCTTGCCTATTTTATGTTTTTGCAGAGAGACTTCAGCCTCACTAGTAGTTTCACGTGGACTTCGACGCTTAGCTTGATACCTCAGCTACGATCTTGTGCCCTCGGCAGATCTCGTAGAACAAAGCTTCTAAGCCTTTTTCATTTGTAGATGTCCGTACTCGGACATGTTAAGCTTCCGCTTGTGCTTGACTTGTATGTTCAATGTTGGGTCGTGAGACCCCTGTTTGTAATATCTCGCTCCTCGGAGCCTAATGAATACATACTTGAGTCGTAGAGTCATGTTGTGATGCCATATTGTATTTGCACATATCGAGCATATTGTGTGCATGTTATTGAAATGCTTGGTATGTGTGGGATCTGACTATCTAGTTGTTTATCTTTAGTAGCCTCTCTTACCGGGAAATGTCTCCTAGTGTTTCATCGAGCCATGGTAGCTTGCTACTTTGCTCCTAACACTTAGGCTGGCCGGCATGTGTCCTTCTTCGTTCTCGTATGCATCCCTCGGGAAATGTCACGCGATGAATACCGGAGTCCCGTTAGCCTGCTACAGCCTCGTTCACGAGTCCTGCTAGCCTGCTACAGCCTGGATTCACTCGCCGATGACCGCACGCTCGATGTCGGGTCATGGATGCCCGTCCTCGTAAGTTTGTGCCACTTTGGGTTTACGACTAGCCATGTCACCGGGCTCCTTATCATATGGATGCTAGCGACACTATCATATACGTGTGCCAAAAGGCAAAGCGGTCCCGCAAAGGTAAGGCGACACCCGTGGGAATACCGTGCGTGAGGCCGCAAAGTGATATGAGGTGTTACATGCTAGATCGATGTGGCATTGAGTCGGGGTCCTGACAGCTTTGGTATCAGAGCCTGACTGCCTATAGGATTACGAAGCCAAACTGGTCGAAGTTGAGTCTAGAAATGCTTTAGTTATATGTAGGGGAATTGATTGTGGGATGGAACGTAAGGCTCTTTTTACTCCTTATACCTTATGGCCTTCTGATCTTAGTCATCCTATCTTTCCTACGGGGTTAAGGAACTAGGCCTTCTCTTCTTTCTATTAGGATCACGTGTTACTAATCCGTAGACTTATAGGATTGTTGGTTTCAAGCCTCAGTTAAGTTCCTACTATTTCCGTATGTTGATTGTTGATCTCGAAACCTTGATATTGTGATGATCGAGTGGTTATGCCACCATTTTGCATGATGTCTCAAATCTTTTTGAGCATTTACAGCCGTTATGCTGTCCGAGTCATCCCAGGTTTCTAAATAGTCTGATGCATTTGCAAATCCTTTCTTTCCGTTCCCGATGTCCCTTATGGTCAGAATAAGCACACTAACCGGTGCGTTGAGGTAATTTATTGCCTTGACATATATGTTGGAGCTATCATTATGACCCTAGGTGTTTTAGGAAGTCACCTAGTAATTTAGCAATGCTTTTGTATTCCAGTGTGATGATTCTGGCTTTTATTCCCGAAAGCATTCCGTGATGCAATTTAGCTAGTAGGTATTCTATTCCTGGGTTCTGAACCCAAGACTCACCCTATTTACCTCATGTTGATAGTCTTTGCTCGTTCCTTTAGGTTATTAGTAACCTTTGCATTATTCCTCGTGGTCCGTGGTATTTCCTTCTTCCAAATACTATGAACCATTTATGGCAGAAGTTCTTTTAACCAAAAGATCACAACCAGAGCTCTTGATGAGTTCTCGATTCTATGTTGTGACTCTGCCAGTTCTACCTTTCCGCATGGATTGTCTGGAAGAAATATATCGAACTCGTTCGACATGCTAATCCATGCATCCACAACTCAAAAAAAATCATATGTTCCTTGAGTTGTCCCATCTTAGTTGTCTTCCGACCCTCGTCTATCAATTGATAGTCAAGAGTATGTGTGCATTCGTTCGTCGATGCCTATTACCCTTGTGGTCCGTCAAGCCATTCTATTTCAGAATGAATAGGAGAAACAAACTCCAGAACCTCATCCATATCTAGGATTGGGTCAAAGCAATTGTATTCCGCAGATCAAAATGCCAATCCAGCTTCTGGTGTGTTCTACCTTGAAGTATTACCTTCCTTATGTCAGGATTGTCATGAGAATTGCACCACCTCTTATGAATTCTTGACGCAGTGATACTTCTCGCCATCATTTTCATTTCTTGGTTCCATGTTGTTGCAACCGGAATGCCGACAGGTGAATCATGATGTGTGAACTCAATACTCCTAGCAACTCTGTTGTTTGGTAGTTAAAGGACAATAACTTCATTCTTAGTGTGTTGGTTCTTGAATCATCATTCTAAGACTGATTGTGCTACCTAGTCCTTATTTCTTGGTGCACTCTTCGATCCATGAGTTAGGATTGTACCAACCCCTCGCTTATTTGATCACATCATCTTGCCCTGAGAAGCAAGATTGTTCTCGAGCTTAGTAACATATCGGTGGTTCGTGATTTTCCGAATATCTTCTCGGGAGTATTACCAGGTTGTCACCTGACCGCTATGTTGAGCTCGTGATCAAGTTGGTTTCTTGTAAACCACCCTTTTCTCCAAGAATCCATGTTGGATACCCCTGAGCTGGTTGGTTAAGCTAAACAACAACTTGGAGAGTTGGAAGATAAAAGCTTGTCCGAATCAGTTCATTCCAAAGGGTTATCCTTGTGCGTGTGTTGAAGAAAGATGATATCTTCATTGGTTGATCCTCGTGGTCAATTGTTGGATCTATTGTCTTACCCGAACCTTTGATTTGAGTATGGGCTATCGTCAAGTCGAATCAGAACCAACGATGTTCGTAATGTTGTCTTACTCGTGGTTGATCCCTCGAGCATACACCATTACATCTTTTGGTCTGACCAATACTATCACCGTGTTCACATGATGGCGGAAGTCCAGTGATATGGGAATCTGGATGAATTGTTGTTGAGCCCATCGACAACATCCTTATCTCCTCCATGATTTTGTTGAACATTAAGCTAGTGTTGGAAACTTTTGAAAGCATTTGTTCATGCTATCTCATGAAGCATATGTTCGGATGTAAGAAGTGACTTCCTCTAGTTCATGTGCATTTGATGCGAGTTGCCGCCGTGAATTCGAGAAAGTCAATGTTGTTTTCTTTGGAATCATCCCAAATCAGTCATGCATATGTGCGAAGTATTCTGTGGTCTGGAGACTTGCAACCTTCATTCTATATGCATTCCTAGCACACCAAGCCACTGATTGATTTGTTCTAGGAAAAGAAGTTAATTGCTAATCCATGGTAATGTACAAAGACTTCGATATCCCCGATGATGGTTCCCAACCTGAACTCAGTAGTGTTTTATTATAAGACTACTACGTGGTCATGCTTGTCTGGGACAGCGTGTTCACATGTGTGTAGCAAAACCAGCTCATGTTCTGGAGCTTACTACGGTAGTTCATTCCCCGAGAATCTCGCAACGTCTTTTCGTCGATTTGTGTTGCAAACTTTAATTTTTCTTTCTAGCCTCGATGAGTCTGGAATATTCTGACACCAACCGGATCTGAATCTCAGGCAGATATGATGGTTGGAACCTCTTCCAAGAACTATGATATAGGTTCCAGTGAGGTGGACGCACCTAGCTGGAAGCACTATTGTTGTAGTATCTTGATTAAGCCGTTTGGTCACCTCCCATGAGGATCTCGCATGACTTATTCTACAAACTGATCCTTATGGATTTTGTTCTCCCGAAGTCCGACCTTTTACTTGATGTCCTAGTTATCAAACCATATCTATAAATGGGTTACGCTAGCACATCAAAGAGAACATTAGAAGCGGAGTGCTAAATGTCTCTCGGTCGATCATCCGGATTTTGATTCCTTGGCCTCGCTAAGGTGAAATCTGAGAAGGTGTTATCTCCTTTTGCATCTGCATCGTCCATCACCATTCATCATGGTAGTATGTTGTGTTGTCAGCACCCTTGACACGGATGTTGGTAAAACCTTGATGAATATGGAAATGCTCAAGTTCTTGAGAGCACGCACAAGCGCTAGGTGTTATCATCGGCACTAATTGGGATTGCTCTTAGTTTCCCCGGTTATGCTATAACTTTTGAAACAGTGGACTCACTCTCTACTTTTGAGCTTCTCCCTAGTTACTAAAATCATTCCTTGTGTTGTTTTCAACAAGGTAATCCACATCATCCATTCTGGTCTGAGTATGTCATTCTACCGAACTCCTTCAAACGATCGCTCGAGAATTGCCTCAGGCTGGTTTAGAGAGTTACGATGATCTATGTATCAAAAGTAATTCTTTTTGCCACTTAAGGGATAATTCTACGATTCACCCTCCTCTCAGATGTCATGCTATGGTTTCATGGCAACTCAACTCCTCGCTACGTTGACAACCGATCACCACCTTCCAAAGTGTGGAATTGTTGTCTACCTAGTGAACCCTCGGCATCTGTTCCACTCCATCCTTCTAGATGTGTGCCCTGTGTCTCAGCTCGAGAGATGTTGCTATGTCTCATTCCATGAGTTAATCCTGAGTTGTTCGATCCTCGAGAAGATCGATCCTTCTAGAGTCTCCTTCTCCTCTCATTGTCATGATAGCTGGAGTTCTCAGAGCAAGACGTCGAGACAAAGATGGTGATCGAATCAACGTTCTTGTGAGATGAAACCTGGATCGTGAAGATTGCGTTAGTTGCATTCCCCCATCATCTTACCCTACGCTTGAATCTCGGGACGAGATTCTTGTTTAGTAGGGGTGAGCTGTCACATCCCTAGCCGCTGGTAGTGCTCTAGGCTAGCTTCATGTGTGCATCATGTCTATATTTTTGAAACTTGAAATGAGGAATTTTGAAAGCCTCAAAAACTTAATTAAAAGTAGGGCAAAGAACCCTGAAAAATTGCATTCAGTATTTCCAAAATGGCCTTAAATAATGTTGGTTATATTTTGGCAAAGGTTTTGCACCAAACCAAAAAAATAATGAACATTTTTGAGGAATATTTTGGGCACTGGATTTAAATCATTATTCTACTTGCATTTGAAAATATATTCATAACATATATAGGATATATCTTCAAATACCCTGGAACATTTTATATGCCTCTGGATTAGTCCATTTAGCAACATAGAAATACCTGGGGATATTTGGCATTGCTTAGAGTCTGCTTTAGAATTTAAACAAAGGCAAAGTTTAAAACAAAGAAACAAAACAGAACAAAAAAAGAGAAGAAAGTTACAGGCGCCCACTTACTCCGGCTCAAGGCCAAGCATAGCCTCACCAGCCAAGCCACTGGCGGCCCAGCCCACCAGGGACAGCCTGGTCTTCTACCTCTTGCCAGTAGGCAGAGGAGAAGCTAGGCACGGCGCACGCGCGCGCCACCTCCACCCTGCTCGCCTGCCTCCTCGACGGCCTGGACGCCTCCACGAGTGTCACGCCACCTCCCCGACCCCCCTCTCACTTCTCCCTCGCTCTCTGGACTTCCCTCCCCCTCGCTCCTCTGTTTTTCCCCCCATGGCCGAGCATGCCCGTCGCCGCCGCTCGCTGTTGCCACGGCCACCGGCCCTCCCTCGCCCATCCAACGTGCTCGAGAGCTCCGCCATGTCAATCACATCATTCTCCTAATGATGTGATCTCTCTAATCAAATGACAATACATGTCTATGGTTAGGAAACATAACCATCTTTGATTAATGAGCTAGTCAAGTAGAGGCATACTAGTGACTATAGTTTTGTCTATGTATTCACACATGTATTATGTTTCCGGTTAATACAATTCTAGCATGAATAATAAACATTTATCATGATATGAAGAAATAAATAATAACTTTATTATTGCCTCTAGGGCATATTTCCTTCAGAAGGTTCACCGTTGTCTAACAACATGATTTCCAGAACAGGGTTGCCGTACCACTCTGGTGCGGAACGTGTCCTTGTGGACCTACGAAGTTCAGTAGCAACTTGATCCGAAGTACCTTGATCATCATCATTATTTTCCTCTTGGTTGGTGTAGGCATCACAGAACATTTTCCGAGCTGCACTACTATCCCGCTCGAGAGGTAGTACTTCATCGAGTTCTACTTTCCTCCCACTTACTTCTTTCAAGAGAAACTCTTTTTCCAGAAAGGATCCGTTCTTGGCAACAAAGATCTTGCCCTCGGATCTTAAGTAGAAGGTATACCCAATGGTTTCCTTAGGTATCCTATGAAGACGCATTTTTCCGACTTGGGTTCGAGCTTTTCAGGTTGAAGTTTCTTGACATAAGCATCGCATCACCAAACTTTTAGAAACGACAGCTTAGGTTTCTTCCCAAACCATAATTCATACGGTGTCGTCTCAACGGATTTAGAAGGTGCCCTATTTAAAGTGAATGTAGTTGTCTCTAGAGCGTATCCCCAAAATGATAGCGGTAAATTGGTAAGAGACATCATAGACCGCACCATATCCAATAGAGT
The DNA here is from genome assembly GCA_021437245.1 of Aegilops speltoides. NCBI lineage: Eukaryota > Viridiplantae > Streptophyta > Magnoliopsida > Poales > Poaceae > Aegilops > Aegilops speltoides. The sequence goes on from CM038142.1 coordinate 372,836,993, forward strand.
ACGATTACGACGTTCGGACACACCGTTACGCTGAGGTGTTCCAGGCGGCGTGAGTTGTGAAATGATTCCACATTTCCTTAAGTGTGTACCAAATTCGTGACTTAAATATTCTCCTCCACGATCTGATCGTAGGAACTTTATTTTTCGGTCACGTTGATTCTCTACCTCATTCTGAAATTCCTTGAACTTTTCAAAGGTCTCAGACTTGTGTTTCATTAAGTAGACATACCCATATCTACTCAAGTCATCAGTGAGAGTGAGAACATAACGATATCCTCCATGAGCCTCAACGCTCATTGGACCGCACGATCGGTATGTATGATTTCCAACAAGTTGGTTGCTCGCCCATTGTTCGGAGAACGGAGTCTTGGTCATTTTGCCCATGAGGCATGGTTCGCATGTGTCAAATGATTCATAATCGAGAGACTCTAAAAGTCCATCAGCATGGAGCTTCTTCATGCGCTTGACACCAATGTGACCAAGGCGGCAGTGCCACAAGTATGTGGGACTATCGTTATCAACTTTACATCTTTTGGCATTCACACTATGAATATGTGTAATATTACGCTCGAGATTCATTAAGAATAAACCATTAACCATAGGGGCATGACCATAAAACATATCTCTCATATAAATAGAACAACCATTATTCTCGGATTTAAATGACTAGCCATCTCGTATCAAACGAGATCCAGATACAATGTTCATGCTCAAACTTGGCACCAAATAATAATTATTAAGGTTTGTAACTAATCCCGTAGGTAAATGTAGAGGTAGCATGCCGACGGCGATCACATCGACCCTGGAACCATTCCCGACGCATCGATCACCACGTCGCCGCCAGCCTCCGCTTATTCCGCAGCTCTGTTGTGAGTTACAAATATGAGCAACGGCACCGATATCAAATACCGGGAGTTATTACGAGTCTTGGTAAGGTACACTTCAATTACATGTATATCAAATATACCTTTGGTGTTGCCGGCCTTCTTATCCGCTGAAGTATTTGGGGCAATGCCGCCCAAAGGACCCTTCCCTTGCAATAAAAGCACTCGGTCTTAGGCTTGGGTCCATTCTTTGACTACTTCACGTAATCGGCTTACGGGCGCGCAACATCCTTGCCGTCTTTCTTGAAGTTCTTCTTGCCCTTGCCCTTCTTGAACTTAGTGGTCTTATTGACCATCAACACTTGATGTTCTTTCTTGATTTCAATCTCTGCTGACTTCACATTGAAAATACTTCAGAATGGTCTTCACCATCCCCGCATATTGTAGTTCATCACAAAGCTCTTGTAGCTTGGTGGGAGCGATCAAGGATTCTCAATGACCGCCTCGTCGAGGAGGTTAATGTCCACTGGTCAAAGGTTGTGCAACCTGACATTTTAAGTATGTGCTCACCGATGTAACTATTTTCCTCCATCTTACAACTATAGAACTTGTCGGAGACTTCATATCTCTCGACCCGGGCATGAGCTTGGAAAACTAGTTTCAGCTCCTCGAACATCTCATATGCTCCGTGATGCTCAAAACGCTTTTGGAGCCCCGATTCTAAGCTATAAAGCATGCCGCACTGAACGAGGGAGTAATCATCAGCACGAGACTGCCAAGCGTTCATAACATCTTGGTTTTCTGGGACGGGAGCGTCACCTAGCCGTCCTTCTAGGACATATTGTTTCTGGCAGCTATGAGGATGATCTCGGGTTCGGACCCAAATTGTGTAGTTCTTGATATCATCTTTCAGCTTGGTTTTCTCTAGGAACGCGTTGAAGTTCATGTTGACATGAGCGTTGGCCATTTGATCTACAAGACATATTTGCAAAGGTTTTAGACTAAGTTCATGATAATTATGTTCATCTAATCAAATTATTTCAATGAACTCCCACTCAGATTAGACATCCCTCTAGTCTTCTAAGTGTTACACGATCTGAGTCGACTAGGCCGTGTCCGATCATCACGTGAGACGGACTAGTCATCGTCGGTGAACATCTTCATGTTGATCATATCTTCCATACGACTCGTGTTCGACCTTTCGGTCTCTGTGTTCCGAGGCCATGTCTGCACATGCTAGGCTCGTCAAGTTAACCCTAAGTGTTTTGCATGTGTAAAACTGTCTTACACCCGTTGTATGTGAACGTAAGGATCTATCACACCCGATCATCACGTGGTGCTTCGAAATGACGAACTTTAGCAACAATGCACAGTTAGGGGAGAACACTTCTTGAAATTGTTGTAAGGGATCTAAGTAAACAAGATGCATAAACATAATAAACATCACATGCAATTATATAGTAGTGACAAGATATGGCCAATATCATACAGCTCCATTGATCTCCATCTTCGGGGCTCCATGATCATCTTGTCACCGGCATGACACCATGATCTCCATCATCATGATCTCCATCATCGTGTCTTCATGAAGTTGTCACGCCAACGACTACTTGTACTTCTATGGCTAACGCGTTTAGCAATAAAGTAAAGTAATTTACATGGCGTTCTTCAATGACACGCAGGTCATACAAAAATAAAGACAACTCCTATGGCTCCTGCCGGTTGTCATACTCATCAACATGCAAGTCGTGATTCCTATTATAAGAACATGATCTCATACATCACAATATATCATTCATCATTCATCACAATTTCTGGCCATATCACATCACATGACAATTGCTGCAAAAACAAGTTAGACGTCCTCTAATTGTTGTTGCATCTTTTACGTGGCTGCAATTGGGTTCTAGCAAGAACGTTTTCTTACCTACGAATAACCACAACGTGATTTTGTCAACTTCTATTTACCCTTCATAAGGACCCTTTTCGTCGAATCCGCTCCAACTAAAGTGGGAGAGATAGACACCCGCCAGCCACCTTATGCAACTAGTGCATGTCTGTCGGTGGAACCGGTCCCACGTAAGCATACGTGTAAGGTTGGTCCGGGCCGCTTCATCCCACAATACCGCTGAAGCAAGAAAAGACTAGTAGTGGCAAACAAGTTGACAAGATCCACGCCCACAACAAAATTGTGTTCTACTCGTGCAATGGAGAACTACGCATAGACCTAGCTCATGATGCCACTGTTGGGGAACGTTGCAGAAAATTAAAAAATTTCCTACGGTTTCACCAAGATCCATCTATGAGTTCATCTAAGCAACGAGTCATGGGAGAGTGATTGCATCTACATACCACTTGTAGATCACGTGCGGAAGCGTTCAAGGGAAGGGTGATGATGGAGTCGTACTCGCCGTGATTCAGATCACCGATGACCAAGTGCTGAATGGACAGCACCTCCGCATTCAACACACGTACGGGGCGGACGACGTCTCCTCCTTCTTGATCCAGCAAGGGGGAAGGAGAGGTTGAGGAAGATAGCTCCAACGGCAGCACGACGGCGTGGTGGTGTTGGTGCAGCAGTACTCCGACAGGGCTTCGCCAAGCACGTAACGGAGGAGGAGAGGTGTTGGGGAGGGGAGGGGCTGCGCCTTGGGTTGTGTCCAGCAGCCCTCCCCTCACCCCTCTATTTATAGGGGAAGGGGCAAGGGGGGCCGACCCCTCTAGATGGGATATAGAGGGGGGGGGGCGGCGGCCAGGAAGGGGGGACTTGCCCCCAAGCAAGGGAGGCGCCCCCACTAGGGTTTCCCCCCCCAACCCTAGGCGCATGGGCCCAAGGTGGGGGGCGCGCCCAGCCCTCCATGGGCTGGTTCCCTGCCCCTTGCGACCCATGTGGCCCTCCGAGAGGGGTGGCCCCTCCCGGTGGACCCCCGGAACCTCTCCGGTAGCCCCGGTGCAATACCGATATGTCCCCGAAACTTTCCGGTGTCCGCATGACAACTTCCCATATATAAATCTTCACCTCCGGACCATTCCGGAACTCCTCGTGACGTCCGGGATCTCATCCGGGACTCCGAACAACATTCGGTAATCACATACAAGTCTTCCTAATAACCCTAGCATCACCGAACCTTAAGTGTGTAGACCCTACGGGTTCGGGAGACATGCAGACATGACCGAGACGACTCTCCGGTCAATAACCAACAGCGGGATCTGGATACCCATGTTGGCTCCCACATGTTCCACGATGATTTCATCGGTTGAACCACGATGTCGAGGATTCGATCAAACCCCGTATACAATTCCCTTTGTCAATCGGTACGTTACTTTCCCGAGACTCGATCGTCGGTATCCCAATACCTCGTTCAGTCTCGTTACCGGCAAGTCACTTTACTCGTACCGTAATGCATGATCCCGTGACCAACCACATGTTCACTTTGAGCTCATTATGATGATGCATTACCGAGTGGGCCCAGAGATACCTCTCCGTCATACGGAGTGACAAATCCCAGTCTCGATCCGTGTCAACCCAACAGACACTTTCGGAGATACCGTAGTGCACCTTTATAGTCACCCGATTCGCCAGTGACGCTTTGATACACCCAAAGCACTCCTACGGTATCCGGGAGTTACACGATCTCATGGTCTAAGGAAGAGATACTTGACATTGGAAAAGCTCTAGCAAACGAACTACACGATCTTGTGCTATGCTTAGGATTGGGTCTTGTCCATCACATCATTCTCCTAATGATGCGATCCCGTTATCAACGACATCCAATGTCCATAGCCAGGAAACCATGACTATCTGTTGATCAACGAGCTAGTCAACTAGAGGCTTACTAGGGACATATTATGGTCTATGTATTCACACGTGTATTACGATTTCCAGATAATACAGTTATAGCATGAATAAAGCCAATTATCATGAACAAGGAAATATAATAATAACCCTTTTATTATTGCCTCTAGGGCATATTTCCAACAGAGACGACCAAGAACCAACGCTTATCGAGAACTGGAAAGCCACCTCAACTCATGATGTATACATGGTGGACACCCCCAAAGGGAGCGATAACGAGGAACAACGGGACGCGGCGAAGGATAATTCCCCCGAAAAACAACCAAAACGGCGACGCAAGCGCCGCCCCAAGTTCCGCCTCGATAACAACAGCACTCATAATCACCCAGCCGTAGAGCAGGGCAAACTAGTGGACGGTGAACACGCAGTCAAGCAACCATCGGAACAGGATGAATCGGATAATCAACCCATCCCCGGCGAAAAAAATAGTCCAGACGATCTCACGCCGGACACACCACCAGAGCATAAAAACCTTCACAAAAGGCTTGTCGCCACTGCAAGAAGCTTGAAGAAGCAGAAACGGAAGCTCAAAACAGCAGAAGACATACTCAGAATGAGGTGGAGCAAAGTACTCAAGACCGCGGACAAATATGGCAACAGCCACCAAACAAAGAGCTACCCAAGCGCAAGCTGCTGCCTGACCGACGAGGAGGCCGTAGAGCCCCACAACAAAAAGCAAAGAGGGTCAGCGGCGCCGCACACAAGCCGCACATGATCCTCGCAAATGATGGCCCGGTCAGTCCATTTATGGGCCAAAAAGAGGGCCCCAGGAAGCAACACAACATGCCGAGTGTTCGAAGACAACGGCACACCCAAATACAGGGGCGCCACACACCCACTATGTTTCACCGACGAGGTGCTGGATCATGAATTTCCAGCGGGGTTCAAACCCGTAAACATAGAGGCATACGACGGAACAATGTAACCCGAGTCTGGATTGAGGATTACATCTGCACATACATATGGCTAGAGGAGACGATCTCCACGCCATAAAATATCTGCGCCTCAAGCTCAAAGGGCCAGCTCGGCATTGGCTCAAAAGCCTCCCGTAAAATACCATTGGAAGTTGGGAAGAGCTCGAGGACGCGCTTTAGAGCAAATTTTAAGGGGACTTCGTCCGCCCTCCAGATGCATTTATTTAAGTCACATAACCCAACAGCCCGGAGAATCAGCGCGCAAATTCTGGAACAGGTTCCTCACCAAAAAGAACCAAATAGTCGACTATCCGGACGCCGAAGCCTTAGCAGCTTTTAAACATAATGTCCGAGACGAATGGCTTGCCAGACACCTCGGCCAGGAAAAGCCAAGAACAATGGCCGCGCTAACAAGCCTCATGACTCGCTTTTGCGCGGGGGAAGATAGCTGGCTAGCAAGATGCAGCACCAGCGACCCGAGTACATCCGAGAACAGAGATGGAAACGGAAAATCATGGCGCAGAAAGGACCAACGCCGAAATAAAGAAAAGTGCCCAAAGAACACGGCGGTCAACGCCGGATTCAAAAGCTCGTGGCCGAACTCCAAAACACTGCCTCTTAAGGACAACAGTGACGAGCTATCCAACTTAAACAAAATTTTGGATCGGATATGTCAAATCCACAAGTACCCTGAAGCTCGCAAACCACACCCACCGAGATTGTTGGGTCTTCAAACAGTCCGACCGACTCAACGCCGAACACAAGGGGCTCGACGCGCCAAGTGAGGATGACGACGAACCCCACCATGGAAAGCAAAAGACTTTCCCACAAGAAGTCAAAACAGTAAACTCACTTCATGTGATAATACGAAACAATAGTGCGGCACCCGCTAAAGTACGTGTCGCACGGTCCACCCCAGCGGAACCCCGAGATTGGATGTCAAAACCAATTACTTTTGACCACCGGGGCTATTCCAGGAGTATTCGAAACGCAGGATGGACTGCTCTGATATTGGATCCTATAATCGACGGACTACAATTTACACAAGTCCTAATGGATGGCGGCAGCGATTTAAACCTGCTATATCCAGAGACAATCCGCAAGTTGGGGATAGACCCTACTAAAATTCGCCATAGCCGCACTTCCTTCAAAGGAGTGACGCCAGGCCCTTACGCCAAGTGCACGGGCTCCTTACCACTAGAAGTTGTGTTCGGATCACCCGACAACTTCCGTCGCGAAAAGCTAATCTTCCATGTCGCCCCATTCAAAAGTAGCCATCAAGCACTATTGGGACGTGAAGCTTTCGCCCACTTTAACGCAATACCGCATTACGCGTCTCTTACACTTAAAATACCCGGTCCACGCGGCATCATCTCATTAAAAGGTCGTTCAAGACACCGGACACGGCTAGACGAGTCCGGCATAAATAAACTAGGGGCTCCCTAGCCGCATACCCCTTCAAAAGGGGCTGCACGTACAAACAATAAAGAGCCACTAAAAGCTCAACTTTATTCATTCATACTTTGCTTTCAATAAATTTTTTGCACGATTTCTTTTCAAGCTAAGTTCCTCTCTTTTTACAGATGAACAACGTGTACACGCGTCCAGGATACGGCACAACAGAGACACAGACGCAGACGTGCAGCAGGGACCCATGGCAAGGATTCTTTTCAGATTAAGACCCTACATAAACCTTTCTTAATGTCTCTTGTTGATTCATATCCCACGGTTTTTTACCATAACCAACGAGGAGGCCAGCATTTTGGCATCGGCCGCGCCAGAAATTCTCGCCTGTACCTGGACACTAGGGGCTTAGGGCATTGTTCTTCCCGTTATCATAAAGACCGAATACCGTAGGGAGTGTTCGGCGTCTCGAGTTAGGCCTTATATGCATCAGCTCCGAATCAAGTCTTTGGTCAAATGTTGGGTTTTCCCGGCTCCTGTGTTTTGCTGCCTTACGCTCAGATCATCGCCTAACGCGCACCGGAGAACTACTATGATTGTGCCCTGGTTCGCCGAAGCGAGCACCTCAAGAGAGAAAGCCGAAAATCGATCGTCATGATACAAATGAGACCGATCAACCACTCGATCGACTACCGAATGTTTAGAATTCTCCGCTTACGAAGGACTGTTTCGGTCAGTACACATACGCTTCAATTCAAGAGCGCGGTGCCCCTAGGGGCTATATCGTAGCCCCACCCTCGAACTCCTATGGCTAAGTGAAAGTGATAAAGCATTATAGTCTGGTTGCCTCGTTTGCTATGCTACCACCTCCTTCACAGGACCAAGACATTGGATTAAGTGTGAAAATGCGCTATTTTTGCAAACACCCCCGCACCATGTGCGTGGGGTGTCGGTGTCAAAACCGGCGGATCTCGGGTAGGGGGTCCCGAACTGTGCGTCTAGGCGGATGGTAATAGGAGACAAGGGACACGATGTTTTTACCCAGGTTCGGGCCCTCTCGATGGAGGTAAAATCCTACTCTTGCTTGATTAATATTGATGATATGGGTAGTACAAGAGTAGATCTACCACGAAGGAGGCTAAACCCTAGAAGCTAGCTTATGGTATGATTGTTGTAATGGTTGTTCGTCCTACGGACTAAAACCCTCCGGTTTAAATAGACACCGGAGAGGGATAGGGTTACACAGAGTCGGTTATAATGGTAGGAGATCTACATATCCGTATTGCCAAGCTTGCCTTCCACGCCAAGGAAAGTCCCATCCGGACACGGGACAAAGTCTTCAATCTTGTATCTTCATAGTCTTGGAGTCCGGCCGATGATGATAGTCCGCTATACGGACACCCCTAGTCTAGGACTCCTCAAGAGCCCTCTAACCAGCTTCAATGACGATGAGTCCGACGCGATATTGTTCGGCATTGCAAGGCGGGTTCCTCCTCCGAATAATTCACGTAAGATTGTGAACACTAGGATAGTGTCCGCTCGCAAAATAAATTCCACATACCACCGTAGAGAGAATAATATGTACACAAGTTCAATCGCTAACGATTTCGTGGCATGACATCACACCACTACCAAGCCTTTACTTGAATCGCTTTTATTATACCACCTCAGCGCTTAGCAAAGCGTTTCCTTGGCACGCCTTGTCGAAGCAGAGATCGTGTTCCCTTATTCCGGATTCTCATCAATACGGACGGTAACCCAACCACGCCATTGATTGTGGCGCTTGGGAGATAAGCGAGTTTTACCAGCCGGTGGGGACGATAGTCTTCGTCCCGCTCATATATAAGGATAAGGATCCACCCTTTTACCCACGCCTTCTTCCTCCTCTGCTTATCCATCTCCGCAAGACTCGATCTCCAAATACTAAGCTCAAGACAACTCGCTTCAACCTTCTCCAGCCATGTCCGGAGCGGAGGCAGTGGATGGCCTCCTCCGCTACGGAGGGGCACATCGAAAAACTGCAGGCGGTCCGGATACCTATCCAGCGACATCACAAGACCGGCTGCCCGACAAGGCAGCTCATCCCCACCCCTGTGCCCCATGAGAGGGTCATATTTCTTCCCCACTTCCTCCATGGATCGGGCTTCCCACTTCATCCCTTCGTCCGGGGCTCATGTACTACTACGGCCGACTTCCACGATCCGGCGCCAAACTTCGCCCTCAACATCTCAGCGTTTATCGTCAGTAGCGAGGCCTTCCTCAAGATTCAGTTCCCCACTTCGCTTGTCAATGTCAAGCGAAGGTTGTGAAGGGCAACCAAGCGGAGTGTGGAGGTGCCATGGTGGGCAAATGCCTAACGCCACTTGGCTCGAGGGCGCCTTCGTGGAAACCATCAAAGGGTGGCAATCGGGTGGTTCGATATCACCGAGCCGCATGACCCTAAATGTGCTGCGCCCCGAAGTTCAGATCTGGTACCCCATGCAGCTCACCTCCGGAAAGAGAAGGGCTTGCTATGGGGCAGTTCGAGGAGCCGACCGACTCCACCCCGCTCTGCACTCGTGAACAAGAAGCTTAAGCTTGTCAACGTGATACCGGTCATGCTCGTCCGCCGGATTCTCCCCGCCAACAATGGGCCTTCAATCTGGGGAGTTTGATCCGCACAAAGACCGACCCTTAGCGGGCTCTTCGACACAACGCACGGGCGGCTCGAGGGTGCTATTCAACGGGAGAAGTTTCGCATCCGCAAATCAAGGTCGCGGATTCAGACGCAGCCGCCCGCCGGTGCGGTAAGATATGTTATCCTTTATGGGACATTTATTTCTTTCATAGTTTGACTCTATGTGGGATCTAAAATTCCGATGCCTTTAATCAGATCGGCAGAGGACGTCCGACAAAGTTAACTGTCCGCTCCCTCCTCAAGACCCAGCGGACACCCATTTAATGGTGTGCTAGTCCCGCACTTTACGTAGTGCCGAGAAGAAGGCCAAGAAGAAGGCCACGGAACCCAAGAAGTTACCGCGCCAGTGGTATCGGACTCGCCGTCCGATGGCTCCGAGGCGGACTCCTCCTCCGAGGACGAGGGGGAGAAAGAGGACTCTCCCCAAGAGGGAGGAGAGATGAAAAGGAAGGCTTCCCCAACGGGGGAGGCCGAAGGGTCCAAGAAGGAAGGACCTTCCTCGGATCTGCCCGCTAACGCCAGGACGGCGACGGAGTGGCCCTCAAGGGCCAAGCCCCCGGCAAGATCGTAAGTATCCGGATTCCTGAATGATTTATAATTTCTCTTTGTGCCACGTAGTGTCCTTCTAATGCCGCACACTACCTGTAGTCCGGCCAAGGATGATCTTCCCGCTTCATCGAAGGGTCCTTGGCTCCGCTGGATGTGGATTCCTTCCGACCGCCTCAACTCCCCGTGGCGCCACGACGCCGAGGTGGGATCCTGTGGGGGACCCATCAGAGGAGGAGGCTCCGAGGTGCCGCAAGACAGCCTCCCTGACTTTGCGCTGATTCAAGACCGAACCAAGAAGGGTTCCGAGTCCGCAAAGCGCCCTTTGTAAGAAGGGCAAGACTGTGACACCGGTGGCCTCCGTCCAACCAGAGGTGCCGGACAACTTGTTGGAGGCGCTCAACGGCACTTCCATCTAGGAAGAACACCACACTATAATGAGCGCGGTGATTCAGAAGGTTCAGCTCGCCAAGAGCGGGCTGACCGAAGCCTGCAGCAGCCTTCTAACGGGCTTTGAGGTAAGAAAATTAAAAATATGTAATGTAATACTGCATAGACAGTAGCCCCTGATGCTCGGTTCGGTGTTCGGAAAGAAAAGCCGGACTGAGGATCTAAAAAGATATACGCAGGAGGTCTAAAAAATTATGTCAATATGGGATTGCAGGCTGCGCTGCTGACCTCCGCCGCACTAACTGCAGAGGTCGATGCTTTGAAGCAGACCCTCGAGCGGTCTGAGAGTGAGCTCGGCCGTGCCAAGAAACAGCTCGAGGACAGGGAAGGTGAGTGACACCGTGTTAAATTTGTACCTTACAGAAAAGGATTTTGGTTGCAAGAAAAATAACAAGGATAACGTGGGTACTCTAGGGGCCACGAACGAGGTGGCAACCCTTAAGGAGGCTGTGTCCGCGGCCGAGCGCAATGCGGCCGCGGAGCGAGCCGAGCGGGAGAAGCAGGAAGCGAGGGTGGCGGAGGTGCAGCAAGAGCTCCAGGTTCTTATGGAAAAGCACAAGAGTTTGGAGCGCGACTCGAGGACTCAAGAGTCCGAGCTTGCCTCGGCTCTTGAGAGTGCCAAAGCCGCTAAGGCCGAAGCCCACAAGGCCCTCTAGGAGGTGGAAGATTTGAAGAAAATAGCGGCGGGTAAGGCTTTTTTCATGCAAAGCAAGCATGTGAAAGTGAATTACCTGTTACTTACCCAAATTCGGAGCTCTCCAGGATCATTTGCGGATGTGCCTCGCAGCGTGTCCGATGCCGCCGCATTCTACCGGGCGGAGGAGGGGAGCTCAACGGAGAAGGTCTTCTGGTCTCAATATGCTGAGGCCGGACATCCGGTGCCCCTTAGCGACCAGCTAAAGCAGCTGGTCGAGCTCCACAAGGTAGCCGAACAGGCCATGAAGGGCCTCATAGTTCGGCTGTGGCCTGGGGAGGCCATGCCTGGGAGCTACTTCGGCTTAGTGCAGCGGCTAGTGGATGCGTGTCCCTGGGTGGAAGTCGTCAACCGCTCCGCCTGCATTGAAGGTGCCCATCGGGCCCTTGCCCGTGCAAAAGTGCACTTGGGCAGGCTGGATGCTGAGAAGCTTCTAACGGACGTGCTGCCGGTGGGCAAGGAGTATCGCACACCCGAAATGTACTATAAGAGTGTCCTGAAGGGTGCCCGCAAGATTGCGGACGAGTGCTCCAAAGATGTAATATTTGAGTAGACTCGCAATGTGTTATCCTGTGCGCTGAAAACTTTGTTCGTACGTGCTAAGCAATGCTTATTAATTTAAAATATTACCTTCTATGCGGCCGTTTTATAAAATCTGAGAGATGGCAAGTCGTCGGCTTCAGCCCCCATGCCACGAGTGCTGGGGTGTTTGTTATAAACTTGAGCGCTCTTGTTCCCATTTTTGGGTCCATCTAGGGAGGCGTTCAACACGACGAACAAGGCAACCAGACTTATAATGCTTGAACACTCTCACTTAGCCATAGAATTCTATAATTTTAAATTTCGGCGAAGCCCCTAGTATTCGGAAGACCGAGTTCGGGGCGCTATCCACGCCTGGGCCGGACAAAGCCAGTTCCTCGCTCTAAGCGGCATAAGTCTTTAGGGACTCGAAAAGACCTCTCGAACAGCGACCACGTGATGATCGGGTGTGATTGATTCTTACGTTCACATACAACGGGTGTAAGCCAGATTTACACACGCGAAACACTTAGGTTGACTTGACGAGCCTAGCATGTACAGACATGGCCTCGGAACAAAAGAGACCGAAAGGTTGAGCATGAGTCATATAGTAGATACGATCAACATGAAGATGTTCACCGATGATGACTAGTCCGTCTCACGTGATGATCGGACACGGCCTAGTTGACTGGGATCATGTAATCACTTAGATGACAAGAGGGATGTCTATCTGAGTGGGAGTTCATAAGATGAACTTAATTATCCTGAACATAGTCAAAAGATCTTTGCAAATTATGTCGTAAGCTCACGCTTTAGTTCCACTGTTTTGATATGTTCCTAGAGAAAATATAGTTGAAAGTTGACAGTAGCGATTATGCGGACAATAGAAAGCTTATGTCCTTAATGCACCGCTCAGTGTGCTGAACCCCAAATGTCATCTGTGGATGTTGCGAACATCGGACATACGCGTTTTGATACGTGATGGTTCAGTTAAACGGTTTAGAGTTGAGGCACCAAAGACGTTTCTCGAAACGTCACGGAACATATGAGATGTTTCGAGGGTTGAAATTGGGATTTCAGGCTCGTGCCCACGTCAAGAGGTATGAGACCTCCGATGATTTTCTTAGCCTGCAAACTAAGGGAGAAAAGCTCAATAGTTGAGCTTGTGCTCAGATTGTCTGAATGCGACAATCACTTCAATCGAGTGGGAGTTGATCTTCCAGAGATAGTGATGTTTCTCCAAAGACATTGCCACCAAGCTGCTAGAGCTTCGTGATGAACTATAACATATCAGGGATAGATATGATGATCCTTGAGGTATTCGCGATGTTTGACACCACGAAGGTAGAAATCAAGAAGGAGCATCAATTGTTGATGGTTGGTAAACCACTAGTTTCAAAAAGGGCAAGGGCAAGAAGGGATACTTCATGAAACGACAAATCAGCTACTGCTCTAGTGAAGAAACCCAAGGTTGAACCCAAACCCGAGACTAAGTGCTTCTGTAATAAGGGGAACAACCACTGGAGCAGAATTACCCTAGATACTTGGTAGATGAGAAGGCTGGCAAGGTCGATAGAAGTATATTAGATATACATTATGTTAATGTGTACATTACTAGTACTTCTAGTAGCACCAGGGTATTAAGATACCGGTTCGGTTGCTAAGTGTTAGTAACTCGAAATAAAAGACCTACGGAATAAACGGAGACAAGCTAAAGGGGAGCTGACAATATGTGTTGGAAGTGTTTCCAAGTTTGATGTGATCAAACATCGCACGCTCCCTCTACCATCAAGATTAGTATTAAACCTGAATAATTGTCATTTGGTGTTTGCGTTGAGCATAGACATGATTGGATTATGTCCATCGCAATACGATTATTCATTTAAGGAGAATAATGGTTACTCTATTTATTTGAATAATACCTTCAATGGTCTTGCACCTAAAGGAATGGTTTATTGAATCTCGATCGTAGTGATACACATTTTCATGCCAAGAAATATAAGATGGTAATGATAGTACCACTTACTTGTGGCACTGCCATGTAAGTCATATTGGTGTAAAACGCATGAAGAAGCTCCATGTTGATGGATCTTTGGACTCACTCATTTTGAAAAGTTTGAGACATGCGAACCATGTCTATTGGTGTATACGCATGAAGAAACTCCATGCAGATGGATCGTTTGGACTCACTTGATTTTGAATCACTTGAGATATGCAAATCATACCACATGGGCAAGATGACTAAAAGCCTTGTTTTTCAAAGAAAGTGAACAAGATAGCAACTTGTTGGAAGTAACACATTTTGATGTGTGCAGTCCAATGAGTGCTGAGGCATGCAGTGAATATCGTTATGTTCTTACTTCACAGATGATTCGAGTAGATGTTGAGTATATTTACTTGATGAAACACAAGTCTGAATTATTGAATGGTTCAAGTAATTTCAGAGTGAAGTTGAAGATCATCGTGACAAGAGGATAAAATGTCTATGATATGATCATAGAGATGAGTATCTGAGTTACGAGCTTTGGCACGCAATTAAGACATTGTGGAAATTGTTCCACAATTAATACCACCTAGAACACCATAGTGTGATGGTGTGTCCGAACATCATAGTTGCACCCTGTTGATATGGTGCATACCATGATGTCTCTTATGGAATTACCACTGTCGTTCATGGGTTAGGCATTAGAGACAACAACACTCACTTTAATAGGGCACAACGTAATTCCGTTGAGACGACACCATTTGAACTATGGTTTGGAGAAACCTAAGTTGTCGTTTCTTAAAAGTTTGGGGCTGCGACGCTTATGTGAAAAGTTTCATCATGATAAGCTCGAACCCAAAACTGATAAATACATCTTCATAGGATACCCAAAATGGTTGGGTATACCTCCTATCTCAGATCCGGAAGCAAAAGTAATTTTTTCTAGAAATGGGTCCTTTCTCGAGGAAAAGTTTCTCTCGAAAGAATTGGGTGGGAGGATAGTGGAGACTTGATGAGGTTATTGAACCGTCACTTCAACTAGTGTGTAGCATGGCACAGGAAGTTGTTCTTGTGGCGCCTACACCAATTGAAGTAGAAGCTTATGATAGTGATCATGAAGTTTCGGATCAAGTCACTAACGTACCTCGTAGAATGACAAAGATGCGTACTACTTCAGAGTGGTACGCAATCCTATCTTAGAGGTCATGTTGCTAGACAACAATGAACCTACGAGCTATGGAGAAGCGATGGTGGGCCCGGATTCCGACGAATGGCTCGAGGCCATAAAATTCGAGAAAGGATCCATGACTTTGGAAGAAATACTTGATGGTCGTAAGGCCATTGGGTACAGATGGATTTTAAAAGAAAGACAGACAATGATGGTAAGAATCACCATTAAGAAAGCTCGACTTGTCGTTAAGTTGTTTTCTGACAAGTTCAAGGAGTTGACTACGGTGAGGCTTTCTCACTCGTAGCGATGCTAAGAGTCTGTTGGAAATGGATTAGCGATTCTTGCATTATTTATGAAGTCTTGCGATGGAATGTCAAAACATTGTTTCTCGGCAGTTTTCTTGAGGAAAGGTTGTATGTGATACAACCAGAAGGTTTTGACAATCCTGAAGAACGCTAACAAATATGCAGAACTCCAGCAATCCTTCTAAGGACTGGAGTAAGCATCTCGGAGTTGGAATGTACACCTTGATGAGATGATCAAAGATTTTGGGTTTATACAAAAGTTTATGAGAAACTTGTATTTCCAAAGAAGTGAGTGGGAGCACTATAGAATTTCTGATGAGTATATGTTGTTGACATATTGTTGATCAGAAATGATGTAGAATTTCTAGAAAGCATATAGGGTTATTTGAAAAGTGTTTTTCAATGGAAAACCTAGATTAAGCTACTTGAACATTGAGCATCAAGATCTATAATGATAGATCAAAAATACTTAATGGTACTTTCAAAATGAGCACATACCTTGACATGATCTTGAAGGTGTTCAAGATGGATTAGACAAAGAAGGAGTTCTTGCCTGAGTTGTAAGGTATGAAGTTAAGACTTAAAGCTCGACCACGGCAGAAAAGAGAGAAAGGATGAAGGTCGTCCCCTATGCTTTAGACGTAGGCTCTACAGTATGCTATGCTGTGTACCGCACCGGAAGTGTGCCTTGCCATGAGTCACAAGGGGTACAAGAATGATCCAGAATGGATCATTGGACTCATGATCAAAATTGTCCTTGGAATAAATAAGGACATGTTTCTCGATTATGGAGGTGATAAAGAGTTCGGCGTAAAGGGTTACGTCGATGCAAGCTTTAACACCTATCCGAGTGACTCTGAGTAGCAAACCGGATAGGTATAGTGGAGCGACCATTTGGAATAGCTCCAAGTGGAGCGTGGAAGCAGCATTTACAGAATGACCTAGAGATTTGTGAAGTACATACAGATCTGAATGTTGCAGATCCTTGACTAAAACCACTATCACAAGCAAAACATGATCAAACCCCAGAACTCATTGAGTCTTAATCACATGATGATGTGAACTAGTTTAGTGACACTAGTAAACTCTTTTGATGTTGGTCACATGGCGATGTGACCTGTGAGTGTTAATCACATGGCGATGTGAACTAGATTATTGACTCTAGTGCAAGTGGGAGATTGTTGGAAATATGCCCTAGAGGCAATAATAAATTAGTTATTATTACTATATTTCCTTGTTCATGATAGTCGTTTATTATCCATGCTATAATTGTATTGATAGGAAACTCAGATACATGTGTGGGTACATAGACAACACCATGTCCCTAGTGAGCCTCTAGTTGACTAGCTCGTTGATCAACAGATGGTTACGGTTTCCTGAACATGGACATTAGATGTCGTTGATAACGGGATCACATCATTAGCAGAATGATGTGATGGACAAGACCCAATCCTAAGCTTAGCACAAAGATCGTAGTTTGTATGCTAAAGCTTTTCTAATGTCAAGTATCATTTCCTTAGACAATGAGATTGTGAAACTCCCGGATACCATAGGAATGCTTTGGGTGTACCAAGCGTCACAACGTAACTGGGTGGCTATAAAGGTGCACTACATGTATCTCCGAAAGTATCTCGCGGGTTGGTACGAATCGAGATGGGATTTGTCACTCCGTAAACGGAGAGGTATCTCTGGCCCACTCGGTAGGACATCATCATAATGTGCACAATGTGACCAAGGGGTTGATCACGGGATGATGTGTTACGGAACGAGTAAAGAGACTTGCCGGTAACGAGATGGAACAAGGTATCGGGATACCGATGATCGAATCTCGGGTAAGTACAATACCGCTAGACAAAGGGAACTGTATACGGGATTGATAGTCCTTGACATCGTGGTTCATCCGATGAGATCATCGTGGAACATGTGGGAGCCAACATGGGTATCCAGATCCCGCTGTTGGTTATTGACCAGAGAATATCTCGGTCATGTCTTCATGGTTCCCGAACCCGTAGGGTCTACACACTTAAGGTTCGATGACGCTAGGGTTATAAAGGAAGTTTGTATGTGGTTACCGAATGTTGTTCGGAGTCCCGGATGAGATCCCGGACGTCACGAGGAGTTCCGAAATGGTCCGGAGGTAAAGATTTATATATGGGAAGTCCTATTTTGGCCACCGGAAAATGTTCGGGATTTTTCGGTATTGTACCGGGAAGGTTCTAGAAGGTTCCGGAGTGGGGCCCACCTGCATGGGGGACCCACATGAACGTGGGTAGCAGGGTCAAGGCCCCACACCCCTGGTCAAGGTGCACCAAGATCTCCCCTTAGAAGGAATAAGATCATATCCCGAAGGGATAAGATCAAGATCCCTAAAAAAGGGGGATAACAATCGGTGGGGAAGGAAATGATTGGATTTCTTTCCTCCCACCTTTGCCAACGCCCCAATGGACTTGGAGGGCAAGAAACCAGCCCCTTCCACCCCTATATATACTGGGGAGGCGCATGGGAGCTACACGCTTTCCCTGGCGCAGCCCTCCCCCTCTCCCAAGAACTCCTCTCCCGCGGTGCTTGGCGAAGCCCTGCAGGATTGCCACGCTCCTCCATCACCACCACGCCGTCTGGCTGCTGCTGGACGGAGTCTTCCCAACCTCTCCCTCTCACCTTGCTGGATCAAGGCATGGGAGACGCCACCGGCTGTACGTGTGTTGAACGCGGAGGTGCCGTCCGTTCGGCACTAGGATCTCCAGTGATTTGGATCACGACGAGTACGACTCCTTCAACCCCGTTCTCTTGAACACTTCCGCTTAGCGATCTACAAGGGTATGTAGATGCACTCTCCTTCCCCTCGTTGCTGGTTTCTCCATAGATAGATCTTGGTGACATGTAGGAAAATTTTGAATTTCTGCTACCTTCCCCAACACATAAGCCCCTGGTGTATTCGGCCGTACCAAAGTGTACGGATGCAGGATGCCATAAATGAACATATGTATATAAAAAGAAATGCAGCTATAAGCAAAAAGCGATGCATTGTTTATTCAGAAATACTGCCATGAATGCGGAGCGATACAACTAGTGCGTTAAGCAAGGGATTGGACTATTTAAACATGTCCCCCTCCAGGGGTAGGCTGCGGAATGGTGTATTAAGCAGATTTAATGCTCGTAATGGAGACCATCTTAGTTTTCGTTGTAGCCTTTCTCCTTCCCTAGCTGTTGTATCGTGAGTATGGCAGGTCTACTACCGGACAAGGCCTCTGGTGAACGGAGTCCTGTGGATAAGAAAGAAGAAAAAAGAAAAAGAGCGACACACTTGGGAGCCCCTAGTGTGGTTGAGCCGCACTCTGGGCCTGTCGTGGTCGTGCCCCTCCCCCTATGCCCATGGTATCTCCAGAGCATAATGATGTACGCGAAGGACTAGTCTTGCAATCATGCAAGGGCTGGGGTTGGGGCCGCATTGCTACGCGTGCTCGGAACGGGCCAGGCGGTCTTGTTGTGCGTTACTCCGGGCGCGTTTGGCCGTGTCCGGTCGCTTAACGGCCGGACTCGAAAATTGCCTTGAGAGGCTGTTCTGTGCTTCTGCCGCGAGAGCCGCTGAGTGTTCCTCCGTTCGGAGGGAGCGTTCAGTGTTTCCATTGACCGTGATGACTCCTCGAGGGCGTGGCATCTTGAGCTTGAGGTATGCATAATGCGTCACCGCGTTGAACTTTGCAAACGCGGTCCATCCAAGCAGAGCATGATAGCCGCTGCGGAACGGGACTATATCGAAGATTAACTCTTCGCTTCCGAAGTTATCCGGGGATCCGAAGACCACTTCCAGTGTGACTGAGCCTGGACAATTGGCCTCTACACCTGGTATGACGCCTTTGAAGGTCGTCTTTGTAGGTTTAATCCTTGAGGGGTCTATGCCCATCTTGCGCACTATATCCTAATAAAGCAGGTTCAGGCTGCTGCCGCCGTCCATCAGGACTCTAGTTAGGTGAAATCCATCGACAATTGGGTCTAAAACCAATGCGGCGAATCCGCCATGGCGGATACTGGTGGGGCGGTCCCTTCGATCGAAAGTGATCGGGCAAGAGGACCATGGATTGAACTTCGGGGCGACTGGCTCCATCGCATATACGTCCCTAAGTGCACGCTTCCGTTCCCTCTTGGGTATGTGGGTTGCGTATATCATGTTTATTGTCCGCACTTGTGGGGGGAAACCCTTCTATCCTCTACTATTCGGCGGCCGGGTCTCCTCCTCGTCATTGCTATGCAGCCCCTTGTCATTGTTTTCGGCAATTAACTTGCCTGCCTGCTTGAATACCCAACAATCCCTGTTGGTGTGGTTAGCTGGCTTTTCGGGGGTGCCATGTATCTGGCAAGAGTGGTCGAGTATTCGGTCCAAATTGGACGGACCCGGAGTAGTTCTTTTAAATGGCTTTTTCCGTTGACCGGGTTTAGAGCCTCTGAATCCGACGTTGACTGCCGTATCCTCAGTGTTATCGCCGTTAACGCGGCGTTTGTTTTTGTTACGACGCGACCTGCCATTGCGGTCCTTGTTGTCCGGACTGCCAGAATTTTTGCCGAGGTTGTTATCGCGGGCTAGCCAGCTGTCCGCCCCGCACGTAAGCGGGTCATGAGTGATGTGAGGGCTGCCATGGATTTTGGCTTTTCCTGTCCTAGGTGTCGGGCCAGCCATTCGTCGCGGATGTAATGTTTGAAGGCTGCGAGGGCCTCTGCATCCGGACAGTCGACGATTTGATTTTTCTTTGTTAAGAACCATGTCCAGAACTGTCTGGCCAATTCGTCTGGCTGCTGAATTATGTGGCTTAGGCCATCGGTGTCTGGTGGTCGCACATATGTGCCCTGGAAGTTGTCGAGAAATGCGGCTTCTAGGTCCTCCCGACACCCAATTGACTCTACTAGCAAGCTGTTAAGCCAATGCCGAGCTGGTCCTTTAAGTTTGAGCGGGAGATACTTGATGGCGTGTAGATCGTCACCGCGGGCCATATGGATATATAGGAGATAATCTTCGATCCAAACTGCGGGGTCTGTTGTGCCATCGTAGGATTCGATGTTCATGGGTTTAAACCCTTCAGGAATTTGATGATCCATTACTTCATCTGTGAAGCATAGTGGGTGTGCGGCGCCTCTATACTGGGCAATATCGCGATGTAGCTCAAGAGATCTTTGTCTACTGTGTTCGCCCCGGCCGGAGTTGCTGTATCCGGCACGACGGTAGTCGTCTCGCATCGTGGGGCGCCCACGTGATCCATAGATCGATCTTGATTGTCTTGCCTTGTCCTCCAATATGTCTCGCAAGTCCGGCGCATTCCCCCGTGGCTTCGTACTTTTCGAGCGATGCCGGGGTACGGTCCTGATGGAGGGCCTAGAGGCCTCTCTGTCGTGGCCACGAGGTGGTCTGTCTGCCGTATTGTGCGCTGGTGATGAAGGTTTATATGCCTCCTCGTCTAATAGGGGAGCAACTTGCGTTTTGGGTAGCTTTTGGAGGGGCGTTCGAGTTCATACTCTTCGGCCGCAAGGACTTCAGTCCATCTCTCGGCTAGCAGATCTTGATCAGCTTGAAGCTGTTGCTGCTTTTTCTTTAGGCTATTTGCCGTGGACATAAGCCTACGTTTAAAACGCTTTTGTTCGACGGGATCCTCGGGCACGAAAAATTCGTCATCGTTGAGGCTTGCCTCGTCTCCGGAGGGAGGCATGTAATTGTCATCCTCGACCTCTTCGTCTGCCGCTCTCTCAGGAGGGCTGGCTTCTCCGTCCTCCTGCGCCGAATCTTGTTGGAGGGGGTTGTCTTCGGCACTTTCTGGAGTGTTATTATCTCCGGTGCCGGAATCTCCATTCTTGCTGTGGCGGGATTTAGAGCGGCGCCGTTGACGTGGGCGCTTGGGCTGTTTCTTAGGGGAATCTGCCTCCGCTGCTTCTTCGTTGTTCCCATCCTTTGGGATGTCCACCATGTATATGTCGTATGACGAGGTGGTCTTCCGCGTGCCCGTGGCGCTGGTTTCTGGTCGCCTCCGGCATCGCCGCGTCCATACTGTCGATGTCTTCGGAGTCATAGTCTAGCATGTCGGTTAGATCGTCGACAGTGGCTACAAAGTGGGTGGTGGGTGGGTTTTGAATTTCTTCGTCGTCCGCATCCCAACCGTCCTGACCGCAGTCCGGCCAGGGCTAACCTGATAACGAGAGACGTTTTAGCGAATTCAGAATGTCGCCAAAGGGTGAGTGCTGAAAGATGTCCGCGGCAGTGAACTCCATGATCGGCGCCCAATCGGATTCGATTGGTAGGGGCGCATGAGGTTCGAAGTCCGGCAAGGAGTCCGGCACCTCAGAGTCACGAGCTTTACAAGGGACAAGGTCAGTTTTTGGCTCCATCGCCGTAGAGATTGCAGTTCCCGAGGCGGCGTCCAACCACCTGTCCTCGATATGCGTGGTCGGCTCCGAACTAGGGGTCGGAGCGGACTCATGTGCGGCTTCTAGGGCACTGTCCGGCGGCGGAGCTAAATCATGCCTATCGTGACAGTGCGGCACGCTCGGCTGTGGTTCGAATCCATCGAAGATCAAGTCTCCGCGGATGTCGGCCATGAAGTTTAGGCTTCCAAATCGACTGACGGCGGGGCGAAGCTTCGATCTGCTCGGATGGCCAAATGAATTGGCCCGCAGTGCAAAGCCGCCGAACACGAAGATCTGTCTGGGGAGAAAAGTCTCACCCTGGACTGCGTTGTTGTTGATTGAAGAAGCCATCGAGCCTATCGGTGATGACACAAAGGAACTCTCAATGAAAGCACCAATGTTGGTGTCAAAACCGCGGATCTCGGTAGGGGTCCCGAACTGTGCGTCTAGGCGGATGGTAACAGAGACAAGGGACACGATGTTTTACCTGTGTTCGGCCCTCTCGATGGAGGTAAAACCCTACTCCTGCTTGATTAATATTGATGATATGGGTAGTACAAGAGTAGATCTACCACGAGATCAAGGAGGCTAAACCCTAGAAGCTAGCCTATGGTATGATTGTTGTAATGGTTTTTCTTCCTACGGACTAAAACCCTCCGGTTTATATAGACACTGGAGAGGGCTAGGGTTACACAGAGTCGGTTACAATGGTAGGAGATCTACATATCCGTATTGCCAAGCTTGCCTTCCACGCCAAGGAAAGTCCCATCCGGACACGGGACAAAGTCTTCAATCTTGTATCTTCATAGTCTTGGAGTCCGGCCGATGATGATAGTCCGGCTATCCGGACACCCCCTAGTCCAGGACTCCCTCATGGGGGCTGAAGCCGAAGACTGCCATCTTTCAGGTTATACACAAGTATACATTAACGGCCGCACAGGAGATATTTCCATACTTGAACACACAAGTATAAAAAGCACCTATATTATAAATATCGTTTTACAAATCATAAAGATCATTTGAACATGACAATCTTTGAGCACTGCGACTCTATTGCACGAGCACCCCGCAGAACTTCCCCAAAATAGTGCTCGGCGGGTAACCGGCTCTCGTCCGAACCCCGGGTTGCAACATCGGTGGCATCCATCTCCGTCCAATGTGTTCACACACGGCGAGGGCCATCCGTGCACACTCTATGCAAGCCGACCGCTTCATCGCCTTGATATGCGGCACCGCCCCAAGGAATTGCTGCAATAAGCCAAAATAACTCTTCGGCTTGGGCCTATCCGGCCAGATATGAGTCACTACATCCGTCATGGCTAGTCCGGACAATCTATTCAGCTCAGCCCACTCGGCCAGCCGATCGGTCAACGGAAGTGAACGCTCCGGACTATGGAATTGAGACCAAAAAAGCTCTTCCGTCTCGTGATCCTTTTGACTTTGGAAGTGCACAACAACATCTGCCGCACTCGCCGCTAAATCCATATAAGGATCCTCCAGACCCCACAGCTGGCCAAGCTGAGCATACTTCGGATCTGTGAACCTCCTGCGCAGCAGAAAAGGCTTACCAGCTGCAATGTCTCTGGCCTGACGCAGCTCCTCCTTTATAGCCCTCATTGCAGAACGGGCATCCTTGGCTTCGGCCGTGGCCTTCTTCAGGTCTTCTTGCTCCGCTCGGTGTTCCTTTTCAAGAACCTCATAGCAGTCGGTTACATCTTTTAGCTTCACGGCCATTTCGGCCATCTCCCTCCTGCTTCGGCAGTGAGCAGCCCTTTCGGCTTCTAGCTCTTCGGCCGCCTTCGGGGCAGCCGCATCACTCCTCCGGGCCTGCTCCTTGGCCCGAGCAAGCTCTGCTCGAAGGTCCTCCATAGCAGTGGCACCATCTGCATCAAACACACATGTTGCAAGGAGTGAGCTTCGGCTCCCTTACTAGGTGACCACGGAGAAACAACCTACCTTGCGACTCGTCAAGTCGTTTATTGACCAGCGCGATGTCCGCATCCGCAACGTCGAGTTGCCGCCTTAGTTCAGCAACTCCATCAGTCTGTCTAGCCACCGGACTATCCGCCACCTGTGTAGGAAAGGCGAAAATTAATGCCTGAGATTATGATCCTCGGCACGCTATCGTTTTCGACACCATACCGAGTCTCAGGGGCTACTATCTATACAGGGCACACTTTATGTGTAAAACTGTCAAAAGGGATGTCATTTTTACGTACCTCAAACCCCGGCAGCAAACTTCTGACGGCATCATGCAACCCGCCCTCGGCGGATGAAATTCTTTCAATCACCGTACTCATCAATGTACAGTGACCTTCTGAGATAGACGCCTTCTCGAGCAGATCCCTCAGCTCCCCCGGCCGTACACTAGTTGGCGCCGAACTCTCCGGCCCGGCCGGACTCGGGGATACCCTCCGTGATGACACCTCAGGGTCGTTCGCCCCGCCTGACGGTGCGGCAGATGGAGGCGTTTCGCTCTCCATCATCCCCGGACGAAGCTCCCCCGAAGACGACCTCAGCTGAGAAGGACGGAGATCCGAACTACAAGGTAAAAACTTTGGTTATCCTCAGAAGCAAAAATAGGGATGTCCCTTATTACAAAACTCCCCTCTTTCTACTTACGGCTCGCTGGAGGGCTGATCCCTTGGGGGAGAGGGTACAGCCGGGGCTTCCCCTGGCGCAGGACCCTCCGGTGAAGATCTCTTCCCCCGCTTTGAGGCTTTGCCCTCCGGGTTTCCGGAAGCGGTCGTCTTCTCCCCTTGGGAGGGGGGATTCTCGATCCCTCCTCTCTCGAAAGCCTCCTTGGTAGAGGCGGTAGCTTCTCTGTTTTCCCCTTCGCCTTCCTCCGAAGGCGCAACCTCCAAAGATCTTGACCAACACGGATCCGCGTGGTCTCCGGAGAGGGGCCGACACCAGACGTTTTGCTTGCGCTATCCACTCTGTTCGAGAGGACAATTGGTTAAAAGGCAAATCCTAGAAATGCAAACGAACGGTATGTCCGGACACAGAGCTACTTACTTGTGTATCCGGGCGATTGCAGCTTAGGCCGGTGTCCTCGGTCAATTCCGGACACACCCCTTGTGATCTCAAGAACAATTTGTACATCTCCACGGTGTCGCATCCATGAAGTGTTGGAGAATTCGTGGTCCCTCCGGATTGAATTCCCACAACCGGAGAGGACGACGCTTGCAGGCGAAGACGCCTAATCAGCATGACTCGATCACCACGACCAGATCGATCTCCCTCTCTTGGAGGTCTCGAATCCGGCCTGCAATAGGGGCACGCCCTTTGACGGTCCCCGCTGAGCCCTTGGTTAACCCATGACATCAGCCGTCGTGGAGGTCCCGAGCGAAGATGGGCGGCGGCTTCGCCTCTCGCCTGGGGCGGTAATATAAAACCACTCCTGTTGCAAGCCGAGCTCCTCTTGAAAGAGCCCTCGGGCCATGGAGCATCGGCCCTCCTGCTTAACCGCCCGCAAGACTCTGCTTGGCGCCCTCGATCATCTTCGGCTCCACGTTAAAGGTTTTGAGCCACGCATCAAGTGGGGGTAGTGCGGAGGAAGGCCTCGCAGACGACGATGAATGGCGAGATGCGGAGGATGGACTCCGGAGCCAGGTCATGGAATTCCAACCCATAGTAAAACATGAGCCCTCTCACAAAAGGATGCATCAGGAAGCCTAAACCCCGACGGAGGTGGGACACAAACACGATGCACTCACCGGGCTCGGGAATAGGAATGACTTGCCCTTTGGTGGGCAGCCTATGCGAAATCTCGCAGGTCAGGTACCTGGCTTCTCTCAATTTTAGCACGTCCTCTTCTGTGACGGAGGAGGGCATCCACCGGCCCTGTAGGTCGGAGCCGGACATTGCCGAAAGTCCGAAGCGCTCGAATCTGGGGCTCTGGGTGTTGGAACTCAGGGCGAAGGGCAGATTCGATTGAGGATTGAAGAAGAATGAGCCTTGGTCCCATTATAAAGAGGGAGAATACCAAGAGCCGTCCCCGTGACCGCTTGGGACTCGCCTTCGATAGAGAAGGCGTGGCAACGGGCGCGGTTGGGTTACCCACGTCCGTATTGATGGGAATCCCAGAATAAGGGGAACACGATCTCTGCCTCGACAAGACGTTCCAAGGAAACCGCTTCGCTAAACGCGCTAAGGTGGTATAATAAAAATGATTCAAGTAAAGGCTTGGTAGTGGTGTGATGTCACGCCACAAAATAAGTCAGCACATTGAATTTGTGTGCATATTATTCTCTCTACGGTGGTATGTGGAATTTATTTTGCAGAGCCGGACACTATCCTGGTGTTCGCAATCTTCTATGGTTATTCGGAGGAGGAACCCGCCTTGCAATGCCAAACAATATGCGCGCCAGACTCATCATCATTGAAGCCTGGTTCAGGGGCTACTGAGGGAGTCCTGGACTAGGGGGTGTCCGGATAGCCGGACTATCATCATCGGCCGGACTCCAAGACTATGAAGATACAAGATTGAAGACTTCGTCCTGTGTCCGGATGGGACTTTCCTTGGCGTGGAAGGCAAGCTTGGCAATACGGATATGTAGATCTCCTACCATTGTAACCGACTCTGTGTAACCCTAGACCCCTCCGGTGTCTATATAAACCTGAGGGTTTTAGTCCGTAGGACGAACAACCATTACAACAATCATACCATAGGCTAGCTTCTAGGGTTTAGCCTCCTTGATCTCATGGTAGATCCACTCTTGTACTACCCATATCATCAATATCAATCAAGCAGGAGTAGGGTTTTACCTCCATCGAGAGGGCCCGAACCTGGGTAAAAACATCGTGTCCCTTGTCTCCTGTTACCATCCGCCTAGACGCACAGTTCGGGACCCCCTACCCGTGATCCGCCGGTTTTGACACCGACAGTCTCTGCGTGGCGGCGAGCCCTCTTTTTTTTCCGCAGCCTTGGTTGTCGCTCCCTTGTTACGAGTAGTTCTCGACCTAGAGCTCTGCTCACCGGCCATGGCAACGACGGACGAAGAAGGAGCACTTATGAGGAGGAAAGGTAGAGTAATTTTCGATTAGGAAGTTCCCCTTTTTATAACCTATGTACTAGCACTAGTAGTACTAATACCTACATAGTGGGAACCCGTTCAGGTTTGGTACGTAGTACTAGTAGGTGTGAGCAGGCTTTCGAATGTGATGGGAACAAGGTAAAGATTAATTGATGGTTTTGGTTTCGAGGACCGAAACGGCTCCCGATGAGTTTAGTGGAACATAAATTTCAAGTAGACTACACTGCTCAAATGCGTAAATATTATGTTACTGTCAAAAATTGGCACAAAATACGAAGGAGACCAATGGAAGTACTACTAGCAACCCACGATTTTACTACTCGCATGCGCGCAGTGGAGTAATAATGTCTCTCTTCCGCCCTCACGTCCACTCAATTTGCATGCGCTGTATTAATTGACCATCAATGAAGTGAACGACTTTACACGCTTCAAATTATCACATGGGGTGGATCTTGGTACAAAATTGCGTCCGCCCGTGTACCCATGTAACGCCCTTGATGCGGCTATATCTCCCACGTGTCGAAGCACGACTTAGAGGCATAACCGCATTGAAAGCAATGTCGCAAGTGAGGTAATCTTCACACAACCCATGTAATCATAAGGGAAAGAGATACATAGTTGGCTTACAATCGCCACTTCACACAATTGTATGAATAAAGCATTACATCATCCAGATACAATCAAGGTCCGACTACGGAATCAAAATAAAAGAAGAACCCCAAATGCGACAAAGGTCCCCGATCGAACCCAACTGGGCTCCACTACTGATCAACTAGAACGAAACAACACAAAGGGCAAGATCTTCATCGAGCTCCTCCTTGAGCTTGGTTGTGTCACCGCTTTCGATAACATAGGCACCGCAAACTGGTTTTGAAGTATCCGTGAGCCACGAGGACTCAACAATCTCACACCCGCGAGATCAAGACTATTTAAGCTTATGGGTAAGGTAAAGGCATGAGGTGGAGCTGCAGCAAGCGACTAGCATATATAGTGGCTAACATACGCAAATGAGAGCGAGGAGAGAAGGCAAAGCACGGTCGATAAAAGTATGATCAAGAAGTGATCCTATAGCAACCTCGTCAAGCATAACTCCAACATCGTGTTCACTTCCCGGACTCCGAAAGAGACCATCACAGCTACACACACGGTTGATGTATTTTAATTAAGGTCAACTTCGGTTTTCTACAACCGGACGTTAACAAATTCCCATCTGCCACATAACCGCGGCACGGCTCTCGAAAGTTTATACCTGCAGGGTGTCCCAACTTAGCCCATGACAAGCTCTCGCGATCAACGAAGAATAGACCTTCACCCGAGACACTCCGATCAGGCTCGGTATCCCAGACATCAAGACATTTCGACAATGGTAAAACAAGACCAGAAGACCTCCCGGCGTGCCGACATCCCGATAGTAGCCGCACAGATCTCGCCTCGTGCCACGACCGGATGAGCTAAGCGTACAGGTACCGACGTAACCCAAGTTGCCAAGGGATGGTCCCGCACGGTGCTCTAGGTTGGACCAACGCTTAGACAAGCACTGGCCCGAGGGGGCTATAATAAAGATGACCCTTGGGTTAATTACTCCCAAGGGAAAAGTAGGTGGTGGTGAGGCAAATGGTAAAAGTCAATGTTGGGCCTTGCTGGACAAGTTTTATTCAAAGCGAACTGTCAGGGGGGTCCCATAAATCACCCGACCGCGTTAGGAACGCAAAATCCGGGAACATAACATCGGTATGACGGAAACTAGGGCGGCAAGAGTGGAACAAAACACCAGGCATAAGGCCGAGCCTTCCACCCTTTACCAAGTATATAGATGCATTAATAATATAAGAGATATTGTGATATCCCAACATAACCCTGTCCACCATGGAGAAATCTTCAACTTCACCTGCAACTAGCAACGCTATAAGAGGGGCTGAGCAAAAGCGGTAACATAGCCAATCAACGGTTTGCTAGGAATGGTGTCAAAGGTTAGAGGTTCATGGCAATTTGGGAGGCTGACAAGCAAAAGGTAGGCATCGTAGCATAGGCATAGCAAAAGAGCGAGCAAACTAGCATAGCAAAGATAGTAGTGATTTCGAGGGTATGATCATCTTGCCTGAGATCCCGCAAGGAAGAAGAACGATTCCATGAAGAAGACAAACGGACGAAGTCGAACGGATCCTCACAACTCCGGAACGAAACCGAAGCTAACGAGAGAAGCAAACCGGAAAGAAACAAACAACATGGTAAACACACAAGCATAAACATGGCATGATGCACAAACAAGTATGATGCATGACCGGTTTAATGAGGCATGGCATGGCAAAGTGCAACAAACAATACTACAAGTTAAGTGGAGCTCAATATGCAACGAGTTGCATATTGACGGAACGCCACATCAATTATTTAGTTCTCTCTCGCTAAGGCTAACCAACAATATTAAATGTTGTTGAATATGGCAAGAGGTGAAGCATAATATAAACTACCAATCCAGGCAAGTTTAAGTGAGGCCGGAAACAACAAACAACAATTCCGGAAAAACCTCATGTCATTTAGCAATTTAATGCAACAACAAGTTTAAATATTTTAATTGTTGTTATCATGATGCGGATGACATATGCAAGTTTTGTGCAATTTTATGAAAATGTTGACTTGAGCATGTTACGAGGCATTAGTCGCCATGGCGGAAGGAAAAAGGTGCCACGGCGGCGAAACAAAAATGGTGCCACGGCAACATATCCGAAAATGATGCCACGGCAACATATCGGTTCCGGTAGCTCACGGAGATACTGGTACAAAAGGAGGCGTGCGGATGCGTGCACGGATGGTGGGGTGATCCCGGATTCCGGGTATCCCACATAATGGTGGCATGGCTAACGAGGAGGAATGTGCATGAAGCAAACGGGCACGGTGCAAACATAGGGTGCATCTCATACAACACATGCATTCGGTCCACGATCGGCGTCTCGGGGTTATACCTTCGAAGCGTGCATTCGGGGCGAAACACGTTTCGTAGAGGAAGTAGTGGTTCACGGGACGGTCGTAGTGGAAGTAGTGGTTCACGGACGTCGTGGAAGTAGTTGTACACGGTGACGGTAGAGGTACAAATGTTCTCGCGGTACTTGTCGGTTCAGTCTTGGTGTAGATGTACATCGCAAACGTAGTGGTACTCGCGGACTTCGGCGCTGGTAGTCGTACACGGTTCGTAGGGGTACTTGGCGTTCTTGGTGATTCCGAAGAAGGCAGTAGATGTACTCGGCGAATCCACAAGGCGCGCACGGGTCGGCGGAACTCTTGACAAAATCCACGGATCGACTTGGCATGCAACGAGCACGCACGATGGGCATGAAGGGCGGCGCTGGTTCTTCGCTCCAACGGGCGTAACGACGGGCGAGCGGGCGGCCGACCTGGTGTCTTAGAGCAGCGGGGAAAGGCGGTGGTGAGCGATCGGATCGGAGGCAGAGGAAGTCACGGGAAGCTGGTCCGGCGGGATCCGGGCGAAGGAGGGCCGACCTGGGCGCAGGTCGCCGGATCGGGAGGCGATGGGCCTCGACAGACCCGAGCAGAGCTGGGAGGAGGAGGTCGTGGGCGACGAGAGGGTGCAGTAGTTGCTATTGCTGTCGGTGGCGACGAACTTGGAGGCGGGGTGGCGTGCAGAGCTGCGTGAAGGAGAGGCGGGGCCATGGGCGAGGCTTTGGGCGGAGGCGGAGGTCGAGGCCGGTGGTGCTTCAGCATGACGGCACGGCGGCCGGACGTCACGGCGGACGAAGCAGGGAGGCAGAGCAGCAGGACTCCGGCGACGAGGAGCAATGGCGGTGCTTCGGGCTCGGCCGGCAGCAAGGTCAAAGGGCGCCGCGGGAGGCAATGGTCGAAGGCGAGGCGTGGGGGAGGGAGGAGGCAGTGGCGACGAGCTCGAGGAGTGGCTCCCCTTGAGCGCTCGGGAGACAGGGATGGATGGCGCCGGTGGAGGGAGGAGGCGGCGAGGGGAAATGGAGAGGGGATCGCGCGAGGTGAGAGGCGAGAGGGAGATGGGGATCGGGCGCTGTGGCGGCGCTGGAGGGAGTCGAGGGAGAGTGGTTTCGGTCGGGCTAGGGTTAGGAGGGGCGGCTGGGCCTTGGTGGGTCAGCCTGGCTGCGATAGCTGGGAGGCCCAGCTGGGCTGGCTTCTCCCTCTCTCTTTCTCCAAAGGAAAAAAAATAGAGATAAGAAATAAGAGAAAGAGAGGGTTAGGGAAAGAATTTGAGAACAAGGACAATTTTCCTGGACTCATAAAAATGAGCTTGATCCAAGAAAAATAGAGTGGGCAAGATTGCAATAATTAAATGGTTTGAACAAGGACTAGGTTTTTGAAGTGTCCAAAAATGTTCGGATTTTGGTAGAGCTCCGGAAAATGACGAAATAATTTATGGGCAAGTTGGAGACCAAACTTGAAGCAGAAAAGGAACGAAATTATTTTGCAAGTGTGTTTTTGGGTGATTCCGAATTAGTGGAATATTTATATAGCTCCCTAATAATAGTAGGAGACTTTGAATATGTTTTAAAGAGAAATCACCATGTGAATATCCCTCAATTTAAATAGATCAAAAGATCTATGCAATTTATTTAGTTGAGGTTTTAAAAATTAAATGACATGATGGCGTGATGACATGATGCAATGCAAAAATAAAAAGGGCAGACACGAATGAAACACACGGCGAAACCCAGAATAGCTGGAAGTCTTCTGGAGCGTCCGTCTCGGGGCGTTACAACACTCCACCACTACGAGAGGTTCTCGTCCCGAGATCTAGAATGGCACCGGAGGGAAAACGGAAGAGGAAGAGAAGAGGTAAAACTAAGTTGCTTCTTTGACGAACGAGTGAAACCATGAACCTTGAGAGGTTGAGCAATTTAAAAAAACAATACAACAGAGATGAACGAGATTGCAAACAATCCCGTTAGAGAAGAGGAACAAGGAACATTACGAGAACATGAAGGTTGCAAAGACATGAATCAGGAGTTTGATGGACAAGATAGAATTCGAAACCACTCCTGTTAAAACAAGATGAGAGAGGAAGAATTGATATAATTTGAGCAGCACTCCGACTGTAAATGGAAGGAATTGAACATGAACTTGACAAGATGAGAGGATACATGATGAAATCAACAACACACTGCCTCCAGAATTGAAAGAATGGCACAAGGGGTAAGAAGGATTTCAGACAGCACTCAGGTTGAAAAGAGAGGCAAAACTTGATAAGATGAAAGAACTTGAATGAGAACACAACACTCCGGTTAAATGGATAAGCAAGAAAAGAACACGATCCTCAAAAAAAACGAGGTGATGGGTGAAGAGCACAACATCACAATGCCTCCATAACGAAAGAATAGAAGAAAGATCATTGGAATAACATAATGGAGTAGAAAATGCCAACTTTTGCCACAAGAGAACTTGGAAAGCACCCTTGCACAGTAGGATTTAACGGAGTTGTTGGAAAACCAACAACGAAACGAATAAGATTGTAGTGGGCTTATGGAAAACTTCTCAAAATTATGAGGTGAGCTTCTGCCACCAACGGAAACAAATGATTGGATTGATATCAACAAGGAGACGAGAAACTTATTTCACCGGGAGGACAAATGAAGAACTTGGGTCATTTATAAGCACCATAAATAGCAACAATCCTTAGGGAAAGCTTTAGGTGAAACATAACCCAAGATAACTCCAATGAAGAGACTGATGGATTTAAAATACCTCATCTTGACAACAATATGAATCATGAAACATGCAGGAAATTGTCAAGAATGATATAACACCATCTCAAATGATAAGGTAGAAAGAATTGCACTTTGGAATGCAAGATGAAGAATGCTTGAACTCCTCAGGAAAAACATGTGTTGAGCACCATGTTTATTTTAGAGTATAGCTCGGCGGATCATAACTTCAAGAGAAAATCTTGAAGAACAATTGAAGAGTGAAAAGAATCCTTGACGAACCACCATGTAGAGCCTCCATGAAGAACTCCGGTAAACAAAAGGAATGAAAAGAAAGAGAAATTGAAAACACAAGGTGAATCCTTGCAATGATTCAGATGAAGCTTCGTGACGAGACATCCAAGAGAAACTTGGAACTCCGGAAAAAGAATAGATGAAACACTAGAACCGAGAATTACTTCATCATGAACAATCTCCGGAAGAAAAGAATTAATCACTTGGATGAACAAGAATAAAAATTATGTTAAGCTTATCCTTCACCAATTAAATTGATGACAATCAACGGATTTGGCATACTACTTATTCTCGTAGAAAGGATTAAAAGAGGTATATCAAAACTTGAGAAGGTCTTCAACGAACCACCGGTAGGATTGGAACAACAAATGAATTGATATGAAGAACAAGGAAGAGAGATCTTGAAAGAACCACCGTAAGAATTGAAAATGATTGAAGTAGGGGTGCATCACCGATAAGAATTAGCAAATGAACGAAGGTCCTTGAGACAAACTAGATACATGAAAACAAAGAGATCAAGAACTGATTAGAGGATATTCGATTGATGCACCGGCAAGATAGGAGAATGATAACTGACAGCTGAGAATGAATAAACCTGAATTGATGGACTCCGGATGACAAACTGAGAAGACTCTTGAATATCTCCTGATGGGTGAAAAAGATTCTCACAATCTCAAACAATTATGAGAGGATGGCAACAAACTAGCACCATGAATCTTGAAGAGAATAGAGCAAGATTAAAGAGAAACTCTTCTTCAGTCTTCAAATGATGAGAATGACAACGAGAAGCATCACCAAGAATTATTGAGGCACACCGGAAGAATCAAAAGCGAAGAGGTTGAGCCAACTATGAAAAGAATTTGAAAGATCTTGGAGAAAAGCATTTGACTGATGATAACTCATTCTTACGTCAAACTTGGAGAAGAATTTAGGATAGCTTTGGGACAATAGAAGAGTCAGGTAAGATCCTGGTAAAAGACCTATGGGTTAGGGCCCACTCAAAAGAACAACGTTGAAAAGATTTAAAAGAGATGTTGCACCGGTTGAATTAAATGACTTGAATGAGATACCAATCTCGAACGAGCTTGAACGAATGCAGAGTGGAAACACGAATCTTCGAGATATCTTGAGCACTCCGGAATAACAAATAGCACGAAGTAGAATGATAATGAGGTGCACCGGTATGAGAAGACATTGAAATGAGGAAAAAGGTATGATCAACAAAACTTGACTTGAATCCACCGGAGAAGAGAAAGGAATGAGGAATGACGAACTAGTAGAACATCTTCTTGAGAACCACCGGGTAAGAACATTGACGGAAAAGAATGGAGAAACTTCACGAAAATAAAAGGATACTTGGTAAAGAAATCTTAGTCCTTGAGGAAAAAGGGTGGGTGGGCGGGAAAAAACAAAGGCAACTTGGAGACGCATGAAACAAACACCATTGAGAAGAAACGATAATTGGTCTTGCTGATGTTGAAGTGATCGGATCCACTTGAAGAGAAACACGCCGGTTGCAAAGGATTGACATGGCAATCTCGATTGTCGAGAAGGATTAACACTCACATAGAAATATGAGAACACCAATTAGGGAAGGTATGGATTCAACATTTAACATCGAAGCAACTCGAATACCACAAATAAAACAAAACAAAGGATTTGGCTTGCAGAATAAGCCGGAACAAATACATATGATAGAGATTTACCCAATCCCATATCATGCATCCGAAAAAGATATTCTAGGAGCTACTTGAATTCCCACCTATAAACTCCCAAACTTTCGGTTATGCAATCAGGTGTTGGGGATACAGGGAAGCAATATATCTCACCCAAACTAACAATCCCTACATCCAAATTGTATCCATCCGTCGACACATAACCAAGAAACCTTCGAAATCGTGTACCTCAACCTTCAAAAGCATCCGTTATACGAGTCATGGCAATACTCCGTACTCACCTCAAGATCAAGCGGGTTATCTCACCAACAACTGCATAAAAGAGATTTTCGATGTCGGCGCACTAAACTCGGGTATTCCGAACTGCAACGATAAAATTATGACGACAACACCTCGTAGCTCAACTCCCGGGACACCTCCACTAAACCCCCGCCGACGGAGGCACCAAGACAATGTTGTCATCGAAAACCATCGAACGATTCCAAGATACCCGCATGATCCTAAAAAAATTAGTGAAATTTGAGAAGAGAAGAGTCAAAACTCTACGTCGGGATACCTCACCAGAGCGATGAAGGACCGAGGAGTAAAAAGAATTCCTAACTCTCCGATATATATAATCCTAAATGACTCAAAACATTTTCTAGACACAACTCGGCGCTAAAAGCGATCAAGCGGTGGGGCTCCTAAGGTCGGGAAGGCTCGATTACCAACTTGCGCCCTCGATGCGGCTATATCTCCCACGTGTCGGGCACGACTTAGAGGCATAACCGCATTGAAAGCAATGTTGCAAGTGAGGTAATCTTCACACAACCCATGTAATCATAAGGGAAAGAGATACATAGTTGGCTTACATTCGCCACTTCACACAATTGTATGAATAAAGCATTACATCATCCAGATACAATCAAGGTCCGACTATGGAACCAAAATAAAAGAAGAACCCCAAATGCGATAAAGGTCCCCGATCGACCCCAACCGGGCTCCACTCTCGATCAACTAGAACGAAACAACACAAAGGGCAAGATCTTCATCGAGCTCCTCCTTGAGCTTGGTTCGCCACCGCCGGTAACATAGGCACCTGCAAACTGGTTTTGGAAGTATCTGGTGAGCCACGAGGACTCAGCAATCTCACACCCGCGAGATCAAGACTATTTAAGCTTATGGGTAAGGTAAAGGCATGAGGTGGAGCTGCAGCAAGCGACTAGCATATATAGTGGCTAACATACGCAAATGAGAGCGAGGAGAGAAGGCAAAGCACGGTCGATAAAAGTATGATCAAGAAGTGATCCTATAGCAACCTACGTCAAGCATAACTCCAACACCGTGTTCACTTCCCGGACTCCGCCGGAAAGAGACCATCACGGTTACACACACGGTTGATGTATTTTAATTAAGGTCAACTTCGGGTTTTCTACAACCGGACGTTAACAAATTCCCATCTGCCACATAACCGCGGGCACGGCTCTCGAAACTTTATACCCTGCAGGGGTGTCCCAACTTAGCCCATGACAAGCTCTCGCGATCAACGAAGGAATAGACCTTCACCCGAGACACTCCGATCAGGCTCGGTATCCCGGTACATCAAGACATTTCGACAATGGTAAAACAAGACCAGCAAGACCTCCCGGCGTGCCGACATCCTGATAGTAGCCGCACAGATCTCGTCTCGAGCCACGACCGATGAGCTAAGCGTCAGTACCGACGTAACCCAAGTTGCCAAGGGATGGTCCCAAGACGGTGCTCTAGGTTGGACCAACGCTAGACAAGCAACGGCCCGGGGCTATAATAAAGATGACCCTTGGGTTAATTACTCCCAAGGGAAAAGTAGGTGGTGGTGAGGCAAATGGTAAAAGTCAATGTTGGGCCTTGCTGGACAAGTTTTATTCAAAGCGAACTGTCAGGGGGGTCCCATAAATCACCCGACCGCGTTAGGAACGCAAAATCCGGGAACATAACACCGGTATGACGGAAACTAGGGCGGAAAGAGTGGAACAAAACACCAGGCATAAGGCCAAGCCTTCCACCCTTTACCAAGTATATAGATGCATTAATAATATAAGAGATATTGTGATATCCCAACATAACACTGTCCACCATGGAGAAATCTTCAACTTCACCTGCAACTAGCAACGCTATAAGAGGGGCTGAGCAAAAGCGGTAACATAGCCAATCAACGGTTTGCTAGGAATGGTGTCAAAGGTTAGAGGTTCATGGCAATTTGGGAGGCTGACAAGCAAAAGGTAGGCATCGTAGCATAGGCATAGCAAAAGAGCGAGCAAACTAGCATAGCAAAGATAGTAGTGATTTCGAGGGTATGATCATCTTGCCGAGATCCCGCAAGGAAGAAGAACGATTCCATGAAGAAGACAAACGGACGAAGTCGAACGGATCCTCACAACTCCGGAACGAAACCGAAGCTAACGAGAGAAGCAAACCGGAAAGAAACAAACAACATGGTAAACACACAAGCATAAACATGGCATGATGCACAAACAAGTATGATGCATGACCGGTTTAATGAGGCATGGCATGGCAAAGTGCAACAAACAATACTACAAGTTAAGTGGAGCTCAATATGCAACGAGTTGCATATTGACGGAACGCCACATCAATTATTTAGTTCTCTCTCGTTAAGGCTAACCAACAATATTAAATGTTGTTGAACATGGCAAGAGGTGAAGCATAATATAAACTACCTATCCAGGCAAGTTTAAGTGAGGCCGGAAACAACAAACAACAATTCCAGAAAAACATTTTAATGCAACAACAAGTTTAAAACATTTTAATTGTTGTTATCATGATGCGGATGACATATGCAAGTTTTGTGCAATTTTATGAAAATGTTGACTTTAGCATGTTACGAGGCATTAGTCGCCATGGCGGAAGGAAAAAGGTGCCACGGCGGTGAAACAAAAATGGTGCCACGGCAACATATCCGAAAATGATGCCACGGCAACATATCGGTTCCGGTAGCTCACGGAGATACCGGTACAAAAGGAGGCGTGCGGATGCATGCACGGATGGTGGGGTGATCCCGGATTCCGTGTATCCCACATAATGGTGGCATGGCTAACGAGGAGGAACGTGCATGAAGCAAACGGGCACGGTGCAAACATAGGGTGCATCTCATACAACACATGCATTCGGTCCACGGACGGCGTCTCGGGGTTATACTCCGAAGCGTGCATTCGGGGCGGAACGCGTTTCATAGAGGAAGTAGTCGTTCACGGGACGGTCGTAGTGGAAGTAGTGGTTCACGGACGTCGTGGAAGTAGTTGTACCTTGCGACGGTAGAGATACAAATGTTCTCGCGGTACTTGTCGGTCCAGTCTTGGTGTAGATGTACATCGCAAACGTAGTGGTACTCGCGGACTTCGGCGCTGGTAGTCGTACATGGTTCGTAGGGGTACTTGGCGTTCTTGGTGATTCCGAAGAAGGCAGTAGATGTACTCGGCGAATCCACAAGGCGTGCACGGGTCGAAGTGGAACTCTTGACAAAATCCACGGGACTGACTTGGCATGCAACGAGCACGGCACGATGGGCATGAAGGGCGGCGCTGGTTCTCTGCTCCAACGAAGCAAAACGACGGGCGAGCGGGCGGCCGACCTGGTGTCTTAGAGCAGCGGGGAAAGGCGGTGGTGAGCGATCGGATCGGAGGCAGAGGAAGTCACGGGAAGCTGGTCCGGCGGGATCCGGGCGAAGGAGGGCCGACCTGCGCAGGTCGCCGGATCGGGAGGCGATGGGCCTCGACAGACCCGAGCAGAGCCGGGAGGAGGAGGTCGCGGGCGACGAGAGGGTGCAGTAGTTGCTGTTGCTGTCGGTGGCGACAAACTTGGAGGCGGGGCGGCGTGCAGAGCTGCGTGAAGGAGAGGCGGGGCCATGGGCGAGGCTTTGGGCGGAGGCGGAGGTCGAGGCCGGTGGCGCTGCAGCATGACGGCACGGCGGCCGGACGTCACGGCGGACGAAGCAGGGAGGCAGAGCAGCGGGACTCCGGCGACGAGGAGCAGTGGCGGAGCTTCGGGCTCGGCCGGCAGCAAGGTCAAAGGGCGCCGCGGGAGGCAATGGTCGAAGGCGAGGCGCGGGGGAGGGAGGAGGCAGTGGCGACGAGCTCGAGGAGTGGCTACCCTTGAGCGCTCGGGCGACAGGGACGGATGGCGCCGGTGGAGGGAGGAGGCGGCGAGGGGAAACAGAGAGGGGATCGCGCGAGGTGAGAGGCGAGAGGGAGATGGGGATCGGGCGCTGTGGCGGCGCTGGAGGGAGTCGAGGGAGAGAGGTTTCGGTCGGGCTAGGGTTAGGAGGGGCGGCTGGGCCTTGGTGGGTCGGCCTGGCTGCGGTAGCTGGGAGGCCCAGCTGGGCTGGCTTCTCCCTCTCTCTTTCTCCAAAAGGAAAAAAATAGAGATAAGAAATAAGAGAAAGAGAGGGTTAGGGAAAGAATTTGAGAACAAGGACAATTTTCCTGGATTCATAAAAATGAGCTTGATCCAAGAAAAATAGAGTGGGCAAGATTGCAATAATTAAATTCAAAGTCATTTGAATTTAATTCAAATGGTTTGAACAAGGACTAGGTTTTTGAAGTGTCCAAAAATGTTCGGATTTTTGGTAGAGCTCCAGAAAATGACGAAATAATTTATGGGTAAGTTGGAGACCAAACTTGAAGCAGAAAAGGAACGAAATTATTTTGCAAGTGTGTTTTTGGGTGATTCCGAATTAGTGGAATATTTATATAGCTCCCTAATAATAGTAGGAGACTTTGAATATGTTTTAAAGAGAAATCACCATGTGAATATCCCTCGATTTAAATAGATCAAAAGATCTATGCAATTTATTTAGTTGAGGTTTTAAAAATTAAATGACATCATGGCATGATGACATGATGCAATGCAAAAATAAAAAGGGCAGGCACGAATGAAACACACGGCGAAACCCGGAATAGCTGGAAGTCTTCTGGAGCGTCGGTCTCAGGGCGTTACAACCCGCTTGTGCGTGCGAGGGAATGAGTGCGTGCATGGCATGCGTGCACATCTTCACTTCGTGCATGTACCGCCAGTATGGCTCAGGGAGGACGAGTACATTCTTCTGGAACCAGCAGCATGTCACTGTGATCAATCCACGCAAGGAGGTCGCGACAATGCCTCCACATGTGCCACATGGCTTCATGAACTGTAAGAGAGACACTGTGTAGCGTGGCATTGGTATTCTAATTTACGTGTTTTGCACATACTCGAAATACTAGTAATTTACACGTGCATTGCACGCATCAGATTTTGCAACCAAATTATGAATAAATACCACACTATAGCATGTAAGCTCTTAGTCATATATGCGTGATGTAGCCCTTCGCTTAATTCTTATAGTTCATCTCATTCAAAATCAAATTAGTTTTTATAAAAAAGCTAAGAACGCGTGAATAGGAAAAACATGGGATTATAGTGGAATGTCGTATTGAATCCTACATGATTGTACGAGTGTTTGATTGTGCATAGAAAAAATGCAGAATTCTTTCAAAGAGGTTTGGGTGGATGGGATGTTTCCTATGAAATCTAGTGCAAATGAATCATATGGAAAAATTCCTATGGTTTACAATCCTACGAATCAAACAACCAAGATAGGAAAAATTCCTAATGATTAGAATCCTCCAAAATTCCTTTGAGAATCCTTTGAATCAAAGAAGCCCTTAATCTATTTTATGATTCATGGAACTGTGCATTGTAAAGCATAAAGTAAAAACAAATAATGGCAATTCAACTAGAAAAAAAGTTTGGGCAGTTATGATGCGGAAGATTCTAGAACAAAAGAGAACCATTGTTGTTTTGAGGTTTGTGCATTATGCTTACGTTCAACCATGGAGTCTGCTAGATTGTACATGTGGCAAAATCCGGTGGGGGGCTAGAAGATGGTGCGAGGGGCCGAGTGGAGGGAGACTATGAAGGAATGTACAAGTGCGAGATTGATATTTAGAGAGAGGGGGCGGACACATGAGCTGTTGCACGCAGTGGCGGAGCCATGAAAAATAAATGAGCTAGGGGGCCAAGCATTGCTAATCCTTTACGAGGAGGGTCAATTCATGAAATTAAACCTTTTTTAGCAGCAATTGTCTAATGATCACATTCATATTAGCCTCGATATATAGTGATGTTAGGGGGCAGGGCCCTTATCGCCTCGTCTTCGCCATTGTGCACGCATCTGAGAGATGAAGCAGAAGGCATGGATGATGAGAGGGGACATTGGATATATAATTAATGTGGGTGTATTAGCTATTTATTTAATCCTATGTAGAGAGGTATAGATTGATCGATGTGGACGTGGGAGAGGTATAGATTGATCGATGTGGACGTGGGAAAGAGGGTGAGACCTCACTGGATATATCGATTGATCGGTTTGTGTGGAAAACTATGAAATACCTAGCTATATACACACATACATAGAGGAACATCGATCGTTGCGCATGCACGCGTGAGAGATAAAGATTGCCCGGTATGAGGGAGAGGGGGATGTGTGTGGGTGTGTGCCTTCATGGGAGACCGACCTGAAGAAAAAGATTGCATGCATGCGATAGATAATGCCGACTGGTAGTGTGTGTGCATGCATGCACGAGAGAAAGTTAGTGGTACAATTATAAAGAGAAGACTACTATGTGGGTGTAAAAGAATAGGTGAGGTCATAATCAATGTAAAGTTGAATTCAAATATTTGAATAAGAGATCCTGATGTTTGAAACCCATGCATGCATGAATATAACGGAGATCTGCGCGGTGTGCTTTGGAAACGAGCATTATGAAATGTATACACATTGAAGAAGGTCAGACTGATTTGAATTTGAGATACCGATGGCAGACATCATTTGCCCATGTCGCATCCGTGCATGTAATTGGAGATGATAGGCGGCTTTCGCATCACATATCTATATCTATACCCCTATATATATATTATATTATATTTTTTTATATTGTGAGCGGGTACCTTTAACTTTGAAAGATGGTCGCTGGATGAGGCGAATCTGAAGGTCCAAAGATGGCAAATTTGAGCACTATTGGCCGTTGGATATCATCTAGATTCCACCAGATTTCGCCACATGTATAATCTAGAAGACTCCATGGTTGAACTTAAGCATAATGCACAAACATCAAAACACAAGCACTTCTTCTTTGTTCTAGAATGTTCCGTATCATAATTGCCCAAATGTTTTTCTACATGATTTGCCATTATTTGTTTTTACTTTATGTCTTACAACGCACAATTCCATGAATCTTAAAATAGATTAGCTTTCTTATAAAAACTAGATGATTTTGAATGAAATGAACTATAAGAATTAAACGAACATCTACATCATGCATATATGACTCAAAGCTTGCATGCTATAATGTGGTATTTATTCATAATTTGCTTGCCAAATCTCATGCATG
Organism: Aegilops speltoides; assembly: GCA_021437245.1. Taxonomy (NCBI): domain Eukaryota; kingdom Viridiplantae; phylum Streptophyta; class Magnoliopsida; order Poales; family Poaceae; genus Aegilops; species Aegilops speltoides. The sequence continues at coordinate 372,878,808 of CM038142.1, forward strand.
CAATGCACGTGTACCTTACTCTAGTCTAAATGGTGTTTGTGTGTGTGTGTTGTGCGTGTTGAGGTGCAAATTGTCTTTTTTTTGGTACACATTAAGCTTGTTCTTCCGAAATTTCAAGCCGCGCCTTGTTATGCCGAAAATTGAAGCTAGCGTCTCAGTCTATCATGCTGCGAAACTCCCGCCTCTTCAACCTGCGCCTTGTTAGCCCGAAATATTTAAGATATATCTTTGTCTCGTTGTGCTCCGACAACTCCCTCCAACTTAACCCGTGCCTTGCTATTCCGAAATTACAACGTGCGCGAAAACTCCCACCTCCTGTGAAATCCCAACACGCGAAATGCCCATGGTACCCCTGAATCGAAAGAACCGCCTCAAATCGGTGGGGGGTACTTTCGTAACTTACCCCACATTTCGGACAAGCGCGTCTCTAAGCCATGGTTCCCCACTGCCATCCCATCCGCCCACCCATTCGTACACCGAGGACGCGAAAACCCGCGACGAAACCCCACACCCTGCTCCGTCCGCCTCCCAGCAGGAGCTTCTTCCCCGACGACGTCGTCCACAGCAACACCTCGACGTCCCTCATCCACCGTACCGGATGAGGATCTGTCGTCGATCTCATCGTCCCGTCGGTTCAGCCACCCCGTCCTCCACAAGGAGCTGCCCCGATGTTCCCCTCGTCTTTCGCGCCACCTCCATTCCCACACCGCCGTCTTCACCTGCACCACCGGAAGAGCATCATCATCATTGTTTCCTCAGATGAAGCTGCGGCCTAATCGGTGCCACCAAAGAGGTTGTACACTAATCACCGCATTTTCTTTTTGATTCGATCTCACAGTGCTGCCGGCGCTCGGTCCCGAGCCGACACAGCGCGGCTCCGTCCACGGCGGTGTCGCCGGCCACTTCCTCCACGGTGTCGCTCCCTCGGCGGTGATGTCCACATCGGTAGGAGCTACTGCTGCTTTAGCTCTCACTCAGGCTGCTGCTCTGCTCTTGCTCTCGGTCCCCTGTCTGGTCTGCTCTTGCTCGCGCTGCTGCTCTCGCTCTTGCTCTTGCTTGCTATGCTGCTCCGATTTGGCTACACTTCAGTCGACTGAATCGACTTTTGGGTCAGTCGATTTCCAAGGGGTGGGCTCGCCGGGGTGAAGGAAGAACCAGCCGCAGCGGGGAGGGGGGCTCGCCGGAGAGGTACCCCACTATCTATCTTAGGGTTCAGGATGGGGGCGGTGGTCGCCGGCGGTGGCGGGGCATTGGCGGGGCGGTGGCGTGGGGATCGCCGGAGAAAAAGCTCGGCACGGGGGGGGGCCTAGAGGGATGGCCGGGGCGGCGGTGGACCGGTGGTGGGGAGTGCTTTCGGGGCAGGCAGGGCGGCGCACCGCCGGCCTCGGGCGGCGGGGGGCTGCTGTTTGGCCGGTGGTGGCTGGCGGCTCAGGGGGGGTGGAGGTTGAAGATGAACCGCAGGCCCTTGATTTCATATCCAACGAATGCAAAATCGACTGACGTGTAGCCTCACCTTGCTAGTGTGTTCGGTTTCGACAAAGAAAATTCAGTTTCGATAGCAAAATTCAGTTTGGACAGTTAGGTTCGTTTCGACGCTTAAGTTCGGTTTGACGCTTAAGTTCAGAGATGAGCGGCTGATGTATTTTACATCCGCACTTTTTGGTTATGTATTTTACGTCATGTATTGGAGATGCTATTAGAATTCCACTCAAGTTAACGTTGTTTGTTGTCTCTCTTGTCCTGCTTCAGCCTCGGCGTCGTACAACTCACCGGAGCTGCTCCAACGATGAAACCCTCCATCACAATGAGCAAAGACCTCGGGCTCAATCTCCAGACGCCTAAGGTCTTCTTCCCCTTCTCCGACAGCAAAGTCAGCCGGAGCATCCTCACCAGCCAACCCAATCACGCTGAGATCAACATGGCTTCGCCAAAGAGGTTGTACACTTGTTGCATCTCTTTTTTACTCTACATGTTATATATATTGTCCACTAAGCACAAGCAGTGAGGTACCAGGCAACTTAGCTATCCGTGTGGACTCTCTTGAATGCCATCATTATTTATCTCTGCGTTTTTGAGCTGTGCATTTGTCGATGGGCCTGGGAGTTGAGCTATTATGGCAGTGGCCTAGGACCAAAGTAATAGAAGTAGCACAAAAACATTTTTTTAGTGTAGGATTTTCCTTGCTCAAGCCTGCCTACTAGAATCGCCAGTGCTTGAAAGGAAAAGTGAATGAAAAACATAGGAATTGGAAAGTTTCCTATGGTACTACTTTTCATGAATTTGGTGCAAAGGAATGGAGCAAAGGAAAACTGTAGGATTTGTTCCTTTAGTGTCTCCTTGAAAGAAAAACCGTACGGATTCTAATTTCCACTTCTCCTCCTTTTCATATTCCTATTCATCAAGCACAAGACTAAGAGATAGTAGCATAATAGCATTATAACCTTACATTTTCTTGTGGTTTGACTTAATCTCACCATGCTTTTTTGCATCCTGTGATGTTCCAATTGTTGTGAATCAAACACCCAGATTGGCAGAAATCCTGTGTTTTTAAATTCTCTGTTTTGCACATGCATTCCTATCCTATTCCTGTCTATTTCCTATCCCTGCATTGTTAGAATCCTCAAATTCAAACAAGCCCTTACTCAATTACTTCAGTACTATCTGTCTACTATCTGGTTAATCTCCGGTGTCTACTATGAGTTTCATGTTGGGTGCAAACAAACATTAAAGGAGCCATTATCTGTATTTTTTAACTAAAGCTATTATCTTCCTGCTATCATTGGTTTTGGGTCTATCCACAGTTTGCTACCATCACTCTGGATTTGTGCACGCACTCCTTACATAATCTCACTATGTTTTATTCCTATGCATGCCAGTTATTGTACACAATGGAACTGATCATGTAGAGCAAAAGAGACGAGCCTTGCGTGGCAATAAAATTTCATGCAGACGTCGTTCCATGGTGGGCGCAAAGGCAGCCCCCTCCACCCATTTCGATCGTAATCAAGAGGAACATAACTGCTTCGAGGGGATTGTAAGGAGAAGACCACTCCTATTTACCCCATGAGGTCTTTGCTCTAACTTGGCATGCTGATGTTGGTAATATCATGCATATGGTGCCTTGCATTGCTTACTGTATACATTAAAGATGTCATCTGCTTAGTTTAGACATGCTTTGTGTCAATGCCATCTGTTTTGTTTCTTTATCGTATATGTGAATCATGCAATGCTTTCTTGTCTAATTACCATAGACATCATATATGTGAATTTTGCAAGCCACCCTGGTTAGCCAGTCATCTTATATGTGAATTATATCATGCCATCATTTTCTTATTATGTGTTAAATTTGTCAACAATTTTAGTGCATTCAATTACTCTTCCTGTGCATCAGCCATTCGACACGGTCATGGAAAAATCTGGAGTGGAAACAAGGTCTTCAGAGTAGACAATGCTATCTGACGAAGCGCATGTCTTGCTGGTTACCGATAGCTCCTCAGAGGAGGATTCAGAGATAGATGACCAGTCATATTTCCCCCCTGAGGTGGATGCCCTAACTTGGCAGGGTTATGTTACTCATATCGTGTGTATGGTATCTTGCATTGCTATGTCATTTGCTTAGTTTAGACATGCTTTGTGTGAATGCCACCTATTTAGTGTCTAATTACCATATATGTGAATTATGCAATGCCATCTTGTTGCAAGACATTATATATCTGAATTATGCAATGTTACCTTGTTGCAAGGCATTATGTATGTGAATTGTGCAATGCCATACTGTTTAGGCAAGCGTCATATATGTGAATTATATCATGCCATCCTTTTTTTGTATTTCTCATTGCTTTTGTCGACAATGTTTGTATATTCAACTGCTCTTCCTGTGCATCAGCCATTTGAATTGGTGATGGAGAAATCGAGTGAGAACAAGGTCTTCGAGCGGAATAATGCTACTCGCTGAAGCAGATATCTTGTTGGTTGCGAGATAGCTCTTCAGAGGAGGATTCAGAGGCAGATGACCAGTCCTATTATCCCCCTGAGGTGTATGCTCAAACTTGGCAGGGTTATATTACTCATATAATGCATATGCTGTATTGCAATGCTTATTTTTTACATCATATACACAATACTGAATGCCATCTCTTTAGTTGACACATCATATATGCAATTGCCCTCTGCTCACTTCCTTGGTATATAAATCATATATTTGAATTATGTCATGCCATGATGTTTACATTGACAACATGTATCTGAATTATGGCATGCCAACCCATTTTCTAAAGACATAATATAGTTATATCATCTCATCCTGTTTACATAGTCATCATATTTTAAATTATGTCATTCTATCCGTGAATTATATCATGCCATCATGTTTCCATCGACGGCATGTTTGTGATTTATGGCATGCCAACCACTTTAATAGACACATCGTATAGTTATATCATGTCATCCTGTTTACATAGTCATCATATTTTGAAGTATGTCATTCTATCCTGTTTAGTTAGCCATCATACATGTGAAATTGTGTCATGCTATCCTGTTTAATTAGCCATCATATATGTGAAATTATGTCCTGCTATTCTGTTTGCTTAGACAATATAAATGTGAATTCTTTCATGCCCTGCTTTCTTCCCTACTATCCATTGCACCTGTCTATCTTACAATGTTTGTACATTCAATTACTTTTCTTGTTTATCAGCCATTTCAATTGGAGGGAGTGATGGCGGTATCTGTGGGAGTAAAAACACGGTCTTCAGAAAAGATCGTGCTACCTGTCGATGCAGATAGAACCACGGTTGTACTTGCCCAAGAATCATCCCCACCACACATAACCCACACTCATGCAGATTGTACCCCTACCTAGTTGGACAGAGAACCAGCTACACCCCTTCTAACCCCAACCCCAGTAGATAGACACCCAGTTCCTGTTGACACAGCAGCGTCTCCACCACAGAGCACCCAAACACGAGTAGTTAGTAAGGCAACTGCAGTGCCCAAATCACGAGGACCACCACTCCGAACCCGAAGTCAACGCTTAAAGCAGAAGAAGAATTGTTCTCAGGTCAGGTTCCGTAGCTATGGTTCATACTACTTTGCTCTTGCATCACTATATTTACTGATACCAACCAATTTCAAATTTGAAGGATGCAATTGAAACTCCAATGGTGCAACAGGTATGTTTTAAACCTGTTTCTTCAACGTGTTTGGCTGTTTGCTGTTGTAACTTGCTCTATGTTGATTTCAGTTTCAATTGAATAAACAGTTATGTTCTCATGCCATGCACATTACAAGTGTTGTTATTGCTGTGTAGTTTCCCACACTTATATTCTGTCTATGCTGCTTTGTCTTAAATAGATATGATTCGAACTGTATCTATCTTGATTTGGCAACATAAACTAGAATGATATAGACCATACAGTGACCATACTACATAGATATATGTTTGTTTCATGCTGTTATCCTGTCCACCTTACTACTGAACTGGTTTACCAAAATGATTTTCATATACTATATTGTAAACCTGAGATGTGTTTGTTTGTTTCCCTTTTAGAACGTGGATAAAATATTGGAGAAGAGTACCCTGTTATGCAATGGTAAAGGAAGTAATGCAGATAAGGTTCAAGATAGTGAGACATCCCTGTTGGTCTCCAAGAAAGCTGATAAAAACTATATTGAGGACACTGAGACAACCCCAAAGTCCTGTCTTGATGTAGTGTTCGAGTTACTGGCTACCACTGCTGGCACCAGCTCTTCGAACTCGTTGCCTAAATCAGTTCGGCTTCTTGAGTCTCAACTTCAAGTTGAAAGACATCGATTAGATGTTATGCGACAGGAAACCGAAGGACTGAGGAAGTCCCTGCAGAATTCAGATGCATACTTTCTGGTGCAACAACAGGCGCTGGAGGACTTAAGCGCCAAACAAGAGAAAGTTAATAAGCTTGCTAAGCATCTTGCCAACATTATGGGTACCCAGGATATTGTTTCTTGAGCTCTTCTGAAGTGGTTTCAGCCTCGGACTTGTTTTGTCATGGCGTTTATATGCTGTTGTGTTCCCTATATTTGCACTGGTGGCGAACTTTGATGCCCAGTGGATGTAATATGTGTAATAGCCATGATAGCCTAGTGTAAGTTGCTTGCTTATTTATTTCCTTGTTGTCTTGTTTATTTGTTTTCTTGTAGTCAGTGCAGTTCTTTTTCTGCGGTTTGCTAGTGGCTGCAACAACCTATTTTTTAAAACTAGGCCACAATAACCATGGGCTAATATTTACTGTAGTGACACTGCACCTACGGGCCGTCGAAACAGTGGGCCTTCCATGGGCCGTAGAAACAATGGGCCTTCTTTGGGCCGCAGAAACAATGGGCCTTCTATGGGCCGTATCATCAATGGGCCTTATACGGGCAGTATGATCGATTGGCTAAACATGGGCCAATAACCGGCCGCATTATGGCCGTAAACGGGCTAGAGTTGGAATCGTCCGTTCATGGGCCGACCATAACAGGCCATCGTTAATAGGCCGTATTTCATGACGCTATGAAAATGTCCCAACGTGTTAACGGACCACAAACGGGCCAACTGTAACCACGGGCTGAATTTGGCCGATAAGCAGAAAATGACAGTAACGGGCCATAAGTAAACGAATGTTGGAAATGAGCCCAAGAATAAATGGGCTCTGAGAAGGCCGAAAGATAACATGGGCTGGAAACGGCCCAACGGAATAACGGGCATTTAATGGGTATAAAGTGATACATTGTTCATTATGGGCCAGTTTCACCACGGGACATTAATGGGTGTAAAGTAATACACTGTTCATTACGGGCCAGTTTCACCACGGGCCGTTAATAGGCCAAGAGTTACATAGGGCCTCATATGGGCCGAAAGACGTCATGGGCCATACATGGGCCAGAAGTGAAAACGGGCTGGAATCATATTGGGTAGCCCAGATGACGCTACTGGGCCTAATTCGGATAGGGCGTAACGGGCCTTGGGTTAGCGGGCTGTAAATGGGCTATATGCGAACAGGCCGTTGACAGGCTTTACATGGGCCGGCCGCCACCTTTTGACCAAGTCAAATGTGCCGGCCTTTTCATAGAAATGGGCCTCTGTTGGGCTGTGCCACGTGTCCACGTATCATAGGCGCCTTCTGTCCAATGAGTGGATGACATATGTCCCAACGGTGAGCCGACAAATGTCTCCTCCAGCCAATGATGATTTTACATGTGGAAAATCCCCATTGGTCGGGGCTGTTAACGGGTTATCGGATCCAAAACCCGACCCGATAGCTTAACGGCGTTCCGTTACGGTGGATGCCACGTGTCGGTCACCCTTGACGAAAGCACTTCTGTGACGCGTGATTTATCGTCATGGAAGTGGACACTTCCGTGATGATAATTTTGGTAATGTCATGGAACACTTCTACGATAGCACATGTATGACTACCTTGATTCTGTCATAAATTTGTCATGGATGTACATGCATGATAAAAAACGCGACCTACTGTGACAAACACATATCATCACGGAAGTGTATTTTTTTTCTAGTGTTATCCTAACCCCTCTTATGTGAAACGAAGTGGACTGGCTTCTATGCCACCTTTCTCATATGGTGCTCGCAGAGTGATGTATTCTTTGCCACCCCTTCAGATGTACGTGGATGGTGAAGAAAAAGAACTAATCTCTTATGCAAGGTCAGGTCTCCAGACGTGCTTAAAACGTTTGAAGAATTTGCTGGAGACCTGAAGATTGCCTGAAAGGACACAAACTAATCTGGAAGAAATGAACTTTCATTTCTCACGTGTTCATACTGTTTTATCTGTTCTATTGCTTGATGAAATTGATCTGACGATATTGATGTCATATTCTTCACTGATGAAGTATATGAGTTCGTAAGTTGCACAAATTCATCTGCAGGATGATCAACCCAAAGCAAATGAGTGGGTCCTCGATAGTGGATGTACAAATCACATGACTGGTGACAAGAATCTATTGATGGATGCTCCCTTATCACCATCGCATCTGAAGCATATCATCTTCGCTGATAATGGCAAAAGTCGGGTATTGGGTCTAGGTAAGGTTGTGATCTCAAAGGATCGACACTTGGACAAAGTCGTGCTTGTCGAGTCCTTAGGATACAACCTCATGTCTGTCTCAATGCTTTGTGATCTCGATATGGTTGTTGTCTTTGGCAAATATCGTTGTGTTGTGATCATGGAAGCTGACAATTCCAAAGTCTTCGAAGGCTTTAGGAGAGGAGACTTGTATATTGTTGATTTCTCTACAGGACCACAACCGGCCGTATGTCTACTTGCAAAAGCTTCAGAAGGCTGGCTATGGCATCGACGACTTGGTCATGCTGGCGTGAGGAATCTGCACACGCTTGCGAAGAAGAAGAATGTCATTGGCATTGAGAATGTCAAATTCCTCAAGGATCATTTGTGCGGAGCCTGTGAAGCTGGAAAGATGACCAAGGCCAAACATCCAGCGAAGACTATCATGACTACCACTCAACCATTTGAATTGCTTCACATGGATCTCTTTGGTCCTAATCATTATACTGCAGTTACTAATGATGAATCTCTATATGGCTTTGTTATTGTTGATGATTATTCTCGTTACACATGGGTGCACATTGTCACTTACAAACATGAGGTGCAGGAAGTCTTCAAACGATTTTCTTCGAGTGCTTCAACCAACTTTGGTGTGAAGATCAAGCACATCAAAAGTGACAATGGGACTGAGCACAAGAATTCCGGTCTTGATGACTATCTTGATGAACTTGGTATTACTCATGAGTTATCTGCTACTTATACTCCTCAGCAGAATGGTGTTGTGGAGCGCAAGAATAGAACTCTTGTTGAGATGGCTCGCACTATGCTTGATGAATACAAGACGCCTCGTTGTTTCTGGATTGAGGCGCCACATCATCAACAGAGTATATCTTCACAAATTCTTCAAGAAGATTGCTTATGAACTCCTCACTGACAAAAAGCCCAATATGAGTTATTTCAAAGTCTTTGGTGCTAAATGTTGGATTAGAGATCCTCATCATAGTTCTAAATTCGCACCGAAAGCACATGAGGGTTTTATGCTTGGTTACGGAAAGGACTCGCACACCTACAGAGTCTTCAACAACGTTCTTCACAAAGTTGTTGGAACTGTAGATGTGCGGTTCGATGAAACTAATGGCTCGCAAAGAGAGCACCTACCTTCTGTGATAAATGAACAAACACCTGAGGAATCTATCAAGTTCAAGGCTACTGAGGATGTCATTCCTACCAAAGAATCTGCTGAAGAATTCATTCCAGAACGTGAAGAGCGTCGAGCTGGTGCACCTGAAGAAAATGGTGCTGTGGAAAATGGTCCTGAAGAAAATGCGGATTAAATTCCTCGACGACAACCCAGTCATCCTCGCGTTGCAAACTGTCGGCATTCTGGGAACAGGGGTCCCCAGACTTGCCTGCCTGCGGCCTGTGGCGTGGCTCAAGTGGGGGCCCAATGCAGCCCAGCTTCATCAGCTCAAGCTCAAGACCCTCGCGAGGGGCCAAGCCTCACGGGGCAGACGACAGGAAGCTTCCTCAGGAGCAGCCTCCTCAGGCAGGCTTGCGAGGAGGCGGGGAGATCAAGGCAGGGTACCTCCCGAGGAACCCGTGACGCAAGCCATGACGATCGAAGACCAGGCGGGCGCTGGCCTGCGCAGTGTCCTTGTTTCCCTTTCGGTGCAAAGGGGGCAAGCACAGGCCAAGGCATCAGGCAAAGGTTACCATTTCGGTGCAACAAGACCAAGACCAGCAGAATGGCAGGATGGAGGTCATCATGGAGCCCAGGACGGCGTCATCGTCAGAGCCTTTGGCAGCCGAAGAACAACTTTAGTCAGGATAAGTGTACTAGATGTTCCCCTTCAAAATGGCCAATTGTTGGCGCCCTTCCCGCTCATTATTTGGGAAGAGGACCAAGGCCTCCCTCTATAAATAGGACTAGCCACCACAGGGTAGAGGCATCGAGAAACAGATCGATCAGAGAGAGAGAAGCGACTGAACTCACCCAAGCAGTTCATCACACCAGCTCAAGAACAACCCCACGTGAGGCTGTTCTCCCTTTGTAATATTCACCATCAGCCCCCGAGGCAATCCACCACACCACACACTGGAGTAGGGTATTACACCACAATGGTGGCCTGAACCAGTATAAATCTCATGTCCCTTGTGTGTTCATCTTTCTTGCTTAGATCCTTGGGAGACTTCGAGACGTGAGCTGGTAGGGGAGAGATCTTCGTGCGCGCCCCAGTGTTCGAACCTCAAGTTTCTGCCGGAACCCAAAATTGGACATTTGGCGCGCAAGGTGGGGGGCGCTGGAATCTTTCTTCCGCCAGTTGCGTTAGATCTTCCGCCGTGTCCATGGCTGACGCTCGCCGAGCTCGCGCTGAGCGTCGGGCTGCTCTTGCCACCCGCGTCGCCCAGACGGTGCCCGTCGACGGTCGCCCCCGTCGTTCCCCGTCGCCTGGCGTGAACGCCGCGACCGGCCCGGTGGGGAACGAGTAGCAGACCTTGTCCCTGCACCCTTCAGTGCGGCGCGATGGTCGCAACGCCACCCTGTCGCCGACTCTAGCCGGTTCGTCGTCCCATGCTCGTCGCGCCCCCACGAACGCGCCGCCCGCTCCTACAGCCGATGCCAGCACTGGGGCCCAGGGGGCTCCGAGCCTTGGCCCCTGCCCTGCGGCAGGTGCAGTGGTGGCACAAGTTCAAGTCGGAGATGCCTCCGCGCTACAACGACGCGACAGATCCGCTGGTTTTTCTGCTGGCTTACGAGGAGGCCGTCCTCGAGGCCAGGGGCAACGACAGGGTGATGGCCAACTGGTTTCCCATGGCTCTCACCGGCGTTCCGCGCATGTGGCTGCTCCACCTACCGACGACTTCTGTGACCTCCTAGGGGGAGCTGCGCGGCCTCTTCCTCGCCCAATACACCGCGCTAGTGCCCCCGATCGTCGTAGCTCTCCTGGGTGGCTCGCAAGAGCCACCTTCGAGCCGCCACATCAAGCCGTTCACCCGCCAGATCGGCACCACCTCCAGGCGCCGAGAAGCTCCCCCGGGTTGGGTGGCGCCCGAGGCCGATCTGACCTTCAGCTCGGACGATCACCCCTCCAACCCCGCCAGTTCGGGTGCGCTCCCAATGCTGTGCACCCCCGCCATCTGCCAAGTGGCCGTCACCAGGACCCTCATCAACGGTGGGGCTGGCCTCAACGTGCTCTCTGTGGAGGCCTTTAGCCTCCTCCACGTGCCACTAGAGCGGCTCCAGCCCAGCAGGCCTTTCTTGGGCGTCGGAGATGGTTCCACTGCCTCCTAGGGGAAGATTCGCCTCCCGGTGACCTTCGGCACCTGCGACAACTTCCGCACAGAGCTAATCGACTTCGACATCACCCCCATCGGCCTCCCCTACAACGCCATCCACGGCTACCCGGCCTTGGCCCGGTTCGTGGCAGCTACTCACCCAGCGTACAACCTCATGAAGATGCCCGGGAGTAGCGGTGCCCTCACCGTGTCAGGAGACACAAGAGATGCACTACAGGCGCTCAAGCTCGCTTTCAAGACAGCCGCGATGGCGCAGCCCGCCAGCACTGACGCCCTTGAGCCCAAGGGGGCTGTGTCGGCCAAGAGGAAGCAATTATTCACCCAAGACAAGGCGGAAACCAAGCAGATACCAGTCGATGAGGACGGGTCCACTAACACCACCTTCACCATAGGCGCCAACCTCGAACCCGAGCAGGAGGAGGCTTGGTGAAGTTCGTGCGTGCAATCAAGAAGGTGTTCGCGTGGGAACCTGATCAGCTAGAAGGGGTCCCGAGGGGCGTGATTGAGAATCACCTCAACGTGTGCCCCAACGTACGCCCCGTGAAGCAGAAGGCGAGGCGGCAGTCCACTGAGAAACAAGTTTTCATTGTCCAAGAGACCCGCAAGCTAGAGGCGGTAGGGGTTATTCGCGAGGTCCGTTACCCAGATTCGTTGGCTAACCCGGTGGTCGTGCCGAAAAGGGGAGGAAAGGAACGCATGTGTGTCGACTTCACCAACCTCAACAAGGCCTGCCCGCAGGACCCATTTCCGCTTCCATGCATCGACCAGATCGTCGACTCCACCGCTGAGTGTGACCTGTTGTGCTTCCTGGATGCCTTCTTGGGCTATCACCAGATCAAGATGGCGGTAGAAGACGTGGAAAAAATGGCTTTCCTGACCCCGTGTGGAGTGTACTGCTATACATGCATGCCATTTGGGTTCTGCAACACAGGTGCGACCTTTTAGCGGCTGATGCACATCGCCTTGGGCCGACAGCTCGAGAGGAATGCTGAGGCCTACGTCGATGACATCATGGTGAAGTCTTGGGAGGCAAAAACCCTGATACAGGACTTGGAAGAAACCTTCGCGAGCCTCAATGAGGTGGACATGCGGCTCAACCCAGAGAAGTGTGTGTTTGGAGTCCCCTCGGGCAAGCTCCTTGGTTTCCTCGTGTCCCACAGGGGCATCGAGGCCAACCCGGAGAAGGTCAAAGCAGTCAAAGACATGAGCCCGCCGAAGACCCTCAGAGAAATGCAGAAGCTCACCGGGCGTGTGACTGCGCTAGGACACTTCATCTCCAAGCTGGGGGAACGAGCGCTGCCCTTCTTCAAGCTGATCAAGAAGAAGGGCCCCTTTGAATGGACTGAAGAGGCCGACAAGGCCTTCCAAGATCTCAAGAGGTACCTAACAAACCCTTGGATGATGGTAGCCCCACGTCCTCAGGAGCCCCTGGTGCTCTACCTTGCAGCCACCCCCTAATCCGCCAGCGCAGCCCTGGTGGCTGTTATGGAAGAACGTAGGACCAAGGCTGCAGCAACCGTTCGGGTCGAAGCAAAACAAAGCCAAGAAGGCCTCGCGGAGACCGCGAACGCAACCGAAAAGGATCAGCCGCAACAGGGGAGCACCCCCGGAGCAGAAGAGGCCCATCCAAGTGACCAGGCGCTAGGGGCTCCGTCGTCTCAGGAGGCACCCCAACCTCCGGAGGACGCAAGCAGCGCCAGCACTCTCAACCTCATCGAGCACCCCATGTACTTCGTCAGCACGGTGCTACGGGACGCAAGGGCGTGGTACCCCATGCCTCAAAAACTCCTCCTCGCGCTATTGGTAGCCTCACGCAAGCTGCGGCACTACTTCCAAGGCCATCCCATCAAGGTCGTCTCAGCACACCCCTTGGAAAGGGTACTCAGGAGCCCCAACTCAGCTGGAAGAGTTGCTGAGTGGAACATCGAACTGCAAGCATTTCAGCTAGAGTTCAGCACGACCAGAGTCATCAAGGGGGCCGCACTTGCAGATTTCCTGGCAGAATGGGCAGAGGCGCCAGGCCTCGAGGCTGGCGAGGACCGATCACTTTCCCCGGGAAGCGAGGCACCGGATGGCTGGGTCATGTACTTCGACGGGGCGTTCTCCCGACATGGCGCGGGGGCCGGCGCAGTGCTCGTATCTCCCACTCAAGACAAGCTCTACTACGCCGTACAACTCTGTTTCCAGCATGGAGAAAAGGTCTCAAACAAGATAGCGGAGTACAAAGGCCTGATAGTCGGCCTGAAAGCCGCAGTCGCCCTGGGGGTAAAGCGCCTCATCATCAAGGGAGATTCACAACTCCTCGTCAACTTCTCCAACAAGATATACGAGCCGAAGGACGATCACATGGAAGCCTACCTTGTGGAGGTTCGCAAGATGGAGAAACAGTTCTAGGGGCTGGACTTGCAGCATGTGCCTCGCGGAACCAATCAAGAGGCTGATGACATCGCCAAGAAGGTATCCAGGCGGCTGCCTCAGGAGCCTGGTGTCTTCAAGGAGAGACTCTTCAAGCCCTCAGCGGCACCATCACTATCAAGCACGGCGCAACCTCGGGAAGAGCTCCCTCAGCCGCCTGCCTCGGGAGCCCCGGTCTGCGGCCCGGCCTGAGGGGCATGCCTGCTCCTGGCGTTGGAACCTCAGGAAGGATGCTGGATCGCAGAGCTCAGGAACTACTTGACACAAGGGACCCTGCCGGAGAAGGAGGAAGAAGCGGAGCGTGTGGCGCGGCAGGCCACGACCTGCTGCATCAAGGATGGAGAGCTCTACCGGAGGCGACCAAATGATGTGTCCCTACGTTGCATTTCCAGAGAGCAAGGGAAGGAGCTACTGGCAGACATACAAGATGGAGACTGTGGGCATCACTCATCATCACGAACCCTCGTTGGCAAGGCATTCCGCAGCGGGTTCTATTGGCCCAGGCACTCAGTGACGCCGTTGAGCTGGTGAAGGCTTGTGAGGCCTGCCAATTCCATGCCAAGCAGATCCATCAGCCGGCGGGGGTGTCTGCAGACTATACCCCTCTCATGGCCGTTCGCTGTTTGGGGACTAGACATTCTGGGCCCGTTCCCTCGGGCGCCAGGGGGCTATCTCTACCTCCACGTTGCCGTGGACAAGTTCTCCAAGTGGGCTGAGGTGGAAGCTGTCCGCACCATCCCCGCGGGCTCCGCAGTTAAGTTCATCAAGGGCCTCATGAGCCGATTTGGGGTGCCTAACTGCATCATCACTGACAACGGTTCACAATTCACCAGTAAACTCTTCAAAACGTACTGTGCTAACCTTGGAACGCAGATATGCTACGCTTCGGTAGCACACCCCCGGAGCAACAGCCAAGCTGAGCGAGCCAACGCGGAGGTCCTGAGGGGCCTCAAAACCAGGACCTTCAAGAAGAAGCTGGAGGCTTGCGGCAGGGGCTGGTACGACGAGCTCCAGTCTGTGCTGTGGTCTATCCGCACAACCGCGACCAAGCCGACCGGCGAGACCCCGTTCTTCCTCGTCTACGGATCCGAGGCCGTCCTCCCTCACGAGGTTAGGCGTCGCTCCGCACGAGTCCTGGTGTTCGACGAGACGCAGCAGGATGCCATGCGGGGGACGGATCTCGTGCCGGGGGAGGAACGCCGTCGAGAGGCCGTGCTGCGAGCGGCAATGTACCAACAGGCGCTACGACGGTACCACTGCCGCAACCTCCGCCCCAAAACTCTTGAGGTAGGGGACTTCGTGCTCAGACGAGTCCTCTCCAGGGAAGGGTTGCACAAGCTCTCTCCCATGTGGGAGGGCCCGTTCAAGGTTGTTCATGTTTCCAAGCCCGGCTCCGCGCGCTTGGAGACCCAGGAGGGAGTACCCGTCCAGAACGCATGGAACATTCAACATCTCCGGATATTCTACCCCTGAGGGAGGCCCAGTGCCTGTGGAAAAGGCCCGGTGCCTGTGAAGAAGGCCAACGCCTATGAAGCTACTGCATTTTGGGGAAGGCCCGGTGCCTGTGAAGAAGGCCAACGCTTGTGAGGCCACCGCATTTCGCAAAAGGCCCGGTGCCTATGAAGAAGGCCAATGCCTGTGAAGCTCGCCGCCCGTGGCACTCTCACATAATAACGAGTGGGGATGTACATGCCCCGGAGTCTCCGGAGTGCCGCCCTCGGGCCTTGGGGGCTCCCGCCCACGCCCAGTGGTAGCACTTAGCTCCGCGCTGGTGAGAAGACGTCGAAGACTAGATTAGGTGCCGGACACGGCTTTTTCATTTGCTTTCTGCAGTTGGCTTGTTCTTTCCTATTTGAAGTTTTATCGAAGCTATCGCCGTCTCTAGCTTGTGACCCTTTGCCTTCTTCACTCACTTGCTTCGGTTTTCCCTCGCGCAAGTCTCGCGAGGGAGGTACACAGGCACCCTCGTGAGTGTTTTCTGCCCCGGTCGTTTGAAGCTCTCCTATCCGAGTCCGCTGAGGGAGCACCCCTCCCAGTCCTTGCCCCACAGGCATTGCGACGCGAGCACATGACTTGGTCGGTCAACCCCACAATCAAAACTGGAAGCTACCCCTCTTAACTAATCCTTGCAGGACATGAAGTGCATGGCGAGGCCTCGGCCTCGGGAGGCAAAGACCACGACAGGCCTCCGCGAGTTAAGTAACTCCCGCACACGGGCACACGGCATGGAAACGTAGCATAGAAATAGTGGAAACAACACGATAATTAACGGTAACAGTTCAACACGCCCCCGCAGGGCCCTACACTACATTCTCTTTTTGCGCAGGAAAAGAAGAAAGGAAAAATAGGCATGACTTGCTTGGCACCAGCTCGCGGCGAGGGCTCATACTGCCTTCGGAGCTCAGTCAGATTCCCTCCTCTCGCTTCACCGGGGCGCGACGGCGGACTGACCCGCTGCCTTCCCCCAGGCGGGCACAACAATGCGGGGGCTGGCCGCGACCCCCACTGGAGGAGCTGCTGTCTGAAGGAGAGTCGCCGAAGCTTGGCGAGCCCCGAGCGCCACGCCCACGCGCCTGCCACCATCTTCGTCCTGACCAACGCTGGGGCTAGGCACCCGGCCACGGTCATCGTCTTCGGGGCAGCACCCAGCATGGCGACCATCTTCCCCGAACACCCTTACGTAGAGGGTAGCGTCGCCGTCGAACTTGAAGTGCAGGGTGCACCGCCGACTCAGGCCACGCGCACAGGCAAAAGTTTGCCAGCCACGGGTCAGGGCCAAACCCCCGGCGGCGGAGACCTCCAGTGAAGCCCAGGAGGCCCTGCTGCAGCACCCATCCGCCTGAAGCCAGAGGCCGCCCGGAGCGCCAGCTGGAAGTCCTACAAAGAAGCGGGGAAGCTGGAGCCAGGTGCTGGTCGGGTCCGCCGACCACACGACGAACTCCGGCAGCACCTTCACCGAGCGGAAGCGCGGCCTCGGGGGTCGCGCAGCCACAACGTGCCTCCCATCAACGACCGGGCGCTCATCGCCACGCAGAGAGCCGCCTCCATGACCACGGGAAGCCACCACGGGGGACGCAGGATACTTGCAGGGGCGGCCACGGCCGCGCTTGGTCGGACGAGAGTCAGGCCCTTCCTGACGAGCTTTTCCCTTCTCCGCGGCCGAGAACCTCTTTGGAGGAGCCATGGGGATGGCGACCAGCTGGGATGAAGAAGAAGAGGAGTAGCAGGGAGAGATGAGCTGGAATGGCTCATGTCGTTCCGTACTTATAGCCGGAGAAGGCCAACCGCCGGCCTCCACAGTCGTAGGTAATCATGACCCATTTTTGCATGCAGGGACTTGTCAACTCGTGCGGTTGCCTAGGCGTCGTGGGGAAGCGGAGATGCCCACGTCCAATCAACCACCACGCGGCACCTAAGGCTGCAGGCTGTTGGGGCCCACGGCGCTTCGCACTTACCCCTTCGCTTCTCCACTAAGCCAAGTCCGGGCGCGCCTTGGGCCCGGGGGCTACTGTCGGTGTTCTGGGAACAGGGCTCCCCAGACTTGCTCGCCAAGGCCTGCGGTGTGGCTCAAGTGGGGCCCAATGCAGCCCAGCTTCATCACTCAAGCTCAAGACCCTCGCGAGGGCCAGATTGCAGGCGACGCACGTGAAGCTTCCAGAGCAGCCTCCTCGAGCAAAGCTCGCGAGGAGGAGAGATCAAGGCAGGTACCTCTGAGGAACCCGTGGCGCAAGCCATGACGATCAAAGACCAAAGTGGCGCCAGTGGGCGCCGCCTGCATCAGTGTCCTTGTTTCCCTTCGGGTGCAAAGGGGCAAGCACAGGCCAAGGCATCAGGCAAAGGTTACCATTTCGGTGCAACAAGACCAAGACCAGCAGAACGGCAGGATGGAGGTCATCGTGGAGCCCAGGACGGCGTCATCGTCAGAGCCTTTGGCATCCCAAGACCATGTTTAGTCAGGATAAGTGTACCAGATGTTCCCCTTCAAAATGGCCAATTGTTGGCGCCCTTCCCGCTCATTATTTGGGAAGAGGCCCAATGCCTCGCTCTATAAATAGGACTAGCCACCACAGGGTAGAGGCATCGAGAAACAGATCGATCAGAGAGAGAGAGAAGCGACTGAACTCACCCAAGCAGTTCATCGCACCAGCTCAAGAACAGCCCCTCGCGAGGCTGTTCTCCCTTTGTTCTGTTCACCATCAGCCCCTGAGGCAATCCACCACACCACACACTGGAGTAGGGTATTACACCACAATGGTGGTCTAAACCAGTATAAATCTCGTGTCCCTTGTGTGTTCATCTTTCTTGCTTAGATCCTTGCGAGACTTCAAGACGTGAGCTGGTAGGGGAGAGATCTTCGTGCGCGCCCCAGTGTTCGAACCTCAAGGGTCTGCCGGAACCCGAAATCCGACACAAATGAAGTGCAAATTGAGAGAATCATCAATGACATTGAAGAACCAGGTCCTCTCACACGCTCAAAAGCTTCACATTTGTCTAACTTTTGTGGGCACTTTGCTTTTGTCTCTATAACAGAGCCCACTAAGGTAGATGAAGCATTTCTAGAGCCTGAGTGGATTCAAGCTATGCAAGAAGAATTACATCGCCGAGCTCAACAACGCCTCGAGCTGGTCAAACGTCCCGATCCTCGCAAGCACAATATCATTGGCACAAAGTGGATCTACCGCAACAAGCAAGATGAAAATGGCCTTGCGGTGAGGAATAAGGCACGACTTGTAGCTCAAGGCTACACACAGGTTGAAGGAATTGATTTCGATGAAACTTTTGCACCTGTTGCTAGACTTGAGGCTATTCGCATATTACTTGCTTATGCTAACCATCATGATACCACTTTATATCAAATGGATGTGAAAAGTTCATTCCTCAATGGTAAGCTTGAGGAAGAAGTATATGTTGCTCAACCCCTAGGTTTTGAAGATCCAAAGCATTCTGACAAAGTCTTCAGACTCAATAAGGCCCTGTATGGCCTCAAGCAGGCCCCTTGGGCGTGGTAGGCCCCTCGGGCGTGGTCTGACAAAGGCTCCATGGACAGGACATTGAGCCCTGCCCCGCCGTCGATGAGGGTCCTGGTGACCAACACGTTGCTGATGATCGGGGAACAAAGCATCGGGAGGACTCCGGCTGTGGCCGCGCACTTGAGCTGATCCGTTGAGCTGAACGTGATGGCGCATGCTGACCACCTGAGAGGGCGCGTGGCCTCGAGCTAGGGAGGACTGCATTCACTTCATGGGCGAACCGCTTGAAGATCCGCCGAGAGGTCGGGCTTGAGCTCCACCCATGATGCAAAGGACGATTGCGTGGTTCCCGGAAGCCCCCAGCCCCTCGCCCTTATGATGTCTTCATTTCTCCTTGGCTGCGGCAGCAGCGAGGGAGGCATGTGTTCCCAGGGCGATCTCGCGAGGCTGATCCTCCACCTCCCTCACGAGGTGGGTCCGCCAGCGATCCTCGGGGTTGGTCGCGCCACCCTCGGCATGGGCCGCGGTCTTCCCAACGCCCCGCTCCTTCCTCCTCCTTGTCAGAGTCCGGTCGCTGCGTCGGGGCGCCTCCGACCCTTCCTTCACGCACGACCTAGAGCTCTTGGCATTCATTGGTGTTGTGGGTGTGGAGGTCGTGGTACACGCAGCATCGACTACCCTTGGAGGATTCAGCTGATCTCTGCCCGCTTGGTGTCCTGCTCTGCCATGAGTACGGTAGCCCCTTGCGCTTCACGCCCTTGGCCTTGGGCTTCTTCTCTCTGGGTCATGGCAGGCAGCTCGAGGAGGGAGAGGCATCCTCCTCAGCCTCGGGCGCACTTGGTCGCCAAGTTGAACAGCTCCAAGGAGGTGCACAGTCTTCATGCATTGCCAGCTCCTCCTTCATCTTGACGTCAGACACACCGTCGGAGAAGGCTGAGATGATGGCCTCCTCCGTCACCTTGGGGATCTTGAGGCGCGCGTTGTTGAAGCGCTGGATGTACTTCGGCAGGGTTTCCCATGGTTGCTGCTTGATACGGTGCATGTCGCTCACGGCGGGTGGCCGGTCGCGAGTACCCTGGAAGTTGGCGATGAAGTGGGTGCGCATCTCGTCCCAGGAGGAGATCGTGCCTAGGGCCAGATTCAGGAGCCAGGTGTGGGCTCCGTCCTTGAGCGCCATGGGAAACCAGTTTGCCATGACCTATTCGTCTCCGTTGGCAGCCTCGATGCCCAACTCATAGAGCTAGAGGAACTCTGCAGGGTCAGCCGTGCCGTCGTAGCGAGGAGGCATGTCTGGCTTGAACTTTCCGGGCCACGCGACGCTGCGTAGCTCGGAGGTGAAGGCGCTGCAGCCCACTGTGGGCTGAGGAGGCCTTGGGCGACGAAGAGCTTGGTCTGCGGGTCCCCATGCGCCACGGCCGGGGGAGCGCAGGTCTTGACATGCTGGAGCAGGAGCGCGGGGCAGCTCGAGGGCGAGGGACTTCTTGGCAGCTCGCTCTTGCTACCGGGCGCCGACGGAGCGGGTTCCGCCAGGGGCCACGCGCTTTGGGGCTGTGGTGCCTTCTTGAGGAGGCGGCGGCGAGGCGCCCAGAGTTTCATTGCCGCTGAGGCGCGGGCGCGTGCAGCGAGAAGGACAGTGCGGTGGAGCCCCCGGCGGCGTGGACGATCTCGGCGACTCGGTCGAGCCACTCTTCGTAGACGTCGTCGATCGGGCAGTAGCGCAGGAGCTCGTTTGCCGTGATGAGCGCAGCTCGGGCCTCCATGGCTGCGCGGGGCGCGCTTGACGAAGAACCAGCGGGGGTGAGCGAGGGTGTGGCAGTGCGGCCGTCCCACCTCATGGATGGATGCTGGAACGACGCTTGCTGTTCGTTCCCCGCCGGGCCGGTGGCGGTGTTGACAGTAGGTGACGGGGAACGACGAGGGCGCCCGCTGACGGGAGCCGTCTGGGCGACGTGGGAAGCGAGAGCGGCTCGGTGCTCGGCGCGAGCCCGACGAGCGTCAGACATGGATGCGGTGGTCGGAGAAGAACAAGATGACGGAAGGCAAATTCCGGCGCACCCCTACCTGGCGCGCCAAATGTCGGATTTCGGGTTCCGGCAGACCCTTGAGGTTCGGACACTGGGGTGCGCACGGAGATTTAACCCTCTGCCGGCCTGCTCCTCGCCGAATCGCTAGGATCTAAACTACCAAACAGAACAACACAAGAGACACAAGATTTATACTAGTTCAGGCCACCATTGTGGTGTAATACCCTACTCCAGTGTGTGGTGTGGTGGACTGCCCTCTTGGGCTGATGATGAACAATACAAGGGAGAATAGCCTCGCGAGGGTCTGTTCTTGGCTGGTGCGAAGAACTGCTAGGAGGAGCAATCGCTCTATCTACTGGTTTCTTGGTGAGGATCCAGATTGCTAGATCGGGTCGAGATGCCTCTACCCTGGGGGTGTCTAGTCCTGTTTATAGGCAAAGGCCCTGGGCCTCTTCCCAAATATTGAGCGGGAAGGGTGCCAACAATTGGCCATTTTGAAGGGGAACAACGGGTACACTTATCCTGACTAAAGTTGGTCCTCGCCTGTCAAAGGCTCGTGGTGGTGCCGCTTGGGCTCCATAATGACTTCTTCGCTGGGCTGGTCTTGGTCTCGTGTAATCAAATGGATGCCTTTGCTTGATGCTCCCGCCTGCGCTTGCTTCCTTTGCACCAAAGAGGAAAGGAGGACACTGTGTGGGCTAGCGCCCAACTGGCGCCCTTGGTCGTCATGGCTTGCGTCATGGGCACCTCGTGAGGTACCCTGCCGTGAACTCTCCGCCTCCTCATGAGCCAGCCTGATGAGGCCGTGCCTGAGGAAGCTCCTTGTCGCCCCCCCATGAGGCTTGGCCCTCACGAGGGTCTTGAGCTTGTGTTGATGAAGATGGCCCGCCATTGGCCCCCTTTGAGCCACGCCAGCAGCCGCAGCAGTAAGTCTAGGGACCCCTGCTCCTGTAATGCCAACAGGTCTATCTTATATGGGCATTTTTTGCTAAGTTACAATTCTCGCTCTTTTGATGGCTTTTGCCGGATCGAGTTGTAAACTTAAACTCTATGGTGGCCCGACACTTCGCTGAGATCTTCGATGCTTATTCCTCATTAATGTCAATGCACGATGTCAATTACATCAATCACCATATTTCATCATGCATTTCAAATTCTTCATATTATATGTCAAATGCGTATGAATTACAAGATATAGGGGAGATCTCCATGATTATATTCTTCAAGTGTGCATTACTCAAAAGAAAATTCCTCACTATGCACATCTTCGGGGAGTTCTTCTATATCTTGCAACCAAATTCCTCAATATCAGTATTTACACTTCATATGTTTATCCCCGTTGAAAACTTAACCTATATTGTCATCAATCACCAAAAAGGGGGAGATTGTAAGTGCATCTAGTGCCCCATAGTGATTTTGGTGTATTGAAGACTTATAGGTTAAGGGACTGATGCGTTTGTGAGTGTACACAGGTCTATAAGTCTATGAGGAGTTTGACAATTACAGAGAAAGTCGACCCCTAAAAATGAAGTTCTTCGACTGAAGACTTTAGATTTCTGAAGACTTTCTGAAGACTTTGAAAGTGAAGAAATTGGTGTGACCTTGATGACTTGGAATTCATTCGAGGAATATGAAGCGTGAAGACCTTTGTTTTCGTAGTTTCATTTTCTCTTTCTTGAGTCATAGGAAACACCGTACTGTTAACGGGGGTCGAGGAAATACTAAGGAAAAATTTCCATGTGATGCTAAACTCAAAATCCTACACCCACCAATCCCTTCGAGTGAAGCCATTGGAAATCTCATATAGTTCAATCAATTTCTTCAGTGACAGAGACGAAGTTCTTCTGGTCACTGAGGAATTTGTTCTGACTGAGGAGTTAGGAATTCGCCAGTGTGGATTGCCTACACAGTGAGGAACATGATAGCCCTGAGGAATTTGAGAGTCAAATTTCCGACCGTTGCTGTGTGATTTTGGTTTAACCGCCTAGAGTTTTAGTTATGTCGACTGCAGGTATGAAGAAAGTGACTTGCCCCATCTTTGACAATCATGATTATCCCAAGTGGAAGGCCATGATGAGGAAGTTCCTCATGGCAATGAACATTGAGCTGTGGACCGTCACCGAGACTGGTCTTACTAATCTGTGAAAGATGGCGGAAGCTGATGACATTCGCAAGTACACTCTTCTGAACCTTACAGCAAAGGACGTCATCTGCTCCTGTCTGTCTCAAAATTAGTTCAGGAACATCATGCATCTCAACCATGCAAAGCTTATCTGGGACCAACTCTCTGAGGTCTATGAAGGTCATCAAACCCGTCTTGATCCTTGGTTTGAGAATTACAAGGAATCTCTCAATGCGATGACATTCGAACCAGAATCATCACCTTCTACACCAGAATCATCATCTTCTACACCATGCATTATAGCAAAAAGTGCTAACGTAACTGAATGCTACCTATCTGAGTCCAGTGATGATGAATCTGGAGATGAATTTGGACCTAGGTATGTCAAACTTGCTTCCCTTGCCACTAAACAACAAAGAGCTTTGGAAAAAGTTCAATACATGCTAAATAAGAGCGACGATATATTGGGTGAAGAAATGGATATGTCGAAAGCTTTGGCTGAAAGTCTTCAGAGACTTCAGTCCAAGTTTGACACCCTTCAAGGTCATCATATCACTCTCTTATCTGATCAAGAGAAGCTTTCTTATGAATTTCTTCAAAGGAAGAAAGATCTTGAGAAGCTAAGGGTGAGTTATGAAGATCTTCAGAAGGAGCGCGATTCATTACTTTCTCAACAAATCAACGCTACTCAAGAAGAATTTGTTCCTCCATGTTTGAAGTGCATTGAACATGAATCTGCTAATTCTTCACCTGAATGTTCAAATGCTTCTAATGCTAAAAATTCTTCATCTGTCTCTCCAATCACTAATTCCTCATCTTAGGACATTGCTAGTATCACTGATGATGCAGGGCTGAAGGAATTGTACATGACAGACATGTACAAAAGCCTCAAAGGGCATCAGACTCTTTGTGATGTGCTTAAAAAGCAGATCCTCAACACGAACCCTAGGAAAGAGGGTATTGCCTTTGAGAGGAAACTCAATGCTGATGGAACATATTGGAAACCTGAGCAGTACCCCAAAACCTCATGGGTTGCTGCAAAGGGACCTCCAGTTGATCCATCCAATTTATATGGCTTTACATGTGAATCTCCTCATTCTTCTGATGAGTCATTTGACTCCAACTATAAATTGTTCAAAAATTAGAATGGTGAAGTATTTGCTAGATATGTTGGTACTAACTGCAGGAACGGTTCCCCTATGAAGAAAATCTGGGTTCCCAAAAGTTGCCTTGAAAGTCTTCAGGTGAATGTCCTCATGACACCACCTGTGAACAATAGGAACTCCAGATCAAATTCTTCATATGGATCCGAGTCCTCATACGGACCAAATTCCTCACGTGGATCAAATTCCTCAAAAGGATCAAAATCCTCATATGATAATCATCATGCTAACCCCTCTGTTTCGCAGGGAAGGGCTAAGGGCTATGAATATGAGCATTATTCTTCTAACCATTATGTTTATAAGTCTTCGAAGAATTTCTCTGCTTATTCATATGCTTATCCTAACCCCTCTTATGTGAAACCAAGTGGACTGGCTTCTATGCCACCTTTCTCATATGGTGCTCGTAGAGTGATGAATTCTTTGCCACCCCTTTAGATGTGGGTGGTGAAGAAAAAGAACTAATCTCTTATGCAGGGTCAGGTCTCCAGACGTGCTTAAAACGTCTGAAGAATTTGCTGGAGACCTGAAGATTGCCTGAAAGGACACAGGCTAATCATGAAGAAATGAACTTTCATTTCTCACGTCCTCATACTGTTTTATCTGTTCTATTGCTTGATGAAATTGATCTGACGATATTGATGTCATATTCTTCACTGATGAAGTATATGAGTTCGTAAGTTGCACAAATTCATATGCAGGATGATCAACCCAAAGCAAATGAGTGGGTCCTCAATTGTGGATGTACAAATCACATGACTGGTGACAAGAATCTATTGATGGATGATCCCTTATCACCATCGCATCTGAAGCATATCATCTTCGCTGACAAAGGCAAAAGTCAGGCATTGGGTCTAGGTAAGGTTGCGATCTCAAAGGATCGACACATGGACAAAGTCATGCTTGTCGAGTCCTTAGGATACAACCTCATGTCTGTCTCAATGCTTTGTGATCTCGATATGGTTGTTGTCTTTGGCAAATATCGTTGTGTTGTGATCATGGAAGCTGACAATTCCAAAGTCTTCGAAGGCTTTAGGAGAGGAGACTTGTATATTGTTGATTTCTCTACAGGACCACAACCGGCCGTATGTCTACTTGCAAAAGCTTCAGAAGGCTGGCTATGGCATCGACGACTTGGTCATGCTGGCGTGAGGAATCTGCACATGCTTGCGAAGAAAAATCATGTCATTGGCATTGAGAATGTCAAATTCCTCAAGGATCATTTGTGTGGAGCCTGTGAAGCTGGAAAGATGACCAAGGCCAAACATCCAGCGAAGACTATCATGACTACCACTCAACCATTTGAATTGCTTCACATGGATCTCTTTGGTCCTAATCATTATACTGCAGTTACTAATGATGAATCTCTATATGGCTTTGTTATTGTTGATGATTATTCTCGTTACACATGGGTGCACATTGTCACTTACAAACATGAGGTGTAGGAAGTCTTCAAACGATTTTCTTCGAGGGCTTCAACCAACTTTGGTGTGAAGATCAAGCACATCAGAAGTGACAATGGGACCGAGTTCAAGAATTCCGGTCTTGATGACTATCTTGATGAACTTGGTATTACTCATGAGTTATCTGCTCCTTATACTCCTCAGCAGAATGGCGTCGTGGAGAGGAAGAATAGAACTCTTGTTGAGACGGCTCGCACTATGCTTTATGAATACAAGACGCCTCATCGTTTCTGGATTGAGGCAATTGATACTGCGTGCCACATCATCAACAGAGTATATCTTCACAAATTCTTCAAGAAGACTGCTTATGAACTCCTCACTGACAAAAAGCCCAATGTGAGTTATTTCAAAGTCTTCAGTGCTTATACCCAAGAGAAGTGCGAGCTAAAACATACAATGTCAGAGAAGCTGAAACCCATGGAACGCAGCCCAGCTCCGAAGATTCTACGCATAGTTCGGCCTCCTTAGGTTTCATTTTAAACTAGGTTTTTTCTATTTTCTCTCCCCTTTTAATCTTTTCCCTTTTCTTCTTAATCATATGTTCGGATCAACCACATTGCTGGGAGTACACATCTTTAAATGTATACACCCCACCATACATGGGGGCTTCTTTTAAAGAAGCATTTTATTGAAAAGCTTACAAGCTTCTTTTGCCCACACTGTTTGTTGTTTCTGCCATTTTATGCACCTCTATGACTTAAGTTTTTGCCAAGCTGGGTTGCCTTGCTCCTGTGCTTATACCCTACGTTCCCGATTGTTCAGCTAGGGTGTAAAGGGAGCACTTCTGCGATTGTTACAACCGGGTTATCCAGACCTGTACCTCAGACGGGTGAAGCTGAAAGCTAGCATTCTTAAGGGAATAATTGGTCGGCACATATACAACAGGCTGTTTCTGAAAAAATACTATGAAATTGGCTGCCTTTACTTCGGATACAAGCCTAGTCCAAGGAAAGGAACCCCTAATGGAACTATTTTTCTTGGAAGATGTTTCTTACATTAAACAGTAATATAACATAACTCCCCGAACACATTTTATCAGTTCGAGCAATATGACTGGATTGCTTGCTTTCCAAAAATACTTAATGTTTCCTAGTTAAACATAGTATACGGAAACACTCCAACTTCTTGGTTCGGAGGTAGAAGCCGATGGTTTGCAATGACAAAACTTTCATTAAATTTGGAAGGAGATAAGTTTGGTCATAAAGTACATTGATACATTGAATCGAACGCCTACTCTCTTTCTACACCATCTAGTAGACTATCTAATTTACAATCTTGTTTTGAAAATTTCCCCGCTGTCATTACTTGGTCGTATACCAAGCTTACAGGAATTTCTTTCCTGTCAGGTCCTTGCGGTCCAACTCTGGCCATATGGTTCGGATCAAGACCGGTATAGCGTGTCTTCACCACGGCCCATGCCTCTCGAGCGCCTTCACGGCATGCATACATCTTCCACAACTCGGAGCAACGCGGGGCACCCTTGAATAGATCTGCCAACACCTCCATACTTTCTGGAGGGATGTCGGAAGGCCATAAGGCTATGGCCATATTCTTCATAGCCTTCCGGGCACGCTCTTGTAGCTTTGCCAGCTCCTTTAGAACGTCGGTTTGCAGACCGGACACTTCCGCTTCAGGGCGGCCGGTCAACATACCTGTATCAACCGAACTATAACATTCCGCATTATATGATTATATCAATAATCCGGACGGTTCACAAGTTGTACCGAATATGCCGCCCTTCGGCTTTTCCTGCTGTGCCTCCAAGAGTTGAGACTTTAAGCTCTTTATCTCTTCGGCCTGCTTCTTCACTTCTTCTTCTAGTTTTTTATCTTTACCAAAATACACTAGGGCACTCTTCATTTCTTCTAGCTTGAAGACAGTGGCATTTAGCTGTGTCCGGCTTGTCTCGAGTTCTTGGGATAATGCACTGTTCTTCTCCTTGAGAACCTGCGGTCATCAAACGATCCTCAAATCGGCTTTGTCAACCCGCTTTAAGTCTCGGGGGCTACTACTATCTATCTACTAAGTTTATATAAATTAGTACCTACATATCCTTTGAGAACAGGCGAGCAACCCCTGTGAGTCCGTCCCGAGTAGCTTGGATATATGCACCTACAGTGCTTAGGGTGGTAAACTCTGGCTCCGTTAAGGCAGGGGCGCGCAAGGCTTCTTTCAAGTGACGATGATTCATCGCACTCTCAACTTCGGAGTTAGTAACGGACATCTCATCTGACTCTCCATGGGCGAATGAGTCTGTGCCGCATCAGCATGCACCCCCATCCTGGTTGATGTCTCCGGTGCCATATTAGCCGCGGCTCGACCGACTGGGATTTTGTTCACGGTTCACCATATACCCCTCCTACAATGATAGAAGGAGGATGCGAATGACAATTCAGCTTCATGCCTGAATATGAAATAGGAGGTACATACCTTTTCAGTGATGGAGCCGGTTCAATGGTTCTTCTGACTTCCTTTCGTTTTGCACAACCCTTCCGCGAAGGTGCTAACCTTCTCTTGGTCGCCCGTCCCTGGGTACAGCTTGTTGAGGGCCGATCCTGCAAAATATGGTCCAATGCGGAGGATAAGAAATGAGAAGAAGTATCTCTCTTCCTTAAGAATACAATTTCCAAATACTTACCTTCACGAAAGGATAAAGGTCGGGGTAATCTGCCACAATAACTACTTCCTAACCATCAAGGCTCGCCTAATAGTAGACTCCATCTTCAAACTCTACAAATATGTCTAGATCCTCATGGAATCCGGGGTCCTCATTGCGATCGTGATCCTCTGGCTGGGGGGTAGGGCAGTTAATGTTCTCGATCATTTGCCTCCATTACTATTTAAAAAGTAACCAGGGTATTCTGTTAATGCATCTCAATGAGTAAAAAAGTACTAAACGGTTAGAAAACTTACCCATTCAATGGGAATGTACATGGAGAAGCCCACTCGACAATTTAAGCAGAGGAAGTCTTCTTCTTCTTCTTCTTTATAAAGGTCGGTCAGCATGGCAGCCAATGCGGCTTGGCTATCCGGACCCTCTCTCCTGTAGCAGGATGCATCGGCTTCCCCGTTGTAGTTCCATAAGGGAGTCACCCTAGATTGAAGTGGCTGGATGCATTGCTTTATCGCAATGGCCATAACTTCAACGATGGAGAGTCCATAATGGGTCAGTAGCTTGGCCTTGTTTAACAATCTCATTACTTCTGCACTATCTTCCTGACTAGGGGACTTGGGACGCCAGTTATATAGCTTCTTCAAGGGAGCACTGGAGAAATCTGGCAGTCCGTGCTGAACAGGGTCTACAAGAGGAACATCCTCGATATAGAACCATTCTGAAGACCATTCGACGGATCCCTTCT
Organism: Aegilops speltoides; assembly: GCA_021437245.1. Lineage (NCBI taxonomy): Eukaryota > Viridiplantae > Streptophyta > Magnoliopsida > Poales > Poaceae > Aegilops > Aegilops speltoides. The sequence goes on from CM038142.1 coordinate 372,907,660, forward strand.
TCGGAGTCCCGACTGGATAGCTGGATCCGGCTATGCGCCATACTTCGGCGCTACCCAGTTAAAAAATAGAACCACCACCTTGATGGCGGGGATGAGGCAGAAGAACTTTTTTCATTGTTCAAAGTGAGCCTCGCAGCCCAAAAATAATTCGCAAAGGGCACCAAAACCAGAGATATGTAAAATAGAACCTGGTGTGAGGTTGTGCAGCTAGATCCTGTAGTGTTCCAGTAGGCCCTTGAGGAAGGGGTGGGTTGGGAATCCCATGCCCCTCAAGACGAATGAGATGAAGCACACCCTCTTCCCTTGGCTGGGATTGGGGAAATTCTCCGCCAATGCATCAACACCCATAGAAGTTAACCCCGCCCGTACGGAGACTAGATCCAAGGGAGGGAGATATCCTTGCGTCTGGAGTCGATTGAGTTGGAGATGGGATATGAAGCAACTTTGCCAATCCCCTTCGGCCATGAGGACACGAGGAGGAGCCTGGGATGCTAGCCATGGTCTGAATTTTTCCGTGGTTTGCTCTGTTGCTCTTGGAGTGGTGCGAGATTGCGTTTTGAAGATCTCACCTCGTTATATAGGCGCAGCCTGTGCCTATCAGAAATATGAAAATACAAGGGTAATGGGCCATTCAAATTCACTCAGATGCGTGGAAATCGAGGTGATGGCAGGGAGGAATCATAAAGACAGGACGCGAAAACCGATGCCGGACTATCATCAATCCGAAATATGGTAGGGAACCCACCTTGCAAAGCCGAAGACCTGCATCCGCATACTACATCGTCATTGAAGGCAAGTTGCGGGCTACTGAGGGAGTCCTGGATTCAGGGGTCCTCAGGTGTCCGGCCTAGGAGTATGGGTCGGGTTGCATGGGTCATACAAGATAAAGCTGAAGATTATTTACCATGTCCGGATTGGACTTCTCAATACGTGGACGGCAAGAATAGAGTCCCAAAGTTTCCTTCCCTGATAAACCGACCTTGTACAAACCCTAGACCCCTCCGGTGTGTATATAAACTAGAGGGGTTAGTTCGCCGAGCTTATCTTCTTCACCATCGTTGGAATCCTCATAGGCTAGACATCTAGGGTTAGCTATTACGATCTCAAGGTAGATCAACTCTTTTAATCTTCATACTCATCGAATATAATCAAGCAGGAGTAGGGTTTTACCTCCCTTAAGAGGGCCCAAACCTGCGTAAACATTGTGTCCCCTGGCTTCCTGTTACCATTGATCCTTAGACGCACAGCTTGGGCCCCCTACCCGTGATCTGCCGGTTTTGACAGCGACAAGTGTTAATAGGCTTGATTCGTGATGGGTCAATGCCCATCTTCCAGATAGTGTCTTGATAAATCAAGTTGAGACTGGTGCCCCCGTCCATAGGGACTCTAGTGAGATGATATCCGTCCATAATTGGGTCGAGTACCAGGACGGCCGAACCCGCATCACAGATACTGGTTGGGTGATCCCTGCAATCAAAAGTGATCGGATAGGCTGACCATGGGTTGAACTTTGGGGCGACAGGTTCTATGGCATAGACATCCCTTAGTGCGCACTTGTGCTCCCTTTTGGGAATGTGAATGACATAGGTCATGTTCACTATTTTCACCTCGGGGGGAAACTGCTTTTGGCCCCCGGTGTTCGGCTGACGGGGCTCATCATCGTCCTCACTTGGAGGTCCCTTTCCCTTGTGTTCGGTATTGATCTTACCAGCCTATTTGAAAGACCAACAATTCATGTTGGTGTGGTTAGCAAGCTTGTCTGGTGCGCCATGAATCTAACAGGGCCTCTCAAGGATTTTATCCAAGCTAGATGGACCATCCCTATTGCCTTTGGTAGGTTTCTTCCGCTGACCGGATTAGAGCCACTGAATCGGGCATTGACTGCCATATCATCTGGGTCGTCATTGTTCCTCCAACGTTTTTTTATTGCGGCGTGGTTTACCATTGCCGTCCCTAGCCTCAGAAGTGCCGGGGTCCCTCGAGCAGTTGCTTCTACAAGCTAACTAGAAATCTTCACCCGCACAGAAACGGGTCTTAAGTGCAGTTAAGGCTGCCATGGTCTTCGGCTTCTCCTGCCAGAGGTGTTGGGGGAGCCATTTGTCTTGGACGCCGTGTTTGAAGGACGCTAAGGCTTCGGCATCCGGATAGTCCATGATTTGGTTCCTTTTAATTAGGAACCGATTCCAAAGCTTACGAGCCGATTTGCCTAGTTGCTGGATTATGTGACTCAAGTCGTCCACATCCGGTGGTCAGACATAAGTGCCCTGAAAGTTGGCCCGAAAAGCATCTTCCAAATCTTCCCTGGTTCCAATGGAGTTTTCTGGGAGGCTGTTCAGCCAGTGCCGTGTTGGTCCTTTCATCTTTAGAGGAGGATATTTAATGGCATGGAGGTCATCTCCACGAGCCATATGAATGTGGAGAAGAAAACCTTCAATCTAGACTGGATCCGTCGTTCCATCATACTGCTCGATGTTCACGGGTTTAAACCCTTCCGGAAACTGGTGTTGCATTACCTCATCGGTGAAGCACATGGGGCGTGCGGCACCCCTGTATCGTGCGACCTCAAGGCGGAGATCGGATGACATTGTTTGGTTCTGATACAGAATATTGTAATGTTCATCACGCTAGACTTCATAGCCGTTATCTCATGCAGGGGCACGACCTCTTGATCCATAGATTGATCTAGTCTGACCGACTTTATTGGCCAGGTCCCGTTGCAAGTCATATGTGTAACCCACAACTGCTGTCTGCTTGCCTCTTCGGCGAGGGGGTGCAGGCTGGTGTTCGGCTTGATATGCTGCTTTATCCCATCCATGTGGTGGTCGGTCTGGTTGATCTGCCTGATTGTATTTCGACGGTATTGGCTCGAGAGCTTCGTTGTTGAATTGTGGCAGCAGCTTGCACTTGGGTTAGCATTTGATAGGTCTCTCGTGGTCGTACTCCTCGGCGGCCAGGACCTCTTCCCACCTTTCATTGAGTGTATCCTGTTCAGCTTTGAGCTGCTGTTGTTTCTTTTTCAGGCTCCGCGCTGTGGCGATGGGCTGTCGCTTGAAGTGTTCCTGCTCGAGGGGTTCCTTCGGGAGGATAAAATCTTTGTCACCAAGGCTAACATCCTCCTCGGAGACTGGCATATAATTGATGTCTTCCGAGTCTTCGTGACCAGTGTGTTCGGGGCTATACTGACCCTCCTCCCTTTCATCCTGTTCGGATGTGGGCTCAACGGGGTGTTTGGGATCTTCGACACTAACCAGGGTTTCATTATCTCCGGTGTCGGTATTACTATCCTTTGCATGACGCGATCGTGAGCGGCACCGCTGACGTCAGCACTTTGGTGGTTAATCGACGGGCTTGTCCTCATCGGGGTTCTGATTATCCTCGTCATCCTTTTTATCAGGAGTGTCCACCATGTATATGTCACAAGTTGGAGTGGCCATCCGGCGCCCTGTGATGGGTGGGACTTGGCCTAATTTGGCGTCAGCATCGTCATCCATACCGTCGATGTCTTTAGACGCGTAGTCTAGCTTGTCGGTTAAATCCTCGACAATGGCTATTAAGTGGGTGGTGGGCGGGTCATAAAATTCCCCGCTCCCAGCCCCCTGCCCATGCTGGGTGCAGCTTGGATGCAATTCCCCCGTAATGGCGAGAGATCGCATCAAACCCAGTGCTTCGTCTAAGGGCAAAAGCTGGGTTAGAGTCCATGAATCTATAGGGCTAAGTTCAGCGACAGACACCTGATCGGGCCCGATCGACACAAACTTTGATAGTTTGGAGCTATCATCGAGAGGCAAGTCCAAAACCACATCTGGGTCTTTGGTCGGAAGTTCCATGGTAGAAAAGAGTCCTGCGGGGATGACCCCCCCCCCCCGGTCCTTGGACGTTGCTACCCGGTCTGGATCTATGACCGAGGCGGGTGTGAGTGTCGACCCCTGGACGGGATCTAAGAGCGGATCCGAAGAGCTTCCATCATGGGGGCAAGGGGGGCAACCGGGGCTGCGAACCCCTCGAAGACCAGATCTCCTCGGATGTTAGTGATGTAGTTCAGGTTTCCAAACCTGATCTGGTGGCCAGGGTTGAAACTGCCGACCTTCTCGAGGCAGACAGTCGAGTTGGGACAAAGCACGAAGCTGCCGAACACAAAGACCTGTCCAAGGAGGAAGGTTTCCCTGGAAGCAGCATCATTGTTGGTGAAGAGGTGAGCCATCAATCCTTCTGTCAACGATACAATGGAGCTCTCAATAAAAGCACCAATGTCGGTGTCAAAACCGCTAGATCTCGGGTAGGGGGGCCCAAGTTGTATGTCCGAGGATCGATGGTAACTATGATCAAAAGGACACACTGTTTACCCAGGTTCGGGCCCTCTTAATGGAGGTAAAACCCTACTCTTGGTTGATTATATTCGATGAGTATAGGGGTTACAAGAGTTGATCTAGCTCGAGATCGTAATTGCTAAACCCTAGCTTGGCTAGCCTATCGATGTTGTGATCTTGCCTTCAATCTAACCCTCCAATTTATATAGATACCAGAGGGGCTTAGGGTTGTACAAAGTCGGTTTAACAGAAAGGAAATAGTATATCCGGACACTTAAACTTGCCATCCACGTATACGGGAGTCCCTATCGGACATGAGAGGTTGTCTTCTGCCATTTATCTTGATGGCCCATCAGTCCGGCCCATATCCAATAGATCGGACGCCCGAGGGCCTCTTGGTCCAAGACTCCCTGAACATCCACGAAAATACTTTTCCTCCGCCGCAACCTTCTATTCCCATGAGATCTCATCTTGGGGCCTTTTCCGGCATCCTGCCGGAGGGGGATTCGATCATAGAGGGCATCTACATCAACTCTATTGCCCTTCCGATGAAGCGTGAGTAGTTTACCACAGACCTATGGGTCCATAGCTAGTAGCTAGATGACTTCTTCTCTCTCTTTTATTCTCAATACCATGTTCTCCTCGATGTTCTTGGAGATCTATCCAATGTAATCTTCTTTTGCGGTGTGTTTGTCGAGATCCAATGAATTGTGGATTTATGATCAGCTTATCTATGAATATTATTTGAATCTTCTCTGAATTCTTATATGCATGATTTGATATCTTTGTATTCGTCTTTGAACTATCGGTTTGGTTTGGTCAACTAGATTGGTTTTTCTTGCAATGGGAGAGGCGCTTAGCTTTGGTTTCAATCTTGCATGATTTCACCCAGTGACAAAGTAGGGGCAGCGTGACATGTATGGAATTGTTGCCATCAAGGATAAAAAGATGGGGGTTTCATCATATTGCATGAGTTTATTCCTCTCCATCATGTCATCTTAAGGCGTTACTCCGTTCTTTATAAACTTAATACTCTGGATGCATGCTGGATAGCGGTCGATGTGTCGAGTAATAGGAGTAGATGCAGGAAGAGTCAGTCTACTTGCCACAGACGTGATGCCTATATGCATAATCATTGCCTTGGATATCATCGTAACTTCGCGCTTTTCTATTAATTGCTCGACAGTAATTTGTTCACCCACCATATTATTTGCCTTCATGAGAGAAGCCTCTAGTGAAACCTATGGACCCTAGGTCTATTTTCCATCATATTAGTTTCTGATTTACTATTTTGCAATCTTTTATTTTCAGATCTATAAACCAAAACACCCAAAAATATTTTATCTTTTGTTTAATTCTATCTATCTCTATCAGATCTCACCTTTGCAAGTGACTGTGAAGGGATTGACAACCCCTTTATCGCGTTGGGTGTAAGTGTTTGATTGTTTGTGTGAGTGCATCTATTGGGGATTTGCGCGTTTCGCCTACTGGATTGATACCTTGGTTCTTAACTGAGGGAAATACTTATCTATACTATGATGCATCACCCTTTCCTCTTCAAGGGAAAAACCAACGCATGCTCAAGAAGTAGCAGGAAGAATTTTTGGTGCCATTGCCGGGGAGATCTACGTCAAGCCTACCAAGTACCCATCATAAACTCTCATCAGTTTGTTGCCACTATGTCTGAATCCAAGGAGGTTTCTATCGAAAAGGATAGTAGTAATCTTAAGAATTTTTTTGATGAATTTGCTAATAATGATCCTCATGAAGAACCTACTACTATGCATACAAAGAAAATCCGTATCGGTAGTAGTAATATATTGGACAAGGTGTTATTCAAGATTTCTGTACTTCTGCTAGCATGCTACCTATGCTAGGAGGATCTATTCTTCATAAAACTAATAGTCTTGCGGATGCTATAGCTTTTCTCATAATTGAACTTGAAAGATAATTTGTTCATATGCATGTTAGCATACAAAGGATTTTCCTAGAGCTTTCTAATATTCAACACTCTCAAGTTAAGCATGCCACCACTATATTTCTAGCCCACGAGTTTAGATTTATCATGAAAGAAGCGAGCGAAATTTTTTCTCATTAAAAAATAAATGCTAGTTGTCCTCCCATGGAGGAAATCCTTTTCAATCAAGAGGAAATAATGAGATTGCCATCCCCTGATTTTGTTGCCTATAATGAAAATTTGAGAAAAAGAGTCCCTACTGAGGTTTTTTAACTTACTCTACTGAGGTTTTGGTTGATAAGATCCTTGAACTTAATGATAATTTTGCTATACAAAATAACGGACTAGAGTTTGTACTAGGAGATAAGCTTATGACGTTTCACCAAAGAAAAGCTTATAATGATGAGTTGATTATAAACTATAAGGGGCCGAAGGAGGAACCTATTCCTCCCGCACTCGATCTTAGGGATCCTTACCCTATTAAATTTTGCCCTTTCGATTATTTCTGCTTACCACAAAGGAAACTTGCTGCTGAAAGAAGGGAGTATGTACTACAAAAAAATACACTTCCATGATGATACATGTTTGTCACAGTAGGTCACATTTTTGTCATGCATGTACATCCATGACAATTTTATGACAGAATCAGGATAGTCATGCCTGTGCTGTCGTAGAAGTGTTCCATGACATTACCAAAATTATCATCACGGAAGTGTCCACTTCCATGATGATAAATCATGTGTCATAGAATTGCTTTCATCAAGGGTAACTAACACGTGGCATCCACCATAACGGGTCACTATTAAGCTATCGGGTTTCGGTTTAGATCCGATAACTCGTTAACAACCCCGACCAATGGGGATTTTCCACGTGTAAAATTCTCATTCGCTGGAGGATCAACGTGTCAGCTCAGCATTGGGACAGATGTCATCCACTCATAGTACGGGAGGCGCCTATGATACGTCGGCACGTGGCAAGGCCCAACAGTGGCCCATTCCGGTGAAAAAGGCTGGCCCAATAAAAATTAGCAGGCCAGCTGTCGGTGTCAAAACCGGCGGATCTCGGGTAGGGGGTCCCGAACTGTGCGTCTAGGCGGATGGTAACAGGAGACAAGGGACACGATGTTTTTACCTGTGTTCGCCCTCTCGATGGAGGTAAAACCCTACTCTCGCTTGATTGATATCGATGATATGGGTAGTACAAGAGTGGATCTACCACGAGATCAAGGAGGCTAAACCCTAGAAGCTAGCCTATGGTATGATTGTTGTAATGGTTGTGTGCCCTCGGACTAAAAACCCTCCGGTTTATATAGACACCGGAGAGGGCTAGGGTTACACAGTAGTCGGTTACAATGGTAGGAGATCTACATATCCAGACGCCAAGCTTGCCTTCCACGCCAAGGAAAGTCCCATTCGACACGGACGAAGTCTTCAATCTTGTATCTTCATAGTCTTAGAGTCCGCCGATGATGATAGTCCGATGTCCGGACACCCCTAATCCAGACTCCTCAAGAGTCTCCCTAACCAGGCTTCAATGACGATGAGTCCTGCAAGATATTGTTCGGCATTGCAAGGCGGGCTCCTCCTCCGAATAATTCATAGAAGATTGTGAACACCAGGATAGTGTCCAGCTCTGCAAAATAATTTCCACATTCCATCGTAGAGAGAATAATATGTACACAAGTTCAATCTGCTGACGTATTTTTGTGGCATGACGTCATACCACCACGAAGCCTTTACTTGAATCGTTTTTTATTATACCACCTCGGTCGTTTAGCGGCGGTTTCTTGGCACGCCTTGTCGGGCGAGATCATGTTCCCTTATTCCGGGATTTCCATTAATACGACGTGGTAACCCAACCGCGCTTATTGACGGTGGCACTTGGGAGATAAGCGAAGTTTTACAGTATGTGGGGATGCTAGTCTTCGTCCGCTATATATAAGGGATAAGGATCCACCTTCACCCACGCCTTCTTCCTCCTTTGCTTATCCATCTCCGCAAGACTCGAGCTCCAAATACCAAGTCCGCACATCTGCTCGACCTTCTCCACCATGTCCGAGCGGAGGCAGTGGTTGGCCTCCTCCGCTACGGAGGAGCACATCGAAGTCGTGCGGGCGCCGGATACCTTTCCAAATGACATCACAAGACCGGCCGCCTGACGAGGGGCAGCTCATCCCCACCCCCGGCCCCATGAGAGGGTCGATTCCTTCCCCACTTCCTCCATGGACTGGGCTTCCCACTTAATCCCTTCGTCCGGGGCTCATGTACTACTACGCCTAGATTTCCACGATCCGGCGCCAAACTTCATCCTCAACATCTCGGCATTTATCGTCGCAGGTGCAGGCCTTCCTCAGATCCGCCTCACTTCGCTTGTGGCTCAAGACCTTCAATGTCAAGTCAAGGTGGTGAAGGGCGCCTGCGGAGTGCGGAGGAGCCATGGTGGGCAAAATGCCCAACGTCACCTAGCTCGAGGGGGCCTTCGTGGAGTCCATCAAGGGATGGCAATCAGGGTGGTTCTACATCACCGAGCCGCGTGACCCAAAATGGGCATCGGCCCCCGAGTTTAGATCTAGTATCCCTATGCAGCTCACCTCCTGGAAAGAGAAGGGCATGCTATGGGGTAGTTCGAGGAGCCGACAGACTCCACCCTGCTCCTGCACCTTGGTGAACAAGAAGCTTAGGCTTGTCAATGTGATCCAGTCATGCTCGTCCGCCGGATTCTCCCCGCCAACAGCGGGCCTTCAATTTGTGGGAGTTCGATCCGCACAAGATCGACTCGAGCGGCTCTTTGACACGGCACGGTTGCCCGAGGGTGCTGTTCAAGGGCGGAGAAGCCTCGCATCCGCGACGGAAGACCGCGATTCAGCACTAAGTGCCCGGCCGGCGAGGTAAGCTTTGTTATCCTCTATGGGACACTTATTTTCTTTCATAGTTTAATTCTATGGGATTTGAAACTCCCAATGCATTTGACAGATCGGCAGAGGACGCCCGACAGGTAGACCGTCCGCCCCCTTCCCAAGACCCAGCGGACGACGCTTAACGGGTTGCTAGTCCCGCACTTTACGTGGTGCCGAGAAGAAGGCTAAGAAAAAGGCCACGGAACTCGAAGAAGTTCCCGGCGCCAGTGATATCGACTCATCGTCCGATGGCTCGAGGCGACTCTCCCCAAGACGAGGAGGAGAAGAGGACTCTCCCAGAGGGGGAGAGAGGAAAGGAAGGCTTCCCCAACCGGGAGGCCGAAGGGTCCAAGAGGGGAAGGACTCTTCCCCCGGACAGCTCCGCCAACGCCAACGTTGGCGACGAAGAGTGGCCCTCAAGGGCCAGGCCTCCAGCAAGATCGTAAGTATCCGGATTCTTGAATGATTTATAATATCTCTTTTGTGTCACATAGTGTCCTTCTAATGCCGCACACTACCTGTAGTCCGGCCGATGATGATCTTCCCGCTTCATCGAGCGGGTCCTTGGCTCCGTCGGACGTGGATTCCATTCTGACTGCCTCCACCCCTCGTGATGCTGACGACGCCGAGGTGGGGTCCCAGGAGGGGACCCATCAGAGGAGGCTCAAGGTGCCGCAAGGCAGCCTTCGGGACTTTGGCGCCGATTCCATGCCGAACCCACAAGGGTTCCGGAGTCCGGCAGCGCCCCTTCGTAAGAAGGGCAAGACCGTGACGCCGGCGGCCTCCGTCCAACCGGAGACGCCGGACAACTTGCTGGAGGCTCTCAACGGCGCTTCCATCGAGGAAGAACACCGCACTATCACGAAAAGGTGATTCGTAGTTAAGCTCGCCAAGAGCGGGCCGACAAGCTCGCAGAGCCTTCTAACAAAGCTTTGAGGTAAGAAGTTTAAAATATGTAATATAATACCGCATAGACAAGAGTCTCTAATGCTCGGTTCGGTGTTCGGAAAGAAAAACCGACTAAGGATCTAAAAAGATATACGCAGGAGTGCTAAAATTATGTCAATATGGGTTTGCAGGTTGCGCCACCGACCTCTGCCAAGACCGATCATGGAGGTCGGTGCTTTGAAGCAGATTCGAGCGGTCCGAGCAAGAGCTCGGCCTTGCCAAGAAGCAGCTAGAGGACAAAGAAGGTGAGTAACACCACTTTTAAATTTGTACCTTATAGAAAATGATTTTGGTTGCAATAGAAATAACAAGGATAACATGGGTACTGCAGGGGCCACGAACGAGGTGGCGACCCTGAAGGAGGCCGTGTCCACGGCCGAACGTAATGCGGCCGCGGAACGAGCGGAGCGAGAGAAGCAGGAGGCTCGGGTGGCGGAGGTGCGGCAAGAGCTCCGTGCCTCATGGAAAAGCATGAGAGTTTGAGCGCGACTCAAGACTCGAGAGTCCGAGCTTGCCTCGGCTCTTGAAAGTGCCAAAGCCGCTAAGGCCGAGGCCCATAAGGCCCTCCAAGAGATTGAGGAGGTGAAGAAAATAGCGGCGGTAAGGCATTTTTCATGCAAAGAAAGCATGTGAATGTAAATTACCACACTTACCCGATTCGAGCTCTCCAGGCGCTTGCAGATCTGCCTCGAACATGTCGATGCCGCCGCATTCTACCGGGCCGAGGAGGGAGCTCAACGGAGAAGGTATTCTCGTCTCAATACCGAGGTCGACATCCGGTGTTTCTAGCGACCACCGGGCAGCTGGTCGAGCTCCACAAGGTGGCCGAAAGCAGGCCATGAAGGGCCTCATAGTCCGGCCAGGGCTCGAGAGGCCATGCCCGGAGCTACTTTTGGCCTCGCGGCGCGGCTGGTGGATGCATGCCCTCGGTGGAAGTCATCAAGCGCCCGCCGCATTGAAGGTGCCCGTCAGCCCTTGCCCGCAAAGGTGCACCGGGGCAGCCGATGCCGAGAGGCTTATCACGGACGCACACGGGCGGCAAGGAGTATCGTGACCCAAATGTACTATAAGAGTGTCTCAAGGGTGCCCGCAAGATTGCGGATGAGTGCCCCAAAGATGTAATTATTGAGTAAACTCGCAATGTGTTATCCCTGCGCTGCCAAAACTTTGTTCATATGCGCTAAGCAACGCTTATTGATTTAAAATATTACCTTCAGGCTGCCGCTTATAAAATCTGAGAGATGGCAAGTCGTCGGGTTTCAGCCCCATGCCACGAAAGTGCCGGGTGTTCGATAAACTTGATCACTCTTGTTCCCATTTTTGGGTCCATCTAGGAGGCGCCAACACAACGTAACAAGGCAACCGGACTTATAATGCTTGAACACTCTCACTTAGCCATAGAATTCTATAATTTTAAATTTCGTGAAGCCCTAGTATTCGAAGACCGAGTTCGGGCGCCATCCACGCCTGGCCGGACACAGCCAGCCTCGCCGAGCGGCATAAGTCTTTAGGGACTCGAAAAGACCTCTCGAACAGCGACCAGCCTCGCCTTATCATGACAAATGGCTTTAGCTTTCCATCGAGGCGCCGCCCAGCTCAACCGGGGCGCAATCGCAGTGGTTCTCCCAGTGCTACCTTAGCCAACAGAACAAAACATAAGGTACCAAAACATGGGAGCCGGGCAAACCCAACTATTGACACAAGACATGATTCGGAGCCGATGCATATAATGCTATAAGTTCGGGGTGCCGCACTTGTGAAAGTGTTCGGACTTATCACACCATAATGTCGGGAACACAAGCCCCTGGTGTATTCTGCCATACCAAAATATACGGGTGCAAGATGTCATTAATGAACATATATGTAAAAAAAAGGAATGCAATTATAGGCAAAAAGTGTTGCATTGTTTATTCAAGGAATTCTGCTATGAGTGCAGAACGATACAAATAGTGCGGTAAGCAAGGGATTGGACTAATTAAACATGTCCCCCTCCAGGGGTGGGCTGCGGACTGGTGTATTTAACAAATTTAATGCTCATAATGGAGACTACCCGAGTGTTCGTCAGAGCCTTTGTCCCTCCCCGGCTGTTGATCGTGAGTTCGGCAGATCTCATCACGGACAGGCCTCCGGTGAACGGAGTCCTGCGGAAGAAAAAAAGAAGAAAAAAAAGAGTGACACACTTGGGAGCCCTGGTGTGGTTAAGCCGCACTGGGCCTTCGTGGTCGTGCCCCTCCCCTATGCCCATGGTATCTCTAGGGCGAATGATGTACACGAAGAGCTGGTCTTGCAATCATGCAAGGGCTGGGGTTAGCTGCATTGCTACGCATTCTCGAACGTGCTGTGGTCTTGGTTGATGTTACTCCGCTGCTTGGCCATGTCCAACCGCTTAACGGCCGGACTCAAAATTGCCTTAAAAGGCTGCTCAGATTTCCGCCGCTAGAGCATTGTGTGTTCCTCCGCTCGAGAGGGCGCGTCAAGATTTCCGCCGACCGTGATGACTCCACAAGGGCCCGCATCTTGAGCTTGAGGTATGCATAATGCGGCACCGCTGAACTTTGCAAACGCGGTTCGTCCGAAAGCAGAGCGTGATAGCCGCCATGAACGGGACTATGTCAAGATTAACTCTCGCTAGGAAATTATCCGGGATCCGAAGACCACTTCCAGCAGGATCGAGCCTGCATAATTGGCCTCAACACCTGGTATGACGCCTTTGAAGGTCGCTTTTGTAGTTTAATCTTGAGGGTCTATGCCCATCTTGCGACCGATCTCGATAAAGCAGTTCAAAGGCCGCCGCCATTCATCGTGACTCTAGTGAGGTGAAATCCATTGACGATTGGGTCTAAGACCAATGCAGCGAATCCGCCATGATGGATACTGGTAGGGTGGTCCCTTCGATCGAAAGTGATCGGGCAATAGGACCATGGATTGAACTTCGGGGCGACTAGCTCCATCGCATATACGCCCCTAAGTGCACGCTCCGCTCCCTCTTGGGTATATGGGTTATGTGATATCATGTTTACCGTCCGCACTTGTTGGGGGAAACCCTTCGCCCTCTATCGCTCGGAGGCCGGGTCTCTTCCTCGCCGTCATTGGCAGCCCTTGTCATTGTTTTCGCAATTAATTTGCTCGCTGCTTGAATACCCAACAATCTCTGCTGGTGTGATTAGCTGGCTTTTCGGGTGCCATGTATCCGCAAGAGCGGTCGAGTATTCGGTCCAAATTGACGGACCCGTAGTAGTTCTTTTGAATGGCTTCTTCCGCCGACCGGGTTTAGAGCCTCCGAATCAAGCGCCGATCGCCGATCCTCATTGTTATCGCCGCAACACGGCGTTTGTTTTTGTTTCGACGCGACCTGCCATTGTGGTCCTTAGTATCCGGACTAGCAGCATTTTTGCTGAGGTTGTTGCTGCGAGCTAGCCAGCTGTCCTCTCCCGCACAGAAGCGGGTCATGAGTGATGTGAGGTCTACCATGGATTTCGGCTTTTCCTGTCCTAGGTGCCGGGCCAGCCACTCGTCGTGGATGTTATGTTTGAAGGTTGCGAGGGCCTCTGCATCCGGACAGTCGACGATTTGATTTTTCTTTGTTAAGAATCGTGTCCAGAACTGTCTGGCCGATTCGTCTGGCTGCTGAATTATGTGGCTTAGGTCATCGGCGTCCGGTGGTCGCACATATGTGCCCCGGAAGTTGTCGAGAATGCGGCTTCCGTGTCCTCCCAAAGACCCAATTGATTCTGCGGGCAAGCTGTTAAGCCAATGCCGAGCTTGTCCTTAAGCTTGAGGGAGATACTTGATGGCGTGGAGATGCCGCCGCGGGCCATATGGATATGAAGGAGATAATCTTCGATCCAAACCGCGGGGTTTGTTGTGCCATCGTAGGATTCAATGTTCACGGGTTTAAACCCTTCAGGGATTTGATGATCCATAACTTCGCTGAATCATAGTGGGTGTGCGGCGCCTATATTGAGCAATATCACGACGTAGCTCAAGAGAGCGTTGTCAGGTTTGGCCCGCCGAGTTGTTATATCCGGGCGACGGTAGTCGCCGTGGGTCGTGGGCCCCCACGTGATCCGTAGATAGATCTGTATTGTCTTGCCTTGTCCTCCAATATATCCCGCAAGTCCGCGCGATTCCTCGTGGCTTCAGACTTTTCGAGCGATGCGCGGGGTACGGTCCTCGATGGAGGGCCTAGATGCCTTTTTGTCGCGACCACGGGTGGTCGGTCCGCCAGACAGTGTGCTGTTGATGAAGGTTTGTATGCTTCCTCCTCTAGTCGGGGAGCAACTTGCGCTTTTGGGTAGATCTTGGAGGGCGCTCGAAGTTCAGATTTTCGCCGCGAGGACCTCGGTCCATCTCGTCGCCAAGAGGTCTTGATCAGCTTGAAGTTGTTGTTGCTTTTACTTTAGGCTATTTGTTGTGGCGATAAGCCCGCGCTTGAAACGCCTTGTTCGACGGGATCCTCTCGTACAACGAATTGGCTGTCGCTGAGGCTTGCCTCGCCTCCGGAGGGAGGCATGTAGTTTTCATCCTCCTCGTGGTGGCGCTCTCTCGAGGGCTGGCTTCCCGCCCTCCCCGTATAAATCTTGCCGGAGGGGTTGTCTTCGCACTCTCGGGTTGTTATTATCTCCGTGCGGGAATCTCCATTCTTACAAAGGGCGGATTTAGAGCGGCGCCACGATGTCGGCGCTTAGGTTGCTTCTTAGAAGAATCGCTCACCGCTTCTTCGCCGTCCCCATCCTTTGGGGTGTCCACCATGTATATGTCGTATGACGAGGTGGTTTTCCAGTGCCCTATAGGCGCTGGTTCTTGATTGTCTCCGGCGTCGTTGTCCATACCGTCGATGTCTTCGGAGTCGTAGTCTAGCATGTCGGTTAGATCGTCGACAGTGGATACAAAGTGGGTGGTGGGTGGGTTTTGAATTTCTTCGTCGTCCGCATCCCAACCATGCTGACCGCAGTCCGGCCAGGGTTCTCCTGATAACAAGAGATGCTTTAGCAAATTTAGGATGTCGCCAAAGGGTGAGTAGATGTCCATGGCGGTGAACTCCATGATTGGCGCCCAATCGGATTCGATTGGTAGGGGCGCAGGAGGTTCGGAGTCAAGGAGTCCGGCGCCTCGGAGTCACGAGCTTTATAAGGGACAAGGTCGGTATTCGGCTCCATCGCCGTAGAAGTTGCAGCTCCCGAGGCGGTGTCCAGCCACCTTTCCTCGATCAGCGCTGTCCGCTCAACTATGGGTCGAGCGACTCGTGTCGGCTCTGTGGCACCGTCCGCGACAGAGCTAAATCATGCCCATCGTGACAGCTCGCACGCTGATCAGGGTTCAATCCGTCAAGATCAAGTCTCCGCGATGTCGGCCGTGAAGTTTAGGCTTCCAAACCTGACATGATGGCCAGGGGCGTAGCTTTCGATCTGCTCCAGATGGCCAAGTGAATTGGCCCGCAGTGCAAAGCCGCCGAACACGAAGATCTGTCCGGGGAGGAAAGTATCACCCTTGACGGTGTTGTTGTTGATTGAAGAAGCCATCAAGCCAATCAGTGATGACACAGAGGAACTCTCAATGAAAGCACCAATGTCGGTGTCAAAACCGGCGGATCTCGGGTAGGGGGTCCCGAACTGTGTGTCTAGGCGGATGGTAACAGGAGACAAGGGACACGATGTTTTTACCTGTGTTCGGCCCTCTCGATGGAGGTAAAACCCTACTCCCGCTTGATTGATATTGATGATATGGGTAGTACAAGAGTGGACCTACCACGAGATCAAGGAGGCTAAACCCTAGAAGCTAGCCTACGGTATGATTGTTGTAATGGTTGTGTGTCCTACGGACTAAAACCCGCCGGTTTATATAGACACCGGAGAGGGCTAGGGTTACACAGAGTCGGTTACAATGGTAGGAGATCTACATATCCGTATCGCCAAGCTTGCCTTCCACGCCAAGGAAAGTCCCATCCGGACACGGCACGAAGTCTTCAATCTTGTATCTTCATAGTCTTGGAGTCCGGGTGACGATGATAGTCCGGCTGTCCGAACACCCCCTAGTCCAGGACTCCCTCACTAGCCCATATAAGGCCTACTTGTGTCAGGTCCATTTAAGTCCAAGGCCCATATGAGATGTGCCAATTCGGCCCGTCAACGACCCGTTAACGATTTGACACCATTGCAGCCCATTGTCAGTTCGAGCCCGTTAATAGCCCGCTATATATTTGGGCTCAATATCGGCCCGATGTGGTGTCGGCCTGTTAATGACCCAATCAAGGGATGGGCCAATTTTCAGGATGTACATATTTCGGCCTTTTAGTGACCCATTTAAGTGTTGGGAAAATTTCCGGCCCGGTGTGTCTTTCTGCCTGTTAACGACCCATAAATGAGTTGGGCCATTTGCAGTCGGACCTGAGTTTTGGCCTTTTAACGGCCCATGCTCTTCATGGTCCAATACCAGCCCGGTTTATCTTTCGGCTTGCTAGAGGCCCACAACACAGTTGGGCCATATACAGTAGGACCTGACTTTCGGCCTCTTAGCGGCCCATGCTCTTCATGGTCCAGTACGAGGTCGTTGTCTCTTTCGGCATTCTAAAGGCACATAGTATAGTTGGGCCATATGTAGCCCGACCTTAGTATCAGCATGTTAATGGCCCGAAATCAGATTGGCCCACCTGTTGCCCGCTTCGATGTCGGCCTGTTAACGACCCGGGAGGTAACAGGGCCGAGCATTAACTTTCGGCCTGGTAACGGCCCTTTAGCTTAATGGGCCCACTAAAGTTCGAACATGTGTGTAGGCCCAAAAGATAATTTGAGCCCATTACGATGATCAGTTATGCAGAGGACGAAAACCGATCAATCAAAGACCTATGAGAATTTTGGCCCCTGCGAGCCAATTAGGGAAGCACATTAAGGGCAGTGGGCTGCTTCCTTCATATAGGGCCCACGACTGTTCATGCTATCTAATAATTTAACTATTTTTAGCTTCCTAGCAACTAGTTAGCTAGAATGTGAGGTGCACTAAGCAAAGGTACGACATACATGAAAAAATGGTGCACATCCAGCATATATTAAAGGAAATTACGTCCACTGGGCAATCAAAGATTGATGCGAGTGCAAATAAATGAACAAAACCTAATGATCTACAACATCATGATCTGCAACATCAGTGCGGATGACGTCCATAAGCATGTGAGCAAGTTCTTCCTTCTTTGCTACACTGTCTCTGAAAACATTGTTCAGTTGTTGTTGCGCAAGAATGTGCACCTCTGATTCCTCCATGATTTCCATCATTGCTTCAGCTAGTAATTGGTTCACCAACATACATTTTTTGTTGCATTCGAGACAGAGGAAACTGTGACACCCTGGTTTTTGCTCTTTTTCTTTTTCTGGATTTCATTGTCTTTTTATTTGAATTTGGAGTTTTGAATCAACTCAGTTGGACTAAACCACTTGGGCATTTCCTTGATTTTCACCCAAGTGACTCACCTCCCTCTCAAACACCTCATTTCCTCTCTGATATATCATAAAATGTCCATAGGAATATTTTTCTTAAATGAAAAATATTCATTTTCCCTCTGAAATCACACTTGAGTCACATTTGCTCCAAAGCAACCTTCATTTTTCTTGCCCACAAAAATCTAAGAAAATTCCTGAATATTCTTTAGACCTTGGCACACCTCCCAGTGCAAAGATATTTCATGGTTATTTGGAATATTTTTTCTACAGAAAATCTTTTCTGTTTTGGCCAGAAAATGCTTGTTGTGAAGGAAGTGCATTTTTCCTTGATCCATTGAAGCTGAAATTTTTAGGGCTTCATTACTGAGGGAGTCCTGGATTGAGGGGTCCTTGGCCGTCCGGCCTATGTGACGTGGGCCGGACTGATGGGCTATGAAGATACAAGACAAAAGACTTCTTCTTGTGTTCGGATGGGACTCTCCTTTGCGTGGATGGCAAGCTTGGCGTTCGGATATGTAGATTCCTTTCTCTGTAACCAACTTTGTACAACCCTAGTCCCCTCAAGTGTCTATATAAACCTGAGGGTTAGTTTGTAGAGGCAATAATAATCATATAGGCTAGACTTCTAGGGTTTTAGCCATTAAGATCTCGTGGTAGATCAACTCTTGTAATACTCATATTCATCAAAATAAATCAAGCAGGAAGTAGGGTATTACCTCCATAGAGAGGGCCCGAACCTGGGTAAACATCGTGTCCCCCGCCTCCTGTTACCATCAACCTTAGACGCATAGTTCGGGACCCCTACCCGAGATCTTGCCGGTTTTGACACCGACATTGGTGCTTTCATCGAGAGTTCCGCAAGGCCATCGCCAAAAGGTTTGATGGTTCGCCAATCATCTATATAATGCAGTCCAGGAGGTTTCCGACAGATCTTCAGATTCGGGCGGTTAGATCGGGCCAACTCACTTGGCCATCTATAGCAAATTGACACCACGCCCTAACCATCGTGTCAGTTTGAAGCTTGAATTACGCTGTCGATATCCGCGAGACTTGATCTTCGACGATTCGAGCCCATGGCAGCCGCCTCCCTAGCACCACGATGAACATGACCTAAATCACATCGGACCGCACTCGTGAGATAGCGCCAGAATCGTTCCGCCCTAGATCTAGAGTAAATCGCGCCGCCCGAGGACGGAAGCTCAACCCCGCCACGGGCTACAGACTCAAGAGCTTAGAGCCGCATACGATCCAACCTTGAGCGGGCTCAGGTCATCGAACCCTGACTCATCA
The DNA here is from genome assembly GCA_021437245.1 of Aegilops speltoides. NCBI lineage: Eukaryota > Viridiplantae > Streptophyta > Magnoliopsida > Poales > Poaceae > Aegilops > Aegilops speltoides. The sequence goes on from CM038142.1 coordinate 372,926,491, forward strand.
CCGGACATAGGTTCCGAACCGCGTGCAACCGCGCCCATCGAACCTGATCAGGCGCCGATCGCTGAATTTAGTTCCGCGGACATCTTTCGGCACTCACCTTTAGGCGATGTGCTAAACTCATTAAAAGCCCTCTCCTTATTAGGGGACTCTCAGCCGAATTATATCCGGTTTGGATTAGAAGCCAACGATGGAGAATTCCGCTTCCCACCCACCACCCACTTCATAGCCACTATCGAAGACTTAACCAACATGCTCGACATGACCAAGACATCGACGGTATGGACGACGATGTCGGAGAGGAGCAGCACAAAAACCACCGCCATGTATACTGGACTGCCACCTCCTTGTATGACGATACATGGTGGATACACCCAAAGAGAACAACAATGACAATAAAAGGATCCAATGAGATAAGCCTCCCGAGATACGTACCAAAGCACCGACATCAAGGCGCCATTTAAACCACGCCGTGGAAAAAACAACAATACCGACACATGATAAAATAATACTCCGGATGGCGCCGAAGACAACGAAGACCCCGTTGAGCCAACTTCCGAACAGGATGAATGGGAGGATGGGTGAGTCATCCCTAATGAACATGTTGTTAACAAAGACTCGAAGGATAGTAATTATCTTCCACCCTCCAAAGATGAGGCGAGCCTCGGCGACGAAGACTTTATCGTGCCTGAGGAGCCCGTCGATTTGGAGCGCTTTAAGCGCCGGCTAATAGCCACTGCAAGGAGCCTAAAAAGAAGCAGCAACAGCTTCAAGTTGATCAAGATCTACTCAATGACAAATGGACTAATGTCCTGGCAGCCGAGGAATACGGACTCGAGCGCCCAACCAAAAGTTACCCGAAACACAAATTGTTACCCCAATTCGATGAAGAGGCGCTGGAGCCCGTCCTACCAGTGCATAATGCGGCTGACCGACCACCACGTGGTCGGGACAATTTTATGACAGAATCAGGATAGTCATACCTGTGCTATCGTAGAAGTGCTCCATGAAATTACCAAAATTATCATCACGGAAGTGTCCACTTCCATGATGATAAATCGCGCGTCACAGAAGTGCTTTCATCAAGGGTGACCGACACGTGGCATCCGCCGTAACGGAACGTCGTTAAGCTATCGGGTCAGATTTTGGATCAAATAACCCATTAACAGCCCCGACCAATGGAAAATTTCCACGTGTAAAATTTCGATTGGCGAAGGAACACCGTCACCGCTGGGCCAAATGTCGCTCATTCATTGAGGAGACATGCCTATGGTACGCCGACACGTGGTCGGGCCCAACAGAGGCCCATATAAGTTAAAAAGGCCGCCCACCAAAGGCCCATAGAACTTAATCAGTACTAGTGGGCCAAAGACAATAACGGCTCGCTTAATAAAGGCCCATTTACGTACCGAAACTAGATTCTCGCCCGTTAATTATTCGCCCAATATTTGGCCCCATTTACTACCCGCCGATCCGCCCATTAATTGTTCGCCCAATATTTGGGCCCATTTACACCAAGCCGATCTCGCCCGTTAATTGTTCGCCAATATTCGGGCCCAACTATAGCCGTGAATTTCGCCGTTAGAGGCCCGATGTAGACATGGGCCCATTTCAGCCGGTGACTTTCGCCCGAATGGCCCGTCGCCTATGGGCCATATATGGTCCGACGACATCGGGCCCACTAACGCCCGTGCTAAAGGTGGCAACAGCTAAGCCCAACGTGACTTTGGGCCTCAAAAAGGTCTGCGTGCATTCGCCCGCTGATGCTCGTATTAAGCTTTCAGCCTCTTAAAGGCCCATGATATCAGTGGGCCAACTAAGGCCCGAGATATGTTTCGACCTGGTAACGGCCCGTGAGCTAACTGGGCCCATAACGGTCCGGTCTACATTTTGGCCTGCTGAAGGCCCGTCGACGACTAGTGAAAATTGAGGCCCGACATGCATTTTGGCCTGCTAAAGGCCCGTGGTTTCATCTCGGCCATAACAGGCCAGTACAATATTCAGCCTATTAATGGCCCAAGGGCCAAACTAAGCGCTGGGTCGATAAAAGGCCCAACTAAAATATAGGCCGGTGTAAGGTCCCAATCATTCGGGCCCAAGAAAGATGCAGGCCGCCCCAATTGTGGCCCGCTAAAAACCTGGCCCACTAGAGTCGAATGTTACGGCCCGGTCGACTACATCTGATTTTTTTTCAGATAGCAAATGATGGCAGTAACTAGTAGGAATTAAGAACAAACCTACTCTATACAATAAAGAAATTACAGCATAGTAACTAAGAATAAACCTACACTATACAAAAAAGGATTTAAGGTATATTACATCCACGGGGTATCGATGTTCGCCACCAGTGATCATAAAGTGCAACGAAGAAGCCGATTACAAAAACTGGGCACCATTGCAACAGAATAAAATAATATCGAACCGATACCACTTCCAAGACAGCTCAAGAAAGGTTAGCCTTATGGGGAACTGCAGGTAAGCTTCGAGCAAGGCCGTGCATCCAGCCTAGCATGTCGGTCATAGCTTCCTGTGTAGTCAAGTTAGCGATGAGGTTCTCATTGGTGTTCTCCAATGCCTTTCTTAGAGATAGGACTTCAAGTCGGTTGAGTTGCGTAATGCCTTTCTACTAGAACTTGTTATCAAGAAGTCAAACCGATTCGCATAATGAATTCTGTGAGCTTGTCCGATCGTTAGTCTCAAGTAACTTGAACACCGCATCAAGACAAGACTTTGGGGTTGTCTCGCTATCTTCAAGATGTTTTGCCTTCTTTGCTGCAATATATGTTGGGTCTCACAGCCTTCAATGACTTGTGCATGCCATCGTGCATATCACCTCAAACAAAGCAGTAGGGATGACAGGTTTTGCACGTATAAACAAAGATGATAACTGCTTCATTAATTCTATCCAATTTCAAATTAGAAAATAAAGAGTAAGTTCAAAATATCAATAGCATAATTTGGCATTGTTCATAATGCGGGAGCTTCACCACACTATCGATTACCATGTCAACATAACAAGCATAGATGAAGGGCAAATAAAATCATTGTATCTATTTTGGATAATGTGCACGGCATGTTATTAATATCATCAGCCACATCAAGAAGATAAAACAGAGATGACAAGGTGCAAACGTAATGCTTCACCACACATCGGATTATAGATCCACAAAACCAAGCGCATATATAGCGAGTATTAAGTAATGTGCATGGTATGAATAAGAAATTTGGTTTTACAAGTAAAACTTAGAACTTACGGTTCTTACTTAACATGCATTTTGGTAGAAACAAAGAAACTAAACAAAGAAGAAACGATAGGGAGTATGAGCAAATTAAACAGCAGCTTGAGGATAAAGGCTTTAGAAGGACTAACTTACATTAACAAGCTAACACCGGCTTTATAATGCCCTTCTCCATGTCAAGGGAAGGATAACTCAAGAATTTCAGCATGTAATCTTCTTCATAAGCATTGCATGTACTCTACATTTTGTAGAGAGTAATTATAGATATGATAATACCGAAGGGATAGAGGATAATTAAGATAAGATGCAGAATAATGCTACATAATCAACTACCAATCCCTGGAAGTACAAGCGTTACATGACAAAATGTACTCACAAGAGCAATGGGCTACACTATCAGACCGGCAAAGGTCTCAGGTATTCTACTTGTTGGTAAGATTAAATATAGATCCGATCTTTTTAGTAAATGGTGGGCGAGGGAGATAAGATGCGAATGCTACAATGAACTAATCCTCTTCCCATAATACAAGAGTGTTTTGAACACCGTGTACTATACAAAACATTCTTATATTATGGGACGGAGGGAGTAGCTGTTAATGTAAGTACAAATGATAGACCGCTCAGTCCTTATAAGAGGACTGCAGAGCTAAACCTCTTCAAAAGCATTGGGTTGATTCTAAATTTGTGTAAGAGTCCATACGGATCTTATAATGTCCACCAAATGGACGACACGATGCTAAGATGTGCAAGTGATGCTACATAATCAAACAACTATGAAAGTAAGTATGGTCATACAGGCAAGAGGTACTCACAAGAGCAATGCAAGCAGCAAGATAGTTGCGTAGATTCTCGTGGTCCCTTGAGAATGAATGTTCTTCTCGCTAAAAGTTTTTGTACAAGTGAGACATTAAGGCAAATGCAGAAATGTAGTTCAAATTGTGATGTGATATCATAGACAAGACTTACGCTACAGCCGAGACCAATGTGTAACAAGATTATTCCAGCCACCGCTCGGATAAATGTAGCACCGAGACTTTACAGAATTTCGCTCAGAGGCTTGCCATCGGCGCGCTTGCCTCGTAGGAACAATACTTCATCAACGAGTGCTTGAAAAGCGCAACCAACTCTTGCTCGTCATCACAATCCAGCTTTGCTCTCGCCTATTTAAAAGAATGAAATCTTGTGTCTTCGTCAATAGAAACATATGCAGAATGACCATGAATAACATTAGTACATTACTTACGTAAGTTGCGGAGGAAGACTGAAATTGTTCTCGGTTCATGTATAATCTTTCCATGAAGGAAAGATGCACACAAAGTTCCCGACAACAACATAAGCTTCGCCTTCTAAACTGGAAGAAATGGAATAGGGTCCGATTTGCTGCAATTGGGGCTCGCTCGTTTGAAAAGGATTTGGCAACTCGGATTTGGTGTACTTTTGCTCGGAATGGGGTTTTATGTCAGACATAGTGCTATGTCAACCGGCATAATCATACTGCTTGTCGCAGCTTGGGGTCTGGCTGAGTTGGGGCATGAGAAATGACCAAGTAGTAGGGCTGGAGTCTGCTAGAGTTGGGGTATTTTGTGGGTCAAGTGCTATTGCAACTACACCTAATGGGCTATTTGATTTATCAGGTGCCACTACCTTTTCCAAATACTTTGCTTGAGCTCCTCCATGATCAGCAATCGCACTCTTCCTTTTGAACGTCTGATACACAAGAACAACATTTGAATGGATAAATAAGGTATGATGACAGATGGAATATATACTGAAAATGGATAGGCAGGGCGTATTCACATACATGATGTGTAAACTAAGCTAATGGCAGTTCAACAAAGTAGAAGCAATGCAAAGAATCAGTTGCAAGATATGTGCAAGCAATGTAACCTTGGAAAGTCAGAGAAAGTACCTTGATGGGTGAATAAGATAGGGCATCTTCCTCTGACTCCTCCACTAGGGAGCTACATTGACTTAGGTTTCCCTCTAGCTCAGAATCACTGTTAGGATCATATTCTGAGCATGAATCTGTAGGTGGAGAGCGTTTGCATTGCATTGCATCCAGACCTGATTTCAGTCCCTTAATGCTAAGTTTGACAGCCAAGGCATTGTTCTTCTTTATTCTTTTCATGCGCACAAGCTCATAATCATTATGATGCTGTTCAGAATCTGAGATTCATGAAAACATAAAAGGTAGTCAGATTATCTATGGAATGCATTATGGATTCAACTCGAGAGTGTCTCCCTATAAACCCCTCGTGATATGCAAAGTTCACCTCCCCAACCGTGGCCGACTGCACCACTCACGTAAATACAAACCCCTTATGTCTCTATAACAGCAGCACACATTTCAAAACTGAAGTAGGAACATTAGAATCATATGAAATTCAGATTTGAACAAATAAACTAAGCAATTATGAGTGGCGAATGTTTAGCTTCAAGGGTGGAGTGTTGGTAGTGTGACACAAAGCAAGTAGGCAAATTGTATTCCATGTAAAAGATCGAAACCTATGTAAAAGCCGGAAATGACACTTTCTTTCTATACAATGCAAGGTTCGTTACTCCACACATGATGGAAGAGATCACATAGAGAAATACTATTCACTCATGTCTACGGTTCCAGTATTTAGAAACAGGGTGGTCCACCCTAAAAGAATATTGACAACAAATATGACAAGTCAAGTGTCGGTGTCAAAACTGGCGGATCTCGGGTAGGGGGTCCCGAACTGTGCGTCTAGGTGGATGGTAACAGGAGACAAGGGACACAATGTTTTTACCCAGGTTCGAGCCCTCTCGATGGAGGTAAAACCCTACTCCTGCTTGATTAATATTGATGACATGGGTAGTACAAGAGTATATCTACCACGAGATCAGAGAGGCTAAACCCTAGAAGCTAGCCTATGGTATGATTGTTGTTCGTCCTACAGACTAAAACCCTCCGGTTTATATAGACACCGGAGAGGGCTAGGGTTACACAGAGTCGGTTACAATGGTAGGAGATCTACATATCCATATTGCCAAGCTTGCCTTCCATGCCAAGGAAAGTCCCATCTGGACACGGGACGGAGTCTTCAATATTGTATCTTCATAGTCTAGGAGTCTGGCCAACGGTGATAGTTCGGCTATCCGGACACCCCCTAATCCGGGACTCCATCAGTAGCCCCCGAACCAGGCTTCAATGACGACGAGTCCGGCGCGTAGATTGTCTTCGGCATTGCGAGGCGGGTTCTTCTCCAAATTCCATATACTTGTCGAATAGTGTTTGGCTTCTTATAAATGCTGCGCTCCTTGGCTTCCACGCCCAATAATGGCCATCTTCCATGTGTCGAACGAATGCGAAAAGCCAGGGTATCTTTACATTTACGCCCCTAGCTGCGCAAATGAGCCGCCTATAAAAGAGACAGGGATCTAGATCCGAATCACACAATCCTCCCTCCGCGAGCATTCATCGGAGCGCCTCTGACAAAAATCCATTCCATCATGGACAGTCGACGCAGCTCCTCCTCTCGCCCTCCCAGCCCTCAGCCTGGAGATTGGGAGAGATGCTCGGTCCTGCACAGTGAGCTAGCGACACTCCAAACCAAGGGATTTCTTCCCCCAGCCTTCATGGTTCCGGTTCGAGCCGGACTCGCCAGCTACAAGGGCGGAAAGCAGGCGGAGAACATCCCCGGTCCCTCCAAAGGAGAGCGGGTATGCTTCGTCTCTTATCTAATAAGAGGGCTCGGATTTCCAATTCATCCATTTCTTTGGGGGCTCCTGGAGTTCTACGGCCTCCAGTTGCACAACCTTACGCCTGCCTCCATTCTGCATATTTCGGGCTTCGTGGCCCTTTGCGAGCTGTTTTTGGGCATTGAGGCTCATTTCGCGCTGTGGAAGAGATTGTTTTGCCTTGTACCCCGTTCTCTTGAGGGGTCAATATATCAAGTGGGCGGAGCCAAACTATGGCGCATCACCGAGACCGGATATCTATCCGTAACCCCGAAGAAGGCGTCCGAAGATTGGCCTTCGGAATGGTTTTACATGGAAGACGTCCCGCTGCCGGATCCTGTTCGGATCGGCATCCCGGAGTTCAGTAATGCTCCTTTGAAGAAACGCCTAAGCTTGCGCCCGCGGAGCCCCCAGAGGGAAAATGACAGGGATGTCCTCTACCTGATGAGCCGAATAAGGTTATTAGCTCATTCCGGCCTGACTATGATCGGAGTCATGGCCACATGCATTATGTGGGGGGTGCAGCCGCTCCAGTATAGGGGCCACCCCATGTGGGATTTCAATGGGGAGAATGATGCCACCCGCCATGGCCGTAAGGGGCGGGGATCGATCGCCGATCTGGTGAAGATCTTGTCCAGCCTGCACAAAGGGGAAAAGGAGGATTTTCTCCGTGTTAGTCCAGTGAACGGATTTTCTATGAACAATCCTCGAAGCTAGGTAAGCGGACATTTCTTTTTGCCTATTCGATCCCCATTCCCATGGTTAAGTATCTCATTTCGTGATTTCGATGCAGGAACTGCGCTGGGCCGTCGAGGATATGCACAGCCCGCCTCTACAACCCGAGGATCCGGAACGGTCCCTCGATCCGGCCTCTGAAGAGGATCCGGACATAAAGGTGGAGCTGATTGATGGGGTGTTCCACCAACTTAGCATGGACAATGCTTTGGTCGCCATTACGGCTGACTACCCCGAAATATTACCGGCTTCCCAGGTAACTGTGACCGAGGTCCTGATACCATGACCCGTCTGTGCTTATTTCTGATCACCGCATACCAATGGTGTTCCGCAGGAGGTGCCTTTGAGGCGGGAAGCCGAGCCCGCGGCGGCTGGCCAACAAGGGGCAGCTCGGCCCCGCAGGCAGAAAAGAGGTGCGGTGCGGATCGAGACGTCCCCGCAACGGTATGGCGCGCCATAGTATTTCAAGGAAAGATTCCTGGAAGGCGTACTAACGCTCGTGATTTTTTCAGGAAAAAGAGCGCTCGCCGTACTGTGTCCGGAGAGGTTGCCAATCGAGCCTCCGCCAGCCAGGCTCCAAAGCCAGGTCCGGAAGGGGAGGCGAACACAAGGCACGCGTCGGATGCTCCTCCAACGGAGGATGCCGACAGATTGTCCGCCAACAAATCCGAGGTGGAGAGCGCCATGAATCATAGGCGCCGCCGGACAACTCTTCGTGACACATGTTTCTCCCAAGAGGCATTGAATGTCTTTAATTCGGGAGATGTGCACCTCCCTGCCGCTCAAGATGGTCTAGCCAGAGCCACGGAGCAGTATGTGAAAGACATACGGGTGAGGAATTTTGACAGTTATTTATGCCAGTAGCCCTCGAGACTTAAAATAGTTAGAATAACTGATTTAAGGATCATTTGTTATGCAGGATCTTGCAGAAAAGAATACCCAACTGTCCCAGGAGCTTCAAGAGTGTAAGGCCCAACTTGAGGTCAAGACTAGCCGCCACTGGGGGAGCCACAAAGACCCCTCCGTAATATACGCTTTAAAAGAGAAGTAGTTTATGGCGCGGCGGCGTATAAGTCTGACAATAACATTGCAGATGGCGCCGGGGTAGATCCGGACAAGCAACAACTCCTGCACCGGTTAAAAGCCGGCAAGAATGTGCTTACAAGGGTGCAGCAAGAGAAAAATAAACTCCAAGATGCCAACACCCAGCTGGGCAAGGAACTAAAAGATGTTCGTGCCCAGCTATCTGACTCCGTTAAGGAGAATCGGCGACTTCGTCGCGGCATTTTCAGTAAGTGCTTGAACGAACCTTAAAAAAAGTTTGGCGAGGAAGTCGACTAACAGAAATATGTCTGTAGGTATGCTCACAGGTCGTCCTGCAGAGGAAATGCTCGGTTCAATGGGTGACCTACTTCCTGAGCTGCTGCAACTGCACGAACGAGTTCGGCAGGCGATGAGAGGCGTCGCCCAGGCCTTGTGGCCATCCATCTCCCTACCCGAAGGCCTTGGAGAGCTTGCAGAGAAGCTTCAGGAGCACGGCGCGCTTCCGCTATGGAAGATATCGGCTCGCCAAAGGCGCCATGGAGGCCTGGGCCATGGTGAAGACGCGGTACATGAAGGCTGACCCAAACCACATGGCCGAGGTCGGACCTGTGGGGCCCGATGGGAAGGAGATCCTTGTGAGCTTAGTGTACGACCAAGTAGAATTGGCCGCAAAGTATTCCCAGCGGGACTGTAAACTAGACAGCCTATTAGATGGTATTGAAGAGGAATACAATTAGTCAATTTGACTATGAAATTTAAAATGACATGTAAAATGCCTTCTAGCCGATTGTAGATCGCTTGTCGAAGCGGACCTTTTCGCTTCAACCTCGACCCGACAGTCCGAGTGTGTCCAATACCTCGCAGCTTATATAAAAACCGGGCATGCATGGAGACCAGCGTAGGGTCATTAGTGCTTTATCGCATAAGTGCCCAACTAGTTATGTTATATTACATGGTTAGTAAGAAACATCTTCCAGGAGAATAGTTCCGTTAGGGGTTCCTTTCCTCGGAGGCATGCCCTAAAGTGCAAGTCCGACTGCGAAAAAGGTGAAAGCATCCGGGGCAGATAAATAAATAGGTAAGATATCGCCTTTTAGTTCACCGACCGAATATTCCCTTAAGAACGCTTAGCTTTCGACTTCACCCACCGAGGTACACATCCGCCGACCCGCAATAATAATCGCAGAGGTGCTCCTTTACCACCTAGCCGAACAATCGGGAACGTAGGGGTAAGCACAGGAGCCAGGCAACCCAGCTTGGCCAAAACTTAAGTCATATCGATGCATATAATGGTGAATAAAAGGTACATGTGGAAGTGTAACACATGTGTTGGGCATAAAGTCCGTATAAATAAGCTTCTGTTAAAGAAGCCCCCAGGTATAATGAGCGTGAGTAGCACGTCAAGTGTGTGCGAACAATGAGCAGACGAGCCTCCAAAGGCTTTAAGAAAAAAGGAGGGAGAAGGAGAGAAATAAAAGACAGCTAAAGTATAAAATGTAGACGGAGGAAGGAGACGAACTCAGAGTCCGGCGCTAGGCGAAGAATCTTCGGAGACGGGCTGCCTTCCATGGGTTCGGCTCGAGTCGGTTATCCGATGCATTTCGCAGACGGTATGCTCTGCCGGTCAGGACTTGGTCGATGATGAAGGGACCTTCCCATTTGTTCTTGAGTTTGTCCTTTTTCTTTTCCGGCAGGCGTAGAACTAGTTCGCCAATATTGTATGTTTTGGCCCGTACTTCTCTACTTTGATATCTTCGGGCCTGCTGTTGATAGAATGCGGAACGAGCTTTTGCCACATCGCGCTCCTCCTCTAAGGCATCCAAACTGTCCTGCCGATCCAGCTCGACTTCTCTTTCTCCGCATATGCGCACGCCGAGGTGAGTCATGAATTATGTCGCAGGCAAACTGCCTCGCGCCAGATACCATAAAAAATGGTGTGAATCCGGTAGTGCGATTCGGCGTGGTCCGCAGCCCCTAGAGTATGGAGTCGAGCTCCTCTACCCAGTGCGTGTTAGATTCCTTGAGGGACCGCACTAGTCTGGGTTTAATGCCGCTCATGATTAGACCATTTACTCGCTCGACTTGACCGTTAGTTTGAGGGTAATAGACTGAAGCATAGTCGAGCTTGATGCCCATGTTTTTGCACCAGAGTTTAACCTCGCCGCCATGAAGTTTGTGCCGCTATCGCGATGATGCTATGGGGACGCCAGAACAGTGTACTACCCCTGATATGAAGTCTATCACGGGTCCGGATTTGGCCGTCTTAACTGGCTTGGCCTCTATCCATTTGGTGAATTTATCCACCATGACCAATAGGTATTTTTGCTTGTGGGTTCCTCCTTTAAGGGTTCCAACCATGTCAAGCCCCTGCACCGTGAACGCCGTGTGATGGGTATAGTTTTCGTATGTGGGTGGCATGTGGCTTTGATTAGCAAAGAGCTGGCAACCGACGCATCGTTGGACTAAGTCCTGAGCATCTGCCCGGGTCGTTGGCCAATAAAATCCTATATGGAAGGCCTTGCCTACAAGGGCCCCGGCCGCGGCGTGGTTCCCACTGAGTCCGGCATGAATTTCAGCCAGAAGATTTCGCCCTTCCTCTTCGGAGATACACCTTTGAAGGACTCCGGTTGTGCTTTTCTTATAAAGCTCTCCCTCATGGACCTTATAGGCTTTAGATCGCCGTACTATGCAGCGGGCCTCGTTTTGGTCCTCGGGAAGTTCCTGCCTAGTTAAGTAGGCTAGTTATGGTTTGGTCCACGGGCAATGACTGCCATTATTTCGTGGGCTGAAGGTGTTATTTCATTGGCAGAACCACCGATTGTGTCAGAATGTTCGGTGTCGGGTGGTGCGGTTGGGTCCATTGTTGTTTCCGGACTCCCCTTCCCATAGTACGGATGGCTTGAAAAGCTGCTCCAAGAAGATGTTGGGAGGGACGGCATCGCACTTTGCACCGATGCGTGCCAATACGTCTGCCGCCTGGTTATTATCCCGGGCTATATGGTGAAATTCGAGCCCTTCAAACCGACCTGACATTTTTAGGACGGCGTTACGGTAAGCTGCCATTTTCGGATCCTTGGCGTCGAAGTCTCCATTTATTTGGGATATCGCGAGGTTCGAATCCCCGCAAACCTCTAGGCGTTTAATGCCCATGGAGACCGCCACCCGGAGGCCATGTAGAAGGGCCTCGTATTCGGCTGCGTTGTTGGAGTCCGTGTACATTATCTGGAGTACATATTAGACTGTGTCTCCGGTTGGGGACGTCAGGATGACGCCAGCCCCCAGGCCGGCCAACATTTTGGAGCCGTCGAAGTGCATGATCCAATTGGAATATGCACCATACTCTTTAGGGAGTTCGGCATCAGTCCATTCGGTGACGAAGTTAGCCAAAACTTGCGACTTAATAGTTCGCCGTGGTTTATAGGTTATGTCGAATGGGAGGAGCTCGATGGCCCATTTGGCAATCCGGCCCGTTGTGTCGCGGTTGTTTATAATGTCATTAAGAGGTACTTCGGAGTCTACTGTTATCGAACACTCTTGGAAGTAGTGTCGCAGCTTCCGGGATGCCATGAACACCGCGTATGCTATCTTTTGATAATGTGGATACCGGGACTTGCATGGAGTTAGGACAGTGGACACGTAGTAAACTGGTTTTTGAAGAGGGAACTTGTGTCCGTCCGTTTCTCGTTCGACAATGAGCACCACGCTTACAACTTGATGGGTTGCCACGATGTATAATAGCATTGGTTCGCCCATGTTGGGCGCGGCCAGGACCGGGTTTGTTGCCAATATGGCTTTGATTTCTTCGAGTCCAGCCGTGGCAGCATTCGTCCACTCGAAGTGTTCGGTGTGCCGCATGAGGCAATAAAGGGGTAATGACTTTTCTCCTAAGCGGGAGATAAAGCGTCTTAGAGCCGCCACGCATCCAGTCAATTTTTGTATTTGTTTGAGGTCTTTTGGGATATCCAATTGTGACAAAGCTCGAATCTTGGCTGGGTTTGCTTCAATTCCTCTACCAGATACAATGAAGCCCAAGAGCTTTCTGGCTGGTACGCCGAAAATGCATTGTTTCGGGTTGAGCTTAATGTCATATGCTCGGAGATTGTCGAATGTGAGCCTCAAGTCATCTACTAGAGTTTCGACATGCTTGGATTTGACAACCACATCGTCTACGTATGCCTCCACTGTTTTGCCGATCTGGTTTGCCAGACATGTCTGAATCATGTGCTAATATGTTGCGCCGGCGTTTTTGAGCCCGAAGGGCATTGTGTTGAAGCAGAATGGGCCGTATGGAGTGATGAATGCCGTTGCAGCTTGATCTGGCTCTGTCATCTTGATTTGGTGGTAGCCGGAGTATGCGTCGAGGAAGCACAATGAATCGTGCCCTGCGGTAGCATCGATAATTTGATCGATGCGGGGGAGGGGGAATGGATCCTTTGGGCAAGCCTTGTTAAGGTCCTTGAAGTCGACACATAGGCATCAGGATTTATCCTTATTTGGTACCATCACCAGGTTTGCTAGCTCGTCCGGATGTTTTATATCTCTGATGAATCCGGCTTCCAAAAGTTTGGCTAGCTCCTCTCCCATGGCCTGTCTCTTGGGTTCGGAAAAACGCCGAAGAGCCTGTTTGACTGGCTTGAATCCTTTTAGGATATTTAGGCTGTGCTTGGCCAGCCGGCGTGGGATTCCTGGCATGTCTGAGAGGTCCCAGGCGAAGATGTACCAATGGAATTCTCGTAGTGCGGCGCCTACATCAGCGTTCAACTGTGCCTCAATGGAGGCCGTCTTTGTAGGGTCTGTTGGATGGACTTGGAATTTGACTATTTCGTCCGCTAGCTTAAAAGAGGTGGACTTGGATCTCTTATCGAGTATCACATCGTCCCTGTTCACCATGGAGCGCAGCGCAGTGAGTTACTCGACCGCTAGGGCTTCGGATGTGCCTCGAGGGCTAGTGCGGCTGTCTTATTTTCGGCGCGGAGTGCTATGTCCGGATCACTGGCAAGAGTGATGATTCCGTTGGGCCCGGGCATTTTGAGCTTCATGTACCCGTAATGAGGTATAGCTTGAAAAATTGTGAATTCCTCTCGCCCTAATAAAGCGTGATATCCGCTGCTGAATGGGGCCACTTAGAACGTGACCTCCTCGGACCTGTAAGTGTCCGGCAAGCCGAACACCAAATCTAGTGTAATTTTTCCTGTGCAGCATACTTCCCGACTAGGGATTATTCCTCTAAAGGTTGTGCTACTTCCTCAATGCGGCTCCAGTCTATTTCCATTTTTCGAAGGGTTTCCTCGTAAATGAGGTTTAATCCGTTGCCGCCATCCATGAGTACCTTGGTAAGGCGAAAGCCGTCCACTATTGGACTGAGGACCAATGCGGCCGGTGCTCGGGCTGTTCGAATTTAGGTTCGCCACGGGCGCCAAAGGTAATAGCCGTGTTACCCATGGATTTATTGTTGCTACTTGGTAGACTTCGCAAGGCTGCGGAGTGTTCGCTTCGCATATTATTTGATGTGAAAGTCTCGACGATCGTTAATACCGTCATCGGTGTTGCTGGGCTGGTTCTTCGAGCTAGAAGCTCTTCGCCACTTTTGGCCACCGCCGTAGTATCCAACATGCTCAAGGCTATGAGTTGGAGTGGCGCCTCAGATTATGAATTTTGCAGGTCCATTGAGCCATCCCTCCAAGACGTTCCGCCCTTTAGGGGTTTTTGCTTTTGGTATTTAACCTAGGTGCCCGCAATGATGCACCCTTTTATTTCGGACTAGGGTTGTATTCGAGCCGGATTATCCCAAAATTTGGTTTCGGTTTTCCATGCGCTTCCATCGCACAAGATTTCAGATTATGGACGCCAAGTCGTCAAAGCGTGTAATTTCACGACGACTTATGGCGTTTAGGATTCCCTTGTCCGTGCATTTATTGCAGAAAAGTGAAATTGTGTCTTCCTCGCGGCAGTCCTTTATCCTATCCATAACCAGGAGGAATCTGGCCCAGTAATGGTGTACTGTTTCAGCGGGCTCTTGCCGGATTCGGGATAGATCGATTATGTTTGGGTGGGCGGGTGGAATAAATTCGGAACCCCATCCAATCTAAGACTCAAGGGCCGAAAAGTTTCCGAACTTGGAAGCTTGGGTTTTTGGATATTGTCCAATGAATCCAGCCCGCTGCCTGACTTTAGGTTCAGGACTTGATCGACGTCCGCCCCTTCAAGGAATCCGCATGGAGGGGTCGGGAATCCGGACATAGCTAGTCCTTAATATAGAAGAAGGGTCGCCAGATTGCTCCTCCACCACAAAGAACGTGGTGGGTAGCCCGGGAGAGTTGATCTCTCTCGGATCGGTTTTAGGCCCAATCGATCATAGTCTCAGAGCGACTCCTGTATGGCGGCGCGATCCAAGAGCTCGCTTAAGGAGGAGAGCTCCATCGATCTAGCTGCTCGGCAAGTTCCGAGTTAACGTGAAGATTGCTTTCGGCGACCCGAGAAGTCATCGCGGTGCGGCGGCGTCAACAGCGGTCATAAGAAAACCACCTAGTCGAAGAGTTTGGCCGATGGCCGAGCTCCTTTAGCAATGGTGCCGCTTTAAAGACGGACGAGGCATCCTTCCCGATGGCGGCGCACGCAGAGGAACTCTCAATGAAAGCACCAATGTCGGTGTCAAACCGGCGGATCTCGGTAGGGGGTCCCGAATCGTGCGCCTAGGCGGATGGTAACAGAGACAAGGGACATGATGTTTTACCCAGGTTAGGGCCCTCTCGATGGAGGTAAAACCCTACTCCTGCTTGATTAATATTGATGATATGGGTAGTACAAGAGTAGATCTACCACGAGATCAGAGAGGCTAAACCCTAGAAGCTAGCCTATGGTATGATTGTTGTTCGTCCTATGGACTAAAACCCTCCGGTTTATATAGACACCGGAGAGGGGTAGGGTTACACAGAGTCGGTTACAATGGTAGGAGATCTACATATCCATATTGCTAAGCTTGCCTTCCATGCCAAGGAAAGTCCCATCTGGACACAGGACGGAGTCTTCAATCTTGTATCTCATAGTCTAGGAGTCCGGCCAACGGTGATAGTTCAGCTATCCGGACACCCCCTAATCAGGGACTCCCTCAGCAAGCATAGATGTAGTGAATCAATCATTTACTTGTGAGCTTATTAGGACAAGTATGAAGAATTGTAACTGCAGTAAGAGACCGTCCGAAATCTGAATGAAGAAGTTTGTCTAGCACTTATTGTTTGCAACTAATCGACGTGAATAATTGGATATTGTATCGAATGAGTAAGAAAGACAAGTAAAATTGTCAACAAACCTGGGTTGCAGTAGTAATCTGGGTCAATGTCACTACGACCAACAATCCAAAATGACTAGTTTCTGTTCCGAGGACCAGAATTTTGAAAACCCTGTGAACTTTAGAGGTATTAAAGATTACCAAAATACATCTGAACCATTAACAGTAGGTAGCACTAAGCACACAACAAACCCTAATGACAGTCCTGTGTAATGAGTAATGAATCAATTAGAAAATGGGTGATGAGGAGTGGCTGCTGAGTGTTGAGAACGTATCTCACGATAAATCGGGTTGGCTTGGTGGGTGCTGCATGCCTGAGCCCTGAACGGACTGGGAAGGTAGGCACGGCGGCGCGCCCGGGCAGCGGTGACGCTGTTGGGCGAGCGGCTCCTAGCCTCCTGTTAGTCCGACGTCTCCTCCTAGAGTCATGCCGTCCGGGGACGGCAAGTCACCGGCGAGGCAGGCGGCTGGGGGCGAGTAGAGATCGGAAGCGCACAACAGCACAGAGGGGAATTGGGGCCTAGGACGACCCAAAATCCCAGGGTGGTCCGGCCCACCGTGGGCACCCTGTAGAGATACACACCCGAGCGGCGAACATGCATTTTCGAAACTAATTTAGGAACATTTAGCTGACCAATTAAACAACTCTATTTTAATAATATCAGATTCGTATTTGAACATCTAAGCCTGTTTAGCTTGATGGGTGGAGCAGTGTTATTATGACATGAAGCACGTATTCTGATCGTATATCATAAAAGGGGAAATTCTAAGCATATTTTTTTAGCAAAAGAGGGTTTCCCCACCTATTTCTATTAAAGAAACCACCACGGAACCAACATGATCAATTAAACCCTAAGCATGATCAATTAAACTGTATTATGGTTGTGCCATGGCAGATTTGAAGCTGCAAACCGGAGAAATGATATTTAGCATCCATTGTTTGCGTCGAACTAAGAACTAAATTCTAAGAGCTAAAAAGAAAGTAGAGTAACCAAGTTAAGATCTATTTTCCGTTGAGATCAAAAGTTGAGGAGATATGAAGTACCACCTCTCTTGCGGCGCCGTGTAGGCATCGGGGATGCGATGGCTGTCGGTGGCGTTGAAGCAGATCTACGACGGTAGACGGGTGCATCGGGGGATAAGTCCCGTTGCGGTGGAAGGGAAGGTCATGTGAGCGGCCCCGGCAAAGAGGACGACAGCACCGATGAAGTGAGAGGACGCGATGCAAGGCTATTGGTTCGTCGCCGTGGATGAGAAACGTCCATCTCTAGCAGTGGACGACGCGGCCTTGGTAGGCGCTCCGGCATGGTGGAGGATGGTGGCGATGGATGTGGTGGAGGACGGCGGCGATGGATGGGGTGGCGGACAAAGGCTGGTGTGGGGATGGGATGTTCTAGCGCGGACGGTGTATGAATGGGAAAATGGAGGGAGAGGTACGGGGAACCATGTTTTTGGGACGCGCCTGTCTGAAATACGGAAAGTTACTGAACTTAGCCCCCTTTAAAATTTGGACGCCTCGTCGGTTGGGGATAGGGCGGTAATCTCAAGATCTCGCCAATATTTGCCCAGGCGATTTCGGTGAGGAGAGGGTGGTTGGCGCCCATGGTTGGTGCCCACGGTGTATGAACGGGCTGACAGTAGGGCGGTTGTGTCACGCCCGAGTGAAGTTACAAACCTGCCCTGTTGAAAATATTTGCCTACACGATTTCGCCGAGTCGAGTTTGTTTTGCCGCCCATCGTATGAATGGGGAATGGAGGGAGAAACAGAGGTCTTTCGCACAAGCTTGAATGAAATGTGTTTTGTCATTTATGTTTGACGCCCACCGTGTCGGAATGGGCTCGAGGCGGTCGTGTCACGCCTAATTGAAGTTACTAACCTACCCCTATTTAGAGCAAAGGAAATCGGGCCGATGGATTGTCCGTAATGGGTAGACAATAATTTCCATCTCCCAAACACTTGGCTTCGGCAGCCAAGTGGGAGTGGACATTTGCTGCTTCTTTCAATTTTGCACAATAAGCATCCACGCTACTCCCGGCAACTAAATTCGAATCCATTTTATATTCCTATATGAATCTTTATAAATCATTCTATGTGTTTTTACATATCTTCAAAAGGACGACAAAGATGTATTCCACTGTCATATATGAATATGGTTTACAAATGTTGATACTCAAATTCAGAAACTAGAATCCAGTTTAAGGTGAATTCAAATATTTGGAATACTTCATGTCCAACTCAAATGTCACATGCAGCATAATGTGTACTCCCATTTAGATATGTACACAAGAGATGTATCAAGATTCAAATACCGAGTCAATCAACCAAGAATGTACAGAACTAACAGACATATAAACACTTATAGAGTATATGGATCAATAATATCAACTAACATACATAAGCCAGGCCACTATACTTTTTTTTGGCTACAACATCATCCTTTTTTTAGCCAGCATCTTGGCCCTTTCTGATGCGTGCCACTTATGGTCCATCTGTACTACTACTATTGCTGAATGCACATTCAGCCCGATTGGCAAAGCAATCCAAATGAAATGTCTCCGAGTCTTATCAATTAATACAGACTTGTGCTCAAATAAAATGACAAACCAAAAAACAAAACAAAAAACAATTATGACATGATATCTAAAACAAATGGTTTGATTGATTACATGAACAGACAACACAAAGGTTATTCAACTATGGAAAGAACATTTCACCTATGATTTACCAAGTAGGAATTTAATTTCTTTTTTTCCTTCAGGACCTTAACAATCTGGTCAGTCTCAGCTTGCTTCGTTTTGAAATCCACCAAATATTCAATGGTTGTCTTGAGTACTGCTTGTGATTGTGTTGTTTGCTTCCTCAACATGTCAACTTCATCTCTAAGTGCGTAAGTAATCTCTTTCTACCACTAGTTTAGCCTCTAGAGCATCAGCAGTTGGCAATTCATAATGCACGATTAGGCGGTGCCACTCATCGTGGATGATGCAACATCCATGGGGACCTCGCTTTTGATCTTGGGCTAACCTGTTTTGCCATTAAAGTTCTGATTGATTCGTAAAAGTTGAAGTTAGCAAAACATCTCAACTGGGAGTTATAACAGCAAACCAGTTAAACAAACAAGGAATTAAAGAGTTTCAATTGGATGCTGAAAAGTACAGTAGTTATTAACATCATTGTAACCCGCTATTGTAGCAGCAAAGCAGTTAAACAAACATGTAGATATTTAAGTTAAGGCAAACGGGTAATTCTTAACAGTAAGTATCAAACACATAGATAGGTGCAGTCTACAATATGATTAACAGGCTGTGCCATTATGTAATCAGTAGCAAACTAAATTAAGCCAAGCAACATAATTGAACAATTTTGCAATAAGTGGCTAACTAAAATTCCAAGAAGCAGGTAACTGAACTTACGCTAGTTCTTTGTACAGGCACACTGCAACTTATTTTTCGCTTACAAGGTTGTACAAAGGAGTCCATGGCATCAATTGCTTGGATACGCATTCCCAATACTTCTTTCTTCCCACACTGCATGGGTAAGTCGAATGGTTAATCTGGTAAGATGGTGCGTCATTCATATGTTATGAGGACGTGTAGTCAGACTAGTTGTAGCCAAACACATCACACTGGCTTTTACTGTATATTTCATGTGATTACTTTTGGCATATCGAAATCTAAGCAATCTACAATAGGATGAAAAGACTGGCATCCTTCACATTATTGGCGAACTCAGTTGATAGAAACAAGCAATTCAACCATTCTGTGGGTAAATCAAAAGCACCACTGGAATATTTTTCACTATCCAATCATACACGCAAAAAGGGGTGACGCCACCATAGGGGCTGGTATGGGCGGCCGCCTCAGGTGGCTGGAAAGTGTGACCTACTTTGAGTCATCCAGATTCGCCCACACTAGTTTTGTTCGTCCCAACGCACAAGCAGGCAATGTAAAAAATGAAGAAAAATGTTTCAATTTGGATGGGCCAATAACATAAGTGCAAGGCAGGCCCTATAGCAGGCTCATGCCCATACGAGCGCCTCCAGACGATCGACAAAGCAGAAAAATCCCAATTCATTCGCTCCAGCCTCCAGTCTAGTTCGCTCCTAACCTAGCCGCCGCTGGACAGACCGACACAGCACTTCCTCGCACCCTCGTTGGAGGGCGGTCACCGGGCTTCAAGCAAATGGAAAGACAAGAAGATGAAGATCCAACCCTGGGTATAGCCTACGTGGGAGGCAGCGGCGGCAGCACGGGCATGGCATCGAGCTTGCACAAACGGACAGTCGCTGCTTGCAAGAGTAGCATGCGCAACGAGCAGGTACATCACATCCCTGATTATATCTAATTCAACTCTTCAATTTCTGGCCAATAGTTAAACCTGACGGTGTTGTAAAACTGCTTGTATGTAGGGAATCTATGAGAAAATGAAACCAATTTTTACTTATTTTATAACTCCCCCAATCAATACTGAACTGACTAAATCTGATGTATCTAATCAAGTTTCCGGTGCAAACATACAAGCTCATGTTGTTCTTGAGCCTGAAGTGTCTAATGAACAGACTGCTAGACAAGGATTTGATGCAAACATTTTACATGCTCCTGGTGATGAACATATAGTGTCTAATGAGGGATCTAATGCAAGCATTTTGCAAGCTCATTGAAGGATTTAGTGTCTAATGATGATCTACTATGTTGAGAGAGACAGAGATTTGCAGGCATTGATGACAAGCAAATTATAGTGCATTTTCATAGCTTGAGGAAACGTCGAGGCCATCTACCAGAAAGTCGCCATATCATGACAACATAGAATAAATACTTTTCTAATCTGTTGTTTGAAACTATTGGCATACTTGTGCAGGATAGATATATTGATATGCAGTTTGCGCACTGGTTATACGTGCAATTACACTTCGATATTTTTAGCCAGAGAACGAATAATTCAAGCAGGTATAGACCATGTTTGTAGTCCTTGTACACCATGTTGCATTTTGTGTTTTTTCTTGCTTGCATCATTTAGTGTTTATAATCTGAACTACTTTGGATCATTAGCTGGTTTTCAAAGTGCATGTAGCTTCACATTTCTCAAGTTATGTTGATTTCCGGAGTGCAAGTGCCTTCGTATTTTTTAAATTAAATGTTCGCCCCTGGTAACTTGAATTCGTGGATCAGCCACTGCACACAAATCATACACGAATGCCAGTACGAATTAAATGAAATGCAGGGACTTACGCTAGCTTGTTGTACATGCTCACTCAGCTCTGCTTGGGCTTGGGATGTTCCATGTACAAGTCCATGTTACCACTTGCTTGGATGTGCAGGCCTTGTGCTCCTTGCATCCCCCTCTGCATTTTTGACATGGCAAATGGTTGATCAAATAAGAGGAATCGACCTTGATGTTGTACCGGAGGACAGATACTTACAAGGTTATACGGGTGTGCAGGATGTGTACCAGATCCCGTAGCGCCATCATGCTTCACTCAAAAATGAATTTGCTTGTTTCAGATGATATCTCCAGAAGAAATAAGATTTAAAGTCAGAGTTGCATAGGCGTGTAAGCTAAGAGAGCAGTGAACGGATATCCAAACATCATCGGAACAGTGCACAAGGGAGTGATGTGTGGATACCTAGTTCGGGCCGGCGTTTGGGCATGCTCGCCTAGCTAGAGTGCGGGTCACTTCAGAGCCGTTGAGGGTGATGCGCTGGCGTTGCCTAGCCGCGCACGGATGCAAATCTTGAGTGGCAGCGGAGCGCTACGATGCAGTGGACGAGACCGTTGGTGAAGCCCCAACGGCCTTGGGGGCGGAGGTGCGACGATGTGCTCGGTGAAGTAGCCCCGATGAGTTGGGAGACGGCGTCGGTGAAGCAGACCTGATGCGGTGGAACCCGGTGTGGTGGACGAGGGCAAAGATGAGGTAGCTCCGGTGCGGTGGTGAAGCGCGACCGTCGTCTTCGTCATCGTCGTCCGGCACAGAGGTGGGGAACAGTGGGGAAAGAGATGAGACGAGGGGTGATTCGAGGGATGGCGGCGAATTAGGGATTTGAGCAATCTAGGCGCGGAAGGGCACGGTGGAGAAGAGAGATTTTGTAGGGCTAGAATTGGGGCCGCCAGATATTTCAATCCGAAATGTGGAAGCGCGAACTTATATTGTCGTTATCCTTTTTTTGGGGGGAGAGGGGTGGGTGGCTGGGTGCTACGCAACCGTCCGACACACGCGACCACCCCGATAGGACTATGCTTTGGTGCCTTAAGGCACCTGCCTTTGTGTCCATGACATGTGGCCCCAACAGGTGGCTGGCCCACATGTCAGTCACCCAAGGGCAGTTGCCTTTAATGCACCAAAGCAGCGTCCACCCTGACACGACCCTGGTCTGCCTGGTGCGCCTACATTTGAGAATGCAAACGAATCTTCTTTCATTTGCAAACGAATCTGTATGTATTACCATGCCCATGTTTTCCTTGCAATAATTAGTCATTCGAAACGAGATACTCCATCCGTTCACTTTTGTAAGTCGTTTCAGACAACTTAAAATGAACTGTTTTGCACATTGTCTGAAATATCTTCAAAGTCTTATAAAAGTGAACAGAGGGAGTACTATAAATTAATTAATGAGGAGTTATTTGAAAAAAAAGTCGAAACGTTACCCACGCTAACATGGATTAGAGTGTGTCACATAATTAGTTATTTGAATTAGAGTGTGTGTCACGTTGTTAGTTATTTGAATTAGAGTGTGTGTCACGTAGCGATCTCCATTTCTAACGTGGATTTCGCATTTCACTGTATCCACGCTACTTTTTTAATACAAATTCATATGTATATGATGAACACCATGGTAGTGAGAAAACTTTTGGATGGATTCAAACACATGACCTACAAAATAGCACAACAAATTGAGTCAATGTCAACTTTTTGAAACTTAGTATGGCACGAATTCGAAATAATTACCCGTATGCCTGGTCCTCGGTTCAAATCTTACAATGTACACCGAATTGAAACATCGATATTAAGTCTCGTACTATGTACATTCAAATGTTGTTTTAGCCCCCCCAGACAAACGCTACATACTTCCTACATCGGTCAATCTTCCTCTCCTAACCACCTTAGCAAGCTATCGGTTTCCAACACACGTTCATTCTCTCTCTCCATGTTTCGATCTCTAAGTCTCTCAACTACACAACCCCCTTTTCCACCCCTATTACCAAATGTATTTACCTCACACACCCGCCATTGCACCCCATGCCGAGATCTCTCTCTCTCTCTCTCCCTCTCCCTCTCACCCTCTCACGCTAAATACATGCATTGCCTATCTAGCCCCCAACCTCTCGTGCGCATGCACGCACATTGTATATCTAGGTCACTCCCTCGAGACTGTCTCACTCTTTCTTCCGCATGGTGGGCCACACTCGCTCAATCTCGCTCTCTTTATCTAAGTCTCGTTTAACCTCATTTTCTTTCACACACAAATGATATATCTCCCTGTTCGGGCCTCGATCGACACACTCTATACTCTCTCACGCAGATTGTCTATCTAGGTCAGTCCATCCAAGCCGCCGCCACTCTTTCGACCTCATGGTGGGCCATGCTCACTCAATCTCCGTGTGTCTCGATTGACCTTGCTCTTTCTCGGACAAAAACGATATATCACCATGTTTGAGCCCAATTCGACCTATTCACATTGTATACTCTCTCACGCACATCGTCTATCTAGGTCACTCTCTCCAACCCGTCTATCTCATTCGATCGCACGACCCCTATGTGATCGGTTGACCTTGATTCCTCCCACACACAAAATATATCTACACGTCTATGACTGGATCATCTCTCAAGCTCTATCTTACAGCCCTCACCCTTACCAAAAGCTCAATCGGACAATATCTCTCTGGAGCATATATATTTGTTCAATGAATGTCGGACCACACTCACTTTGTCTCTCTATCTATATGTCTCTTGATTGACCTCGCTTTCTCACACTGTATCTTCCACGCGTTGAAGCTACTACCTCTCCATCCCTCGCAAAGCCGGAGCTATTTACATTGCGAGGGGCACTCCAACCTTGGATTAATTTGTGTAGGCATTTATTCCGGTCGGTTTAAATTATATTTTCGTAGCATTCGGCCCACAACTACTCCAAACACCATTGCAACCCACGCAACTCCCCTAATTGATTTCCCTCTGGCTCATTCATCGCTCTCTCGCCCGTCCTTTCTCGCCTTCAACATCGCACCATGGTATTATTGAAAAAACTGTGTTGTTCTCTTTAATTATTATAAATAAGCTACGAAACTACACACCGATAGTCCACTTGGAATGGAACAAATTTTGACCCACAAATTAAAGTGCTACAAACTACACACCGAGGGGCCCACATGTCATGAAACAAATTTGGACCCATATACAAATTAAAAAATAAAGGACGAGGATCGAACATGCGACCGGGCCTTCAAGCCGCACGTCAATAGGCAACATACATAGAATAGCAATGTTTGTTGTACCCCCTTTGTTCACATAATGTTTTTATATTACCACAGCCTAATTAATGGATAACATGTAATATTATTTTTAATACTATTCATCTTCACTTACTGGTGGGTTCCATGTGTGCTCTCTCTCTCTCCTCCCCTTCTGCGTTTTGACGCACGGGCAAACAGGAAGAACTCGCGGGCGATGTTGCCGTTGACCATATCTGGATGCGTTCACAAGTCACGGCACTAGTTTCACGTACTAGCAGCACTAGTCACAGGTACGCAATGCACGTTAATTTGGAAGTATATTAAGTGCATGCGGATATTAACTAGTAGGATATTATTTGCGTGTTGTCATGTGATTAGCACTATTTTTGGCATGAAATTAATCGCACGCTAAACGTGTTGAGCGCCGACATTGAAGCAGTCTAGGTCGTTGGATGACAAGGAATACATGTGGCTTGATGACGCTTTTATATTTAATTTGATACGGCTCTAGCAGTAACATTCAATCGATCAAACCATACATTTCGCTCACCGACCGACTTTAAATTATACGACGATCGATATAAAATAAACGGAAATGATAAACATTCGGATTTTAAGCATGGCAATCCGAACGGTTTTCATGGCAAATTTAGATTACGCGGCGGCGGGAGGGGGGGCGTCTCGCGGTGGGAAGCGGCTCCTCTGCCGTGCTCTGTGTGTCGTCGGGCCACTGACCGACGGCGACGGCGGCGTCTTGCGCCGTTGTTGGCGATTCTCGACGCTGGCCTAGCTTCAAGGAAGGCCAAATGTTCGACTTCGAGCAAGTCAACTGGCGGGAGGAGGTGACTGGCGTTGGTGCAATGAAGCCGTCGACGGCGGCCATCCATGCCGTTGAGGGGGGCACTGGCACCCGCGCGGGGACAAGCGTTGTCAATGGCGCGGCGGAGACATTCGTGTGCACGGGCACCGGCACGGGCGCGCTCATCAGTGCACGCGCAGGTGCATGCGCTGGCAGGTACACAGGCACCGGCACGGGCGTGCGCCTCAGTGCACGCACAGGCCCATGCGCTGGCAGGTGCACGGGCGCGTGAAAGTCGGCGAGGACCTCGTGGAACCCCGTGGCATCAAGCTCGGTGACAATGTGAGTCTCCCAGCCCATCAATGCCACGGGGATGGGCGCTGGCGTAGTCGGGGCGACGGGAGCCGGGACGGGAGCGGGGACAGGCGCGACATCTTCCTACAAGGCCAGTTCAAGCTTGTCCCAAAGCGCCTTACGTTCTTGAGACTCCGGCTGGGTGTCTTCCTCATGAAACTGGAACACTAAGGGCAGACCATCGTGATGCGGCATGGCGTACGTTTAGGTCAGGCTAGTTGGAGGTAGACGACAGGAGAATTGGAGAGGAAGAGAGAGGATTGTAGCGATACCGGGTAGTGCGGGGTTGATTTTAAACTGTGGCGTCAGCGACATTAAAAGTGGGAGCAGTTGGGACGATGGTGGGCGGCGGAGCCTGGTCAAAGGTATCGCCTCCCGGTGAGTCTACACAGCGGTCTGCTCGCATGCCCCCCTGACAGCCGGCGTAGCGGTTTGCTCGCACGCCTCCCGTCGACTCACACACTTGCTGGGACGGCACCTGCCGATGAGAAACGGGGACTCGTGGTGGCATGTAAACGCCCACGGTTTCAATAGTGAAAGCGTTCGCCTTAACGTGACACGTCTTTCTTCCAAAATACCTTGGCTCTTCATTTGTGCAACTTGTCATAAGCAGCTTGTCTCGTATTGAAGAAAAAACTTACGAAGTAATATTTGTGCCATATCACGTGACCATGCTCAGTCTCAAGAATTTATGCTCACTTTTGGATTTTCTGAAATTTAAGATCCAGGATTCGAAACAATATCATAACCTGCATCATGCAATAAATTTTCAAGCCGTACATCTATACTGTTGTATTTCTCAAGAATGGATTTGGTCAAACATTTTGCTTAGTTAAACCTCCTTTCCAATTTATAGGGCTCAATTCAAAAATCTCACCAACCAAGGTAGATGGTGAGTGGTGGAACAATTGTTGTAGTTTGCAATACCACTCAATTAATGCGCTTGTTTTCCTCAAAAATTGTGTTTACGAATGCATTAATTGCAATACATGCATGCATAAAGTAGATGCATTGGTCAATTTTCTCTTAATTCTTGCATGTAATGATTTATTGCACCTTGAAATCTGAACATGTGATGGGGAACAACCAAATTGGGACTTATAAGATGGGAAAACTAAAATTTTGAGATAAGCCCTATAAACCGGAAAGGAGGGAGTAAAAGGATATTCCCTCCATACCAGTGCATTGCCTGATATATTAACTCAAGTACTAGGCACGAACAAACGGGCTCAATTCTGTGCTCATCCTGGTGTAGTAGTAGTAGTACTAGGCAATGCAGTTGACCTTGACGAGCGGTGACCGAGGGAATTGAACCATGCTCGGCACGGTAGGTAACATTGTCTAGTTACTAAAGCATCCCTTCGTTGTTCATCGGTAGTCATTACGGACCGGGGACATGAGGGGAATTTCCTAGGGCTGGAATTCTGGCTACCAGATATTTCAACTTGAAACATTGAGGCTCGACTTGCTGGGGTTGCCTAATGTGCGTACCACGCACGCCACCGAAGGACACGAGCCTGTTTTTTTAGGATCAACACGAGCCAAGGTCTGGCTGGTACGCCGTTGGGTCCTACCATTCGAGAATACGAAAGGAACCTTTTCAATTGCCGAACAAATCTATATGTATTACAATACCCGTATTTTCCTTGCAAATACTAATCTCAACATGGTAATTGATTTATGACAAGTTGTTGAATTAGAGTGAGTTTGTGATATAGTGATCTCAACGTGATTTCACATTTCATGGTATCCCTAATAAGTTTTCAAATGCAAATTCAAATTTAAAAGATGAACAATATGGAGGTTAGAAAACTTTGTATGTGTCAAGCATATGACCACACACACACACACACAGACACACACGCACGAACACAACAACAATCCAATAAGTATAGTGCATCTATTTTTCCAACCCATGCATGTATGACATGAATTCAAAAATAATCCTTCTATTCCTAAATATTAGTCTTTTAGAGAGTTCAACAAGTGACTACATACGGAGCAAAATGAGTGAATCTAGACTCTAAAATATGTCTATATACATCCGTATGTGCTAGTCCATTTGAAGCCTCTAAAAAGACTAATATTTAGGAACGAAGGGAGTAAAATGTAAGACATCCATGGTCCTCAGTTCAATATTTAAAATGAACATGAAACTGAAACATGAATATTAAGTCTAGTACTATAGTACATGCAAATGTTGTGTTTAGGCGGAGCTATGATTGTCGGGGGTCAACCGATTGACCTTAGATAAAATTGTGCAGCTCTGTTTAGGGTTGTTTAGATTATATTTGTCCCCACCCTCCCAACCACCGATTGGTTGTGCATGCCCCACCACTCCTCCCTGGGAGAATATCATGTGCCCCCATATCTTAGATGCTATATGATGATACGAGTTGCTTGGAGCTTGTAGATCTGAGATATAGCAGCTCACATGATGTGTCTTAATTTTTTTTGCAAGAAACCTTGATGAGTTTGAGAATTGCACACAATTTGTACAAAAACTACTTAGATGCCCTTTGATCCCATATCCAACGACCTCAAAGCTCGTATCACCGTAGCATCTAAGATGAAGGAGGACATCATATTCTCCTGTATGTAAGAATATCATGTGCTACCACACCTTAGATGCTTTGGTGATACAAGCTCTTCGGAGGCGTTGGATTTGTGACCCAACACCTCCTCGGTGGTTCAAATGGTCTTTTGCAGAAAAGTCCCAAAAGAGTTCGGCCACTGCTTACAAGCACAAAGACTGCTCAGATGCCATTGGATCTCAGATCAAACGACCTCCAAGCTCATATCACCATAGCATCCAAGCTGCGATAGCACCTTGTGTTTTCTCATACGGGAGAGTATGAGGTGCTCCCGCACCGTAGATTCTATGGTGATACGAGTTCACTGAGATCTAATGCCCCACAGTAGGAGGTTTGAATGTTTTTGCAATATACGGCTGATAGAGTTTGGGAAATGCGCAGAAAGTACAAGTACTATGCATGTGCCATCTGATCACTGATCATATGACCTAGATGCTCATATCACCGTAGCGGTAATTGCTACGGGAGCACCTAATATGAGCACCGGGGCCGTTGATCAAGATGCAGCACACACACGAGGCCCGAATGTTTTATTTGCAAAAAACCTTTGGAGAGTTTGGAAATTGCGATAATCACAAAGACTACTCCCAAGCCATTGATCTCACTTCCAACGTGTAAAAACTCGTATCACCATAGTATCTAAGCTGCGGGGTGGATGTGATATCCTATGCCGCTATCATTTTTGTTTGTAAACTTGCAAAATACGTGTAACTCGTGCCATTACTTGTCTAACCGCACAAAGTGTTTGTTCAAAAAAACCATCCTACACTGAAATATCGGAACAACACACGGGGGTCCCACTTGTCATTAATCAAATTTGGACCTAAAACTAACAAATCTGAAAGACGAGATTCGAACTGGCAACCTGGACTACAAAGCATAAGTCGATAGCCTGAAAAAACGAATGGCTGTTGGCTTTGTCCCATAACTTGATTTTATACAGTACTTGCGTTGAGTAGAGTAGAGGGAGTGCCTCGTCAACATGTGCATGACCGTTGTCTCACTTACTGGTGGGTCCCAGGTCTGCAATCTCAATCTCTCTTCTCTCCATTGTCTAACCTTTGCACGGGCACACACGAAGAGCAGCGCTAGCTTGCCGTGGTGTTATTACACCTAAAAAAGCTTGGAAAATAGAAGAATCGCCTAGAACAAGAGACGTTGTGGTTGGTCGAGACGGAGCTAACCGTGCCACGTTTGCATGATGAAGCTATGTGGCTAGTGGGGTGTTTTCGACCGACTGGCTGGGTCCGGAGATCAAACCATAGGTACTATGTCTGATACAGTATATTTTTACACGCTCATTTTTCCTCCGTGCCGAGACGTGGCACACCGTACCGCGCGGTTTCGGGGTCCTCCCGGGTGGTGCACGCATATATTCTTCCTGACGTGGGACGCCCTACCGCTGTTTTACGGGTCCTCCTCGGTCAGAAGCGCCAAGCAAGTAAATGAGTCGTCCAATCACGAAAGACCACCTTTCCCGCCGAGTACATCAGTGAAGCACGGTGGCTAGCTAGTTGGGCTAGTTCGACCAATTAGCTAGGCCGCCGCGACATTTGTTTTTTCACCCCTTTTTTATCTACTTGTCGGCAGGTAAATTTAAATATCCATCGCGGCGTTGCTCTGGTGTTTGGGTGCGGCAGGATTTTTAATTTTTTGATTGACGGGAGCAGGCGCGGCGGGATTTTTAATTTTTTGATTGACGGAGCAAAGCGCGTAGCAATTAGTCACGATGACTCCCAGAAACCCATCGCTTCCCCGATGTGAGAAGTCGCCGATCGGTGTTTTACCGTGGTGAAAACCAAAAGATTCCCCGCTCCTCGGCTGGCTCCCTCTTCCTTCCCGTAGATTGCATTTCCTTTCAGCCGCTTCGCCCCCTTTGCTTCCTCTCCCCATTGCTTCTACCTGGTGCCATGGCAGCACAGCAGATCATGGAGTCCGAGGTGAGGCGCCTGACACAGGAGCTCCATGCCAAGGATGCGGAGCTCAGGGCCAAGGACGTGGAGCTCCGTGAGCTCAAGGAGGAGAGGAGTTCCATGCTCCTCCGTTATGTGCGGGAGTTCACGGAGCTTCAAAAGCGGCAGGCGTCCACAACAAAGATGCTCGAGGCGTCGGCGGCGTTGCTGCAGAAAGCGGGAGATATGATAGGCCATCAGGGGAGCCGGCTGGAGCGCTAGCGAGCCGATCGTGACGAGGTCCAGGATCGCCTCAGCCACTTGGTGAACCAAGTTGCCACGCACGTGTTGTGGCTGCGCGATGCCTACCGTCGTGCCAGCACGACGATGCTGGCCGTCGGGCTAAACCCGTTCGACCACCCGGTCAACTTCAACGAGCTGCGGCTTCCTGACATTGTCTCCTTCTTCACCTATATCTTCGAGGAGCTGAGCCGTCTCCGCGCGATGGTGGGGGCTGAGCTGGACAAGGAGGGGTTGCGGGATGCAATCGCCGTTGCCGGGAGAATCCTTTTAGGTCTCCGTCACCGGAATCCATTCGTGCCATTGGACGCCGTCTTTGACGAGCTGGCTCCAGTCGACTGGGAGCAAGCTCTGCGGGCGGTTGCACCCTGCATCACCAACGCCGTGGCGCCGAGAAGCGAGAGGGACTTTAGTGGTGTTTAGGCGCCTCGCATGGGCATGTCCATGTCTCAAGGCAACATGACCGTTGGATCAAACTCAGACGGTGCAGATCACCATCAGAGCACAAAGCGTGTGGGTGTGTTTGGTTGCATTCTCATCTCAATATAGTTGTTTCCTCTTCGTATTTTTGTCAACCTACTAGTGTGGACTCATGCACCCTTCATGGTTCATGCACTCGCCAAACACCCAAAAGTGGGTCGAGAAGGGAACTTTTGCTCCCATCCTGCACCCTTCATACACCCCTGCCTAACACTATAGGATGTGCTTCATATGGTTCATGTTTCGTGGAGTATCAGAGCACCGCATTCTCCGCGCGCTGTGGACCTAGTTCTCTTAACATTGATCTCACTGCTCATTCTCGACCGGACAATAAAAAGCGATACTATGTTACATATAGGAGTAGTCGACATGCGACAACATCATTTGTTATCGCTATATCTTACTACACTAGCAACAAGATTGTGTAGTAATCGACGATGAACCATCGCACATGCCTAGTAGTAGGAGCACTGTATATTCAAGTGGCTGTCGTGTTTCACACTCCTCCGTCAGAAGAGTGGAAACGCTTGTTGTAATCATTTTTTCTTCGTAATGAAAAACAGTGGACACGTTTCTACCGTGTGGATCCTCCTCCACCATGCACTAAATTACTCACTTTCGCCAACGTGGGGACAGCCAAAGACTGGTCCACCAGCCATGCACTAAATTACTCCGTAGTAGAGTGACGGTAGACTACCCCGATCGAACCACCGCAGAATGCCCAATGAGCCATCAAATCACAAAACCCCTCCTTTCCAAAGAAGAAGTTGACGGACGAAGCAACCATCATTTCACTCTTCTCTCTCACTTCCTCTCTTGAAGAAAACCCCACTCGCTTTGCTTCTCCCTCATCTCGCTCCTCCTTTCACTCTTCTCTCTCAGCTTCCTCTCTGATGGACGCCGAGCACCGGCCGATGTGATGTCTATGGCTCTGGCCAAAACCGTCGAGGCTCATGGTACGAAGAAGCGCAAGCACCCCGCCGAGACTACCGCCGACAAGCCCAAAGATATCGCCTTGTCCAAGCCACCCTCTCTAGGATCCCTCATTAAGCAAGTCCAGGTAATGTCTCTTGTTGACGATCTTTTTCTCGATCTTGATTGTCGTGGATTTGTCACGGCAGATGTCCTAGCGTAAGGACTTAGTCGTGGAGCCATCGCTACGGGTTTACTTGCAGGGGTTAAAGCGGACACAAAGACAAGGGTTTTATACTAGTTCGGGCCCTTCGATGAAGGTAAAAGCCTACGTCTAGTTGTGATGCAATTGATGTAGTCTCGATGGCTAGGGAGCGCATAAGCTTCGCTTAGGCTCGAAGTTGTGGTTGTCTTTGAACCGCCGCCGGTCGCCCCTTATATACACGTAGTGATGCCCGCCGGTTCAGAGAGTCC
Organism: Aegilops speltoides; assembly: GCA_021437245.1. Classification (NCBI taxonomy): domain Eukaryota; kingdom Viridiplantae; phylum Streptophyta; class Magnoliopsida; order Poales; family Poaceae; genus Aegilops; species Aegilops speltoides. The sequence continues at coordinate 372,958,753 of CM038142.1, forward strand.
CAACCGTTCATACTCGATCCCGGTTGGTATCTCTCTATTCCTAACCTACAACACAAGTTATACATCAGGCCGGTTTACGGCTACAAGCTCTAAACCGACTATAGGCCTTGGGCCTTTCTCTGATTACACCACTAACGGAGCTAATCCGGCCCAAGCTGGCCGGTTTACACCCAATGGTAATATCCCCAACATTAGGCCCCAGATTGATTTGAACTGGTTCATGTCAATCCTTCACGAAGCCTGTATCTTGGACATCTTCTTTGTTTGGTAAATCACCTCATCGTCATTGCTTCGATCATCAGAACCGCATGACGCCATTGCTTCGTCATCAGAACGGCATGACGCATCTTGAAACTTGATCCTTTATAACGCCTTCTTTAATAGCAGTCCTCGATCCACGCGCTTGACCTAGCTTTTATCGCTTTATAAATAGGACCGAAGGGTCATTCTTTTCCTCCCTTCGCTTCCTCTTCTTCGTTTTCCTCGCGCCGCTGCCCTTGGAGCTCCGCCATCGCCATCGACTTCGCTTCATCCTAGGCACTGATCAACTCGAACGCATTCGTAACACTGCGGTCTCTTTCCGCATCTTCTCCATTCCCGTAAGCTTCTTCCCTTCTTGAATCTGCTTTCTACTTAGATCTGTTTTAGGTTCGAGCTTCATACCATGTTCTCGCGTATGCTTTTATCCTTTTAGCTTTGAACCATGCTGTGAATCTTGTTCGCACCAATGATGACTCCTGCAGATCCGCTTATACTTTCTCATTTTAATCCCATGGATCTTCTGCATATACATATGCCTTATGGTCCACTTCTGTTTCTTCTTTTCTTCCGCGAAATATTTCCTGTTTTCTGAAAACCCGCGTTTGATCCGTAGTAATCATGAGATCCTGTGAAACTTGTTTCTGTAAACTGTCCATGACTTCAATTATCTCCAAGGCCTAGATTAGGCGCTTTAACTCACCATAATAAAACCTGCTAAACCGGCATAGGTACACCATTAGTCCCCTTGTTGAACCGCCAGAACGCATCTGACATCATATCACAATGAACTGATTTATAGAAACTGCCTCCGTTTATCATAACTTAGATCAATCACTCGTAACAAGCACGCCTTAAATCGGATCCTTTTCTTTGTAGATCTTATCATGGCCAAACAGTGTATGAATGCAATCGGGTTCCTTCCGCATCTCTCGAGACGCAATGAATGAATTGGTATCAATTGGTGCTTTAGATGACAAAGACACAATCCATCGGAGGGTTCCTCGAGAAGAATGTCCTCCCACTCCACAGAAGGGAAGTTGTAGTTTTGATCACCGCCCGGGTTTCAAACCGCCTGGTCAAAATTTTACCGGACGTGATGGCCAATTTTCAGCTCCGCCCCCAAGACATTGGCCCCAACTCCGCTACCAACCTCGTGCCACTTTCAAGTGCTATCCAAGCATATCCGCAAGAGGAACCTTCGTTGAACTGTTTAGAGATCTCTTCCATCTGAACCGGCGATCAATTCACCGATGGCCCCAATACGAATTGGGCGGTATGGCTATCCGTAAAAGGAAGGAGATCACCTACCCCACGCCAAACTCCATACTCACCCCAAAGAGTGGAATGCGACTTGGTTTTACTGCAAAGATACTTCTCCTGAAGGTGAAAATCCTTTACCCGGCTTTCGTCCAGAGCGGCTAAGCAATACTCATCCCTTTCCTCAAAGATTGACTACCAAAGAGAGAAGCAAATATGCCCCACAACCGTCCAAGCTCCGAGCCTTTATGGCCAACGGTTTGACTGAATTGATCTTGCACGCTGTTGGTTATCTTGGGGCATATCGCCTTTGAGCCGTGTTCCGCTTAATGTGCCAAGATACCGCAGCGCCGACGACCCACTCCGACACACCAAACTTGAACTCTCTCGATGATGAAGTGACGGATTCAAGAAGAAGAATGTTGAATGAACCGGAGCATCTCTCGTGGCTCAAACCGCTTGGCTCCCTCATCGCACCACCAACACGCCACTGCGGTAAGTCTCGATCAAGCCATCATTAAAACCTGTTATTATTTTCATATATCCAACTTTTAATTATTTCGATCCAGGTGATAACCCGCTTTGGAGCAAGAAACTTTCCCAAGACAAAGCGGACAAAGCTGGGCGGCCAAACCGCCCAAAACCAAAGTTGTCAAGAAATCAGCCCACAAGAGAAAGACCATCGCTTCATCCGACCCGCCATTGACGATGATGTGGGTAACCCGAACTTGATTCTCTTGGCTTGCTTTTTACACGCCTTATTGATGATGATGCTTGTCGATGATGTCAAGCCAAGAACGCAGGATTTGCCGAGGTAACCATTCTTTCTTCCGATTCAACAAATTTGCCTTCCCTAAAATTTCGCCGGCAAACCGAAAGTTAACTTTTCTCACCACCTTGCTTACTTGGATCCCAAACTTCTTATGAAGACACAGAACATGAAGCTCGCCAGACAACCCGCACACGGACAGGTAGTTACCTCTGCGGTTTACCAAACAGCCCGGTTCGAAAGCGCCAGACCGAGGTTTCCGACCCTTTATTGCTTTAAATTCCAAAGCGGGTTTCTTCCACAACCTCTTAATCCGTCCGACCCGATTATCGGGTTACTTCCCATTCATCCTCCGCGAATCTCACCACTCAGCTACCGCCGCTGAAAATAGCCGCCGGTACGCCAATACGACCATATACTTTTTGATACCTTCTGTAATAGATATACTTTTTTCCTGACTTTTGTCTCTTCGTAACCAAACCGAAACCCAAAGAAGAAGGCCCGCTGGACAAAACAGTTGAAGAGGCTGCCGCTTCAGATCATGAGCAAGCACCGGATCGTGAAAACATTGCCTCTGAAGATATTCCCAATGACCCTCCGGTTCAAGAGGAGGTTATTCCTGAAGAGAGGCCTGTGAATATTTCAATCTCTGCGATCCACCTGCTAGCACCGTCCGGTTTGAGAAGCCTCGCAGCCCCATCAAACAGCCGTGCCTACACAATCCGTCGAATCGAAAGATGATGACGCTAGGATTATCGGTATGGGCCGCCCGAGCCGGGAATCCTGCAACTTTAACCCGGCATATCGTGAAAGAGGACTATTCCACTTTTAATAAAGGAAAATGGGATGTGGAGCTGAAACATATGCCGCTTTGAGCGCCCAAGACCTTCATTCTCGATATTTGAACCGCTTTACAAAGAGCCGTGACTATGAAGCTGGCTTGGTGAAATTAATGAGGGACAAGTTTGAGGTAACGCCCTTTCCTTATTACCAAGATATTAGTCCTTGTAGCCCCTAAGGGCCGGTTTGTAATCTTGATCAAACCGACTTGATTATTTTCTTGATCCATTTTGGAATCTTCCCAAGATAACCACTAGGGCCCGTTTAACTCGCATCTTAAACCGTACTTCAATAAAACTGCCCGACAAAACGCTGGTAGAATCAAATAGTCATTAGCCCCCAAGTGCCAAGTTGAATACTCGTATTGAGCTTGGGACTTTGCCATGTAATAGTAGTAGAAAGATTGAAGGTACATTAGCCCCAAGTGTCAAGCATATAACCGTGTTGTGTGGTTGAGACTTTGACTTGAATTGCTCACTGAACGCATTACCAATGCGCAGCCGAGGTGAAAATCAAGGATGATCGGATTGCCGATTTACAAGCGGCTTTGAAAACCCAGCAGGCCGAAACAGAGAAGGCCAAGAAAGAATTAACCAGTGCCTTGACCGCTGCTGAACAGGTAAAAGAAGGCCTGAAGAAAGAACAGGCAGTCTGGGCCACTGAAAAGGCCAATTTGATCAAACGGGCAGAAAATGCGGAAGCTGCCCTTAAACCGGTGGTGGATGATCTGACAGCCGTAAAGCGGCAAGTACATTCGATGACTGCAGCAATCTTTGGTAAGCTCCTTGTGAATAATTGTAATATGTTGCACCAGCTGCATCATTAGTCCGGTTTAGAACTAATCATTTACCGCTTGTGCACGCGCTGGGCACTTGGGAAACGATGTGCGTAAGAAATCAAGGCTGTCTACACTTTAGTGGAGCAGTTATATACCGGAGCCCAAACAAGATCATCACCACAATGTCACATAACAATCCAGCGCTTTCCTTGATTCAAGATACCTGAACCGCTATCAATGCTTCCTTCCCGGTTGAAGAGGTGAAGAAGTCTGCTGACGAACCGGAGCCATCAATGCCTTGATCCGAGCCAAGGCATGGGTACCAGACTTTGATCCCGTGGAAGCAGCTCAAGGCTATCCCAAAGGTGAAAGAAGATGGCTCGACTTCAAGTGAAGAAGACCTACGGGCGATAAACCGCGGCAAGACGCCCACTGGCTTGTCAATTGGCCGAAGAAGCTGACTTGGAGCATTACCAAGCACAATATAATGATCAAAACAAGCGAGTGTCTGCCCCAACCTTTGAACCGGAAAACTTGATCCCTCCAATCCGTAAGCATACTTACGCACCCGATATTGAACCGTCTTCTTTGATCCACGAAGAGGCTGTTTTCCAAGCGCTAATGGGAATCGACTCGACCACCGTGGATTTCCAGCCAATGGGTAGGGATGAAGAGGTCAAGCGGCAGAAGACGAAGAGCAGGCTTGAACCGTAGCCGAAGTTAAACATCTCTCAAGGGCGGTTTGCCCGTAAAACAATGATCTCATTTGGGCAATCGTGTTGCCTTGTAATAACTTTAGTTAAAACTTTTGTGCTTGACTATGCCTTCGTGCATAAGTTGTAAAACCTTTGCATGATGTCTTTATCCTGCAACCAGAAAAAGTCGAACCTTGGCGGTGGTGATACTACCAGCCGGTTTATGGTATTCAAATAGATATATAAGAATTCAAAAATATGTTATACAAATACCTGCCGTATTTGGACATGAAGTCATGAGCCAAACTTGAAGCGGAGGCCTTTTTAAGAACTATGACCGTCTGGGAGATAATAACTCCCATATAACCGTGCTGAATCAGCACAAGCCCCTTTGTTATTCCGTGATGATGAACAGAAGAAGATAAACCGGCAGAAAAACTCCGGCAGAAACCGTGTCTCCGTCGGTTTGTAATCGACCGCTGAACCGATAAAAATATTTGTTGGGTTAAAAACGCAACAATCAAAAAAATCGAATACCGCTTATGGAAATATGGCAACAAAAGCAATAACTCTTTGCAAAAGAAAAGCTTCATGGAGCTGGTCGATGGCATTACCATGGTCGACGCAACCAAGCCCCAAGGCGAAGCGATGGTGCTAGTCGGCGTGTCCCCAAAAGACTCTTGGCGAGTACGCCGCCAAGTGGCATGACATTGGTTCGGGTTCACCAAGCCCCAAATGACTCGCCCTATTGGTCGACCAAGAGGCGTGACTGTTCAGACGTGACCGTGTCCCCAATGATCCGGTGGCTTTCGCTTATCAAGAGGTGTTGCATTGGTTCGGACACCACCAAGCCCCCAAGTGATAAATATAAATGTCAAGGGTAAACCGGAGGCCGCTTTAAAGTAAACGCCCATGTAACCACGCATGATAAGAAAGACAGAGACCCCGCTTTAGCTGAGGCTCTGGTTTTTATTATATCGAAGATAATATATACATTGTCATGATATGTACATAAACTGAGATGATGACTCAAGTGTAGTAAGGCCGAAGATGAGCTATATTCCACGGCCTGTTGGTTTCCTCCTCTGACGTACGTGAGTCTTGATGCTCTCGAATATCAATCAGATAGTATGATCCGTTGTGTAGGTTTTTGCTGACCACAAAAGGTCCTTCCCAAGGTGGGGATAACTTGTGCATATCTGTCTGGTCTTGGATGAGACGAAGCACCAAATCTCCTTCTTGAAAGGTTCTGGTTCTAACCCGGCGACTGTGATCACGACGAAGATCTTGCTGGTAAATCGCCGAACGAGTGGCTGCCATATCACGCTCCTCATCCAATAGGTCAAAAGCGTCCTGTCGTGCCATCTCGTTGTCCGCTTCAACATAAGCCGCTACACGGGCGAATCGTGCCGATATCATCGGGAGAATCGCCTCCGCCCATAGACCATGAAGAAAGGTGTATATCCAAAGGATCGGTTTGGCGAGTATTGATACTCCATAGCACCGATGGGAGCTCTCAACCCAGCACCCGGTGTTCTCTCGTAATGGAACCGTAAGTCGGGTTTGATGCCTCGTAAGATTTCTTGATTAGCGCTTACGCCTGCCCGCTTGATCGGATGCGCCATCGACGACACGCTGCCGGATGTGCTCGCGTCACAAAACTCTTTCATAGCCCCTTGGATAGATTAGTGCCATTATCGAATGATACCGTGGAAAGCCAAACCGAAAATCACCTTTTGATGAACCGCACCGCTGCCGCGCATCACACTTGGCCGACTGTGCTCGCTTCAACCCACTTGGTAAATTTGTCCATCGCCACCAACAGTGGGTCTTCTTATCCTTGGACCGCTTAAAGGGTCCAACCATATCCAGCCCCAAGTCGCAAACGGCCATGTTATTGGGATCATCCTCAACTCTTGTGCCGGTACATGAGCACGCTCGAGAATTTCTCGACATCCATCACACCGCTTGACCAAGTCCTCCGTGACGCGATGAGCAGTTAACCAATAAAATCCGTGACGGAACGCCTTCGCCACCAGGGACTTTGAACCGGCGTGATGTCCACAATCCCCTTCATGGATTTCCCTTAAAATTTCACCGCCTTCCTCAGGGGAAACACAGCGTTGAAACGCCCCTGACACACTGCAATGATGTAACTCACCATTAAGAATCGTCATCGGTTTGGAACGCCGGATTATCTGTCTGGCCAGAACCTCCTCTTCTGGTAACTCCCCTCGAGTCATATATGCAAGGTAAGGGATCGCCCAATCCGAATAGCATGCAATGCTGCCACCAACCGAGCTTCCGGATCGAATAGCCAACCGCTTCACCAGGAGCCGGACCGACGGGTTGTGCAAGACGCCCGTAAAGACATTAGGCGGGACTGGTTTACGCCGAGAACCCAACCGCTTAAAGCGCTCGCCGCCGTTCTTCCGGCGATCCACATGATCCACTTGATAGCCCTTGAAGCATCCTGCGATATTATCCACTTCTCGACGATATGCGGCCATGAGCGGTCCTTAGAATCCCAAGTGCCGATACTTGCCGAGCCACCAGTCCGAAGTCACCAAAGCACTTAACCCGCTTAAGTTCATCTCCTTAGCCATCCGGAGACCATGGAGCAAGGCTTCAGACTCAGCTGCATTATTAGTACAAGGAACATTAAACGGAGAACGAATAAAACTTATCACCTCATGGGGAAGTTAAACGACTCCAGCCCGAGCCTTCCAACCGCCTCGACCCGTCGAAATGAATAGTCCAAGACGTGTGATCCGGCTTCTCCTCCGGCGCTTGTAACTCCGTCCACCATTAATGAAATCAACAAGTGCTTGTGACTTCACCGCTGTGCGTGGTATATACTTTAGCCCATGCGCCCAAGCTCGATGGCCCATTTTGCAATCCGCCCGTCCGCCTCCGGTTTTGTATAATATCACCCAAAGGAGCTGAACTAACCATCGTGATAGGGTGCCCTTGGAAATATTGCTTCAGCTTTCGATCGCCATAAAAACACCATAGACGAAGCTTCGCCAATGCGGATACCTTTGTTTGGACTCAATGAGCACCTCATCGATATAATAAACCGCCGCTGAACCGATACTCCTTGCCCGCCTCCTTGCGCTTACCACAATGGCCACGCCATCGCTCAAGCATTGGCTGCCACATATAACAACAGCGTTCCTTGTCAACCGGAGCCGCAAGAACAGGCGGGTTGGCCAATTGCCGCTTTAGATCCTCAAATGCTTCGTCAAGAATGGACTCGCATTTAAATTATCCGCCTTCCTCAAAGATCCGGTATAAGGGAATGGCCTTCTCTCCGAGGCGGCTGAGAAACCGGCTCAACGCAGCAATTCTACCCGCCAGACGCTGATCATCATTGATACACTTTGGTTTAGCCAAGGAAGTGATAGCTTTAATCTTCTCCGGATTAGCCTCAATTCCTCTGTTAGACACCAGAAACCCTAGTAACTTGCCTGCCGGAACACCAAAAACACACTTGGCCGGATTAAGCATCATCTTATAAATGCGCAAGTTGTCGAAGGTTTCCTTCAAATCTTCCACTAGTGTCTCCTTTTGTCTTGATTTCACCACAATGTCATCCACATAAGCATGCACATTGCGGCCGATCTGTGTATGCAAGCAATTTCAGACACACCGCCGATAAGTAGCTCGGGCACTTTTGAGCCCAAAAGGCATAGATACATAGCGTAAGGCTCCAAAGGGAGTTATAAACGTTGTCTTCTCCTGGTCCTTAACGCCATTTTGATCTCGATGATATCCAGAGTACGCATCCAAAAACTTAAACGCCACACCTGCCGTGGCATCAATAACTGATCAATGCGGGAGGGCAAAAGGATCTCCGGACAAGCTTTGTTGAGATCTGTAGTCCACACACATACGCCAGTGCCATTTTTCTTAAGGACCAGCACCGATTAGCAAGCCACTGATGAAATACCTCAATGATAAAACCAGCCGCCAACAGCCAAGCTACTTCCTCTCCAATGGCCTTGCGCCTTTCTTCGTTAAACCGGCGGAGGAACGGTTTCACCGGTTTATACTTGGGATCCACATTAAGTGTGTGCTCACGAGTTCCTCGACACCGCATGTCGATGGCTTCCATGCAAAGATATCCCGTTCTCACGGATGAACTCGATGAGCGCGCTTCCTATTTGGGATCCAGTTGGCACCGACAAAGAACGCTTGGACGAATCGCCCGCACGAAGTCAATAAGCTTGGTCTCTGCTGCCGATTTAAACTTCAGATCCGATTCATGCTCCGTAGTTGGCTTCTTCAAAGGGGTCATATCTGCCGGATCAACATTGTCTTTATAGAACTTCAACTCTTCCGTGGCACAGAACGCCTCTGCATAAGCTGCGTCGCCTTCCTCGCATTCCAAAGCAACTCGGCGGCTTCCATGCACCGTTATCGCCTTTGTAACCCGCATTTTGAGCTGCAAGTAAATATAACAAGGTCGTGCCATGAATTTAGCATAAGCCGCCGTCCAAACAAGGCATGATACGGACTCGGATTTTCACCACTTCAAAAGTTAGCTTTTCGCATCGAGAATCGTGCTCGCTCCAAAAGCCACATCCGTGGCTATCTTACCAACAGGATAAGCAGATTTGCCTGGCACTACGCCATGGAACACCGTATTGGACGGTCTAAGATCCTTGTCTGTGAGACCCATCCGACGGAAAGTTTCATAGTATAATATATTAATACTGCTTCCTCCGTCCATAAGTACCTTAGTGAACTTATAGCCCCCCACCTGAGGGTCTACCACCAATGCCAGCTGACCCGGATTATCAACCTGGGGATGGTCCTCTCGCCCACACGATAGGCTGCTCGGACCAGCGTAATACCGCGGTAAGGCCGGTTCAACAGAGTTTACTGCCCGTTTGTGAAGCTTCCGATCCCGTTTGTCCAAACTGGTTGTGAAAACATGATACTGCCCACCATTCAACTGTTTTGGTTGGCTCTGATAGCCTGACTGCTGCTGCTGCTGCTGGCCACCCTGTTTACTCTGATTATTGTGATTGCCCTGGTTAGGCCCTCGAATCGAAGTCTGGCCCCGACCCGCCCATGGAAACCGGATCCTGAACCACCACCTGACCCCTGGTCATACCGGAAAGCATTGGAATTTTTGAACTCCTGCATAATATAATAGTCTTTCCAGAGATGGTTCGATGGGGATTCCTTCGTCCCGTGCTTGGGACAAGGCTGATTTAGCAAGTAATTTAAACGGCTTGTATTAGGATTTGGACCCCGATTTGCCTTGCCTCTGCGCCGCGGGCCTCTGTCCTGCGCATTAGTGTTGGCTACGAAATCCGGGTTACCATCGGCCTTGCGCTTGCCCCCGTTTCCATGACCCGCCGGTTTGTACTGCTGCCCCTTGGAGTTGCCGTTCTTCTTTCCCTTCCTCGCTTCATCATCATCTTCAGATCCTTGGTACTGTCGAATCGGCATACTTTACCAAAGCGGCCATGAGGGTCCCCATATCATTGCAGAACCGCTTCATGCGTCCCAATTTTAACTTCAAAGGCTCGAACCGGCAGTTGCCTTCTAATGTTAAGATCACCGAGTCAGCGTTGATCCGGTCAGAAGAGTGCAGAATCTCAGACACACGGCGTACCCAACGGGTTGTTGACTCCCCTTCTTCCTGGACGCAAGCCGCCAGGTCTACGATGGATTTGGGCTGCTTACACGTATCCTTGAAGTTCGGATAAACCGGCCCGTGAATCGCCCATGAACTGATGGAATTGGGCGGTAGCTCTTCAACCAAGCACGGCTGTGCCTTCCAAAGATCATGGTGAAGTACTTTGCACATGCGGTCTCATCCACATCTAGCATCTCCATGGCCATCTCATAACTTTCAACCCACGCTTGGGGACAGATCCGCGGTGTAATTTGGCACCTTGCGTGGGCCCTTAAAATCCTTAGGCAGACGCACATTGCGTAAAGCGGGGATTAAACAGGGCACCCCCAAAGCGGATGCGACTCGCCCGGCGAAGGTGGTAGGGCGAACCGTGTGTGTTGATCCGCGATCGTCTGTCCGCTAACTCGCCTCCTGCGTGCGGGCCCGATCCACCACCTCCGAGCATCACGAATGCCGCCTATCTGGTGATCGCCTCGGGCGCTTCACGGTCCCGCTTGCTTGATAGGGCGGTTCATCCATACGCTGCTGTAGTTCGCTTGGGCGGGCGAGAGTGAATCCGATCACGGCTGTATGAATACGCTTCGCCGGATCGGTGCAGTCCGAGAAGCTCCTTAACCCGGCGTGTCTCAACCGCCAGGGGAATCTCCTTCGATCGATCGCCTCCAATCGTGCGCAATGCCGCAACAAGGTTGTCCATAGGGTTAGAATAATGGCCTAGGGGTGTCAGACCGCGGAGGAACCACTATGTTCTCGCCGCGAGGCTCCATCAGCGCGGTTGGACCGTCGCTCCCGCCTCCCGGTGCCTCAATCCGGTTTACCTCCCCGTGCTAGGGCGGGTTATCGGGTCCGCTCCCGGTCTGAAAGAGATTTCTAGGATCAAATCCTAACGGCAAAGCGTGATCTATACTTCCGCTTCAACACCTCTGCGCGACGCACTCGTCAAGCATGAGTTTGTAAGCTTGTGCATCTAAAGCGCCCGCTCTGCGCCATACGCCCTTCTCTTCGCCGCTAGATCCGCTTTGGCTTGCGGATCTGCTTTTCACCTTTGCAATTTCTGCATTATGAGCCTCTGATCTGCCGGTTGTCCTCCGCCATAAGCGCTGCTAGTGCATCAAACAGATCTACAGATCTTGAACCGGCGGGCGCACGGGCCTCTGCCCCCTGCCGCCGCTGAACCGAAAGCATTGCCGCCGCGTTGAAGCGTGGTTCGCGCTCGCATCGCCATGAATACTCCAACTCGGTTTAAGCGGCTTGGGGGTCGGAATATCACACCGTCGGAACAGCCCCGATCATATCATCCCGCAGTGGTACAATGACTCGGTCTCTCTGTTGAAGATTCGCGCGGAATAAACGACGGTCTCACTACCGTGTTCGAACCGCATCGCATTCCCCTCCATGTGTGACTCCAACGAAGACATGCTTCACGGCCGGTTTAACTTGGCAGGTCGCGACACCGAGCCGCCTCGATGAGGTCGGCGCAGATGTCCGGCCAGCCCGTGCTCCCGATCTTGCCAATGAAGACGTATGCGCCGAAGGGACCCGTATCCATACTCGATTGAATCGGCCTCGGGACCCCATCCGGCGTCGTCGATGTAGATCCGGCCGCGACGACTCTTGGTCATCCGGCCCACGACGTAGCCTTCGAGTCCTTTGAGCTTGCCCTCCAAAATCGTCAAACCATCGTGAGATAGCCCCACGGTGGGAGCCAACTGTCGTGGATTTGTCACGGCAGATGTCCTAGCGTAAGGACTTAGTCGTGGAGCCATCGCTACGGGTTTACTTGCAGGGGTTAAAGCGGACACAAAGACAAGGGTTTTATACTAGTTCGGCCCCTTCGATGAAGGTAAAAGCCTACGTCTAGTTGTGATGGAATTGATGTAGTCTCGATGGCTAGGGAGCAGACAAGCTTCGCCTAGGCTCGAGTTGTGGTTGTCTTTGAACCGCCGCCGGGTCGTCCCCTTATATACACGAGTGACGCCCGTCGGTTCGTAGAGTCCCAACCGGTTCATACTCGTATCCCGGTTGGTATCTCTCTATTCCTAACCTACAACACAAGTTATACATCAGGCCGGTTTACGGCTACAAGCTCTAAACCGACTATAGGCCTTGGGCCTTTCTCTGATTACACCACTAACGGAGCTAATCCGGCCCAAGCTGGCCGGTTTACACCCAGTGGTAATATCCCCAACATTGATCTTGTTTTTTCATCAAACACGCAGTACTAGTACTGGTAGTACAACTTTCTGTGTGATCTTGCATGTGATTTTAGTGTGCCAAATGACGGTTCTAAATTCCTCTTTTGACCAAAACATGCGAGAGGTTGACAATGATTTCTTATAGATTACTTTCAACTACTCCCTTGTCCCAAATTTCTTGTCTTAGATTTGTCTAGATACGGATGTATCTAATACTAAAATGTGACTTGATATTTCCGTATCTAGACAAATCTAAGACAAGAATTTTGGGACGGAGGGAGTACTTCATGAACATCAATGCTACCTTTTAAGAGCGTATATTTGCCTCAGTAACTTGTGTTATGGATATTGCATGTAATCCCTCTGCTCTCATGCCTTTGAAGACATGTTCTAGTGTCTTTGTTCACTCATTTCTACACGTATATGTATTCATATATGGAGTATAATATCGAAAATCATCTTATATTTCTGAACGGAGGTAGTAATGAAATATGGTTTCTGTTTGAATTAGAACCAGGTCCGCGGTGGAGATGAAGTTCTCAAAGTCATGCCGTGAACTGGAAGACCTGATGATGAGTTCTCTCGCTGAACTATCCAGCTTGTTGTGTCCTTGTCGCCACGTGTCCTGAACTAGTGTTTTCCTATAGCATTGTTGTCAGGTGTGTTCTCGAGGCTGTACTTGACCACAACAATTTACTGGTTGTGCCTTCGATTACGAAGGGTGTGGTTCTTGTAAAGCTTCCCAACAAATCTGATGCGGCCTGTCTTCATCATCATGTTTATGAGTGGAAAGACCACTCTGTTAGGTTCTCCAAGGTTGACAAGATGGTGATGGTGCAAGTAGACATCTCACAAAAAGTCCATGGCCTAGTCAGTTATGCGGGGTTCATCCCGTAGGTCGGTGGCAAGAAATAGTCTACAAAGTTTAGTTAGTGCAACTTTGCTTGTCTGTAGTAAGTACTATTGTTCAGTACTTGATTTGTGTTTGTGAACCCTGTATTTTTTATTAGTACTGCCGCTTTTGGTGTGTGGTTAGTCTTGAGAACGGTCTATGTTAATGTCTGTCCACTCAATTCAGTCTGTACATTTTGAAGTATCCAGATCATATTTTTTGTGAGGACGGTTTATCAATTATGGTTACACTCCAATATCTGTATGCATTGTAGGGTTTATCGCACCCACCAGGATTTCCAGTCCCATGGATGTTCGGTCCATATGATTTGTCACGACCTTTGGACTGTCCTGCTTGTGGGAGTAGGCGGGGCCCCTGCATGCCACGCGTAGTTGGACGATCAATCTTCTGTTTAGTACTTCAACATAGTGATTTCCTGGTAAGGATTCACTCGTGTCACATCAAGTAAATCTTATTGATTTACTATCTAAATCTTATTGATTTAATGTCATGTTTTCTTTCTTTTCTTCAAGTTTACGATGCAGGTTTTGCCATGTGACATTCATCACAGAATAAACCATTTGGTTTGCTCTACGATGGCTATTTTTTGCAGGTTTCACTTCTTATGTCGTGTCAGTAACGAAGGCACTGTCCATCACTTATATTACTGGAAAAAATTGGATCAGTCTGTTGTCTGAGTACAAGCTGAATCCCTATGATGAACTGCATTTTGGTTTAACAAAAACGCCACAATTAGTCCTTCTCGCGTTTAAAAGCAGTGAAGAAAAAAACTGGATCACGGTCACGGATCCTAGTCAAGTTAGAAAGATGATCATAGCAGACCAGACACGATCGCCGCTGTCTCGCACAGATCAAGCACCGGCAGTTGCTCTAGCACTAACAGCGGCAGCAGCTCAGTCTGATCCAGCTAAGGATTGGGCACCGACCGCGTCAGCGGATCAGTCTGATCTACCGGAGGATCGGGCATCAACACCGGCACCAGCTCTACAAGGAGCACCATCTCCGGCAGCAGTAGCGGCTTCGGCACCCGCACCAACACTTGCACTTGCATTTGGTCCGGCCCGTGCAGTTGCACCGGCAACAGACTAGGCTGCAGTACGCACTTCATATACCAAAGTCCTTACAAAAACCGACATGTCCACCTTCTTGGTCAGCATTGGCCGCCCAAGTGCTTCGTTCTTTTTTCTTTCCATGTTGTTTCACATGATTCACTGTGTTGATCTAACTGCTTCGGTATGTCTTCCTGTTTGCAAACAGAGAATTCCTAGAGCAATGAGGGAGTCGCTCAACAATCATGGCGATCATGCCAAGTTTCTCTTACCATGCGCAGCCTTGGTGTGAATGAACCTGCTCAATATACCGTAAGTACAAAGGATGGTCGCATGATGATTGATGCTAAAGGATGGTCAAGGTTCAAATCTAAATCATATCTTGCGGTAGGGGATGATGTCAAAATCGAACTTTCTCGGCAAGGAGAGCTGGTCCAAATCAACTTTGAAATTCTTCAAGATGCAGACGCAATCGCCGAACTGATCTATCCTCCGAGAGATTTTGATGTAATAATCTGGCATGGTGAAACAAGTGTCCTGTGTGTATAAGTAGTACGACAATATTATTTATCACATGGTATATCGTTGATAGAATTGCAACTCTGATTGCTGGTTAGGAACTGTCGTTCGATTTCATTCCAACAGCTGTCGTGCTTTATTCAATTTTGTGTATTCGCCTTGTGATAGCATCTAAAACCAGCACAGTACCGATCGCTTGCAATATGAAAAGCGCTGAGGTAGAACACATGGGCCCCCAAACATGCAGGGTCGGCCTACGGCCCAAAGTCCAGAACCGTGAGCCTATCTGAGTATTATATTCTCAGCTGAACCCCCATAAAAAAGCTGAACCCCCATAATGCCCGTGCGTTGCAGAGGGAGTATATTTCTCGGCAAGGTGAGCCTGTGATATAAAAGATTTGTATATTTCTTTATTTACAGAGGGAGTATCTCTCTCTGTCAAAAAATATATTTATGTGTAACTAGTCACTCCTGTCTTTCTACTTCCTTTCGCTGATATGTGGGGCAACCGGCAACGGGGTCCACATGCCATATGCACAAATTAGAGTGCACAACTTCACGGTAGACACACCCCAGTCGTAGCGTTGCAGTAATGCCCACTAAGCCGTCAAATCACAACCCCCCTTTCCAGCTTTAGCAGTAAGCTAGACGGACGAAGCGGCAATATTTCACTGGGCCTGAATCCCCTTCTCCCTCGTCTGCTTGTTCAGAGAAAACCCCCGCTCGGCGATTGCATAGGGTTTTCTCATGGAGAACCAGGTACGAATTCTTCATCCATCCACGATAAATCCAAGTCCCTTGGTCGCAGGTAATCCTAGGATGGCAGCCGCCACCGTTGATGCATTTTTCTTCGTACTGAATCTGGTGTGTTTCAGTTGCACTGCCCAAAGTGCGAGTACCCTACAAATTTCTGCGCCCTCGGCAAGACGCCACACTTGTTCCTTCTCATCCTACCACAGCATTTTGAAACCCACATAGTATGTTCCTAGAATCCTCTTCTTTATCCGGGAGGGTGGGGTTTTTTTGAACATGCTGTGTTCTCATATTATTTTTCCTGCAGTGTATTATTTGCTCTGCTAGAACAGATGTACTCAAGATGCTCGGCCTTGCCATAACTGAATACACTAGTTTAATGGTCACAGTGAAGACAAGCCATGGATATTACTTCCGAGTTGGGTTCATGAACCAAGAAGATCGCTGCTTTTTTCATGGCCGAACTTGGATAAACTTTCTCAAGTGTTACGGACTGAAAGTTGGCGCACGAATGTTGATGGAAATAGCAGAACCTGGTCTCATCTTCACTGCGATCTTCCACCCCGACGTCGTTCCAATTGTTCATCCATGTTAGTTTTGTATCCGGTTCTTGCTTGTTGCCTCGATTACTTCTTAATCCACCTATTCTGTCTAACTAATCACAATTTAACTTTAGAAGTAGCAACGAATCTCTCACGAAGATGCTACTTCTAACTAATATTTTCTTATAATTGGTGGCACATGTAGGTATTTTCGAGTTAAGCGATCGCTCGTTCGTTACTCTGTAATAACTCGGCTGTTACTAATGGCACCGGTTGATCGGATCGACATCCACAAGTTCCTACACTTTATTGATCGTCTTGAGGTCCTTGTGGGGCGTTTCAATGGTGGAAGGCCATGTGGGATATGTGTGCCACTGCTGCACTCATTGAACAGGTCCAACTGTGTAGAGAAACTTATGGTACGAGCTATTTTCTGTTATATATGTTGTTCATAAACTATTGCTTATACACAGTTTTACAGCTGTGATCTTCTTGAAACAGGAACTGCCAAGTTCTATTGTTCCTATACAGATGCCTGACCATGGTAGGGTCAGACTTGCACTTGGTCACAACATGATGTTTATGTCGACCTACTCAATTCCCCTTGGAGGTGAAAAGATACTTATTCATGGGTGGTCTCAAATAATGAAGGCCCGTTCATCTTGGAGAATAGGACAGAAGATTATGTTCATGCTTTTCCATGGCTCTATAGCGAATATCCTGTTTATTGACCACGTTGCGAGATGAAGCCGCTTTCAGAAGGTTGTGGATGCGCGGGGTGGCGCCTGGGCCTTGTCCTGGGGCTTGGCGGCCTCACCCTTGGTTAACTGTAGGCAAAGTAGCACCGTTCGAGGCGTGCTTTGTACTGTTGAACCTGTATAAGTACTCATACTACTTTCAGCTTTGGTTGTTAAGTGCCCCTGCTGGTTTCAGTTAAGGTTGTTAAGTAGTCCTGCTGCTTTTACGATCGACGTGTTTCTTGATCTGTCATCCTCCAAACGCCAAAACCAAACCAGCGCAAGGGGCCGCCGCTTCAACTCCCACGATCGGTGCGCCTCGGACGACGCCGCCCCACCGTCTCCTACATCGTTAACGCCGACATCCTCCGCGCGCTTTGGTGCGCTTGCCGCGGTGCCGCCCTCTCGCATTGTCAACATGGTCAACAAACAACAGGAATCGGCAA
The DNA here is from genome assembly GCA_021437245.1 of Aegilops speltoides. NCBI lineage: Eukaryota > Viridiplantae > Streptophyta > Magnoliopsida > Poales > Poaceae > Aegilops > Aegilops speltoides. The sequence goes on from CM038142.1 coordinate 372,976,160, forward strand.
AAGTACGTTGAGAGGATGATAGTAGGGGCCCACCACGTCAGCTTATGGAAAAATAAAATGCTTCCTCCTAGTGTTTTCCTGACATCTGGGACCCACGACATTGTGAGCGTATATAGTCAATAGACAAGAGAACAGCACAAGATCGGCTGACACCTGGGACGTAGCTACTCGAGCAGTATTTTTTGTTTGGTATTGTTCAGACGGAGCAGGGTTTGAACTGGGCTGTGGCCCATCTAGCCCAGGCTTATATTTTATGTTCACCATGTGACCAGCCCAACTATTTTTCTTTGTGAAAATGAGCCCAGTTTATTTTTTCTGAAGAATACCCAATCCAGGCCTACTTATTTTTCTATGCCCTGATGGGGTGCAACTCTTTCAAGACGCCTGCAAATCTTGAAAGTAATATGAAATGGGTTGTAAATATAAAAACAGATGACCAATTGGCAATTACTTTATAATATATGATTTTTTTCACATTTTCAGATTCCTATTTCACTGGGCATTAACATAATTTAAATATATCTTCAAAGTACTTTAAATCTGGCTCGACATTTCGATATTAAAATAGTTTGGAACCCACGAAATATGCGAAATTGGCCCTCGCCAACTAAAAACGATCGCAATAAATTGCATAAGAAGTTGCCATGAGCTATATATAAATTATTAAAAAAGAGGGAGTGGTCTGACTTGTGGGCCTGTTTAGTTGACGCGTATGCAAGATTTTTTTAGTTATTATATACTACGTCAACAAACGATTCTAGCAGACGTAACCGTTGGATGTCAATCCAACGGCCGTCATGTTTCTTCAATCTCTGATCTTCTTGCTCCAGCCGCCAAAGCAGCGTCGGCGGGACGGCCTGCTCCCGCCTTCCGTGGTCGGCTGTGCTGCTGCGCAGGCCTCAGCGCCCCCTACTACTCCCACCGCTGGCTAGGGCATCCCTCTACTCACCCACACCCCCTGTTATTCTGCGGCGACGACAGCCTCACACCGCAGCCGAACCGGTGAACCCTCGTACTCCTCTCTGTGCGGGCTTCCACTGTCGCGTCTTCCCCGGCTCCGCGTCGTCCCCTTCCTAGGCCTTGCCGTCGTCCACCACCGTGGTGCTCTCGGTGCAGCGTGGTCAATGTGGTCAACGACCGACTTCCATCGGAAGAGTACTGTACGTGGAGAGGCTGACAGCTGGGTCCATGGCAGCCGCAAGGAAGTGCCTCCTTATTACGCGGAAAATAATTATTCCTCCACCTGACAGTAGGGACCCACCGGACGGGCCACCAGTATTTCATGAAAAAACATTTCCCCCTGACTGTTGGGACCCATAGGACGGGCCACCGTATTTCGCAAAAAAAAAGTTCCCCCCGCTGTCAGCTCGGACCCACCGGAAGTGCCTCCTTGTTACGCACAAAAAAATGAATACCCCCTGCTAGCTGGGACCAACCTTGGTGGGAGGCTGACTTGTGGGCCTACTAAGTTGACTGGGACGGAGGCCTTTGTCAACTTTAGGTAATATATGAATGATTCTAGCTCTAGTGACCGTACGATGTCCATCCAACGGCCGTAGTGCTTCTTCAACCTCTGGTCTTCTTGCTCCAGCCGCCCAAAGCAGCGCCGGTCATGCCGCCTGCTCCTGCCGCCCGTGGCCGGCTATGATGCCGCGGAGGCCTCACCGCCCCCTACTACTCCCACCGTTGGCCAGGCCATCCCTCTATGCACCCACACCCCTGTTATTCTGCGGCGACGGCAGCCTTACACCGCAGTCGAATGAGTGAACCCTCATACTCCTCTACGCGTGGGCATCCACGCGCCGCGTTTTCCCGGCTCCACGCTATTCCCTTCCTAGGCCTCGCCGCCGTCCACCGCCTCGGTGCTCTCGGTAGCGGCATGGTCAACGTGGTCAAGGAATGGCTTCCATCGGACGTGGATCAGACGTGGAGAGGCCGATACCGGGTCCACACCCCGCAGACAAGGAAGTGCCTCCTTATTACGCACAAAATAATTATTCCTCCGCCTGACAGCAGGGAGCCAGTGGACGAGCCGCCGTATTTCGCGAAAAAAACATTCCCCCTGTCTGCTGGGACCCACCAGCTACATCTTTGCACGCAAGGAAGTGCGTCCAAAAAAAACGATTCGCCCCCCTGACTGCTGGGACCCACCAAATACATCTTCGCACACAAGGAAGTGCGTCCAGGCAAAAAAAATGATTCGCCCCCCTGACTACTGGGACCCACTAGCTACATCTTCGCACGCAAGGAAGTGCGTCCAGACAAAAAAACAAAATTATTCGCCCCCCTGACTGCTGGGACCCACCAGCTACATCTTCACAGGCAAGGAAATGCCTGACAGTCGGGACCCACCTGGTCGAAGCGTACGTAGCGTTGTCATTCTGGTCGCGAACGTGTACGTACATACTGGTCGATGTAGAGGCGCGCACATAGCATGTACACGTACGTGCAACGGCGAGGGTGCAAGAAAGAAAATGCAGCCACGTACGTACATACGGGCAGGGTCTCGAACGCCTATTCGCGCATACGTACATGGCGGAGTCGGAACGGAGAGACAATGTCGTCGTCGTGTTCATGGGGAGGCAACGGAATGCGTCGTGTTCATCAGGAGGCAACGGAACGCGTGGGAGCCAACCGGCTAGGTCGGAACGGAATGCGTGGTCGTGTTCATTGGGAGGGCTTGGACGAAATAGGCCATGGAAACGAGGCCTGGCGTACCGCACAATGGAGGAAACGAACCTCCTACATTCGGAACGGGGTACCGTTGATCGGGAGGGGTGTGGCGTACCGCAAAACGGAGGAAACAAACCTCCTATGGTCGAAACGGGGTTCCTGTTGATCGGGAGGGGTGTGGCGTACCGCAAAACGGACGAAACGGACCTCCTACGGTCGAAACGGGGTCCTGCTGATCGGGAGGGTGTGGCGTATCGCAAAACGGACGAAATGCAGACTTGTGTTGGGCGCCACGGTCAAAACGGGGTCCCGTTCATCGGGAGGGTGTGGCGTACCGCAAAACGGACTCCACGGATACCGCTCATCTCCACCGCCGACCTCATCCAGCCTCCGCTGGCTACCGTCGACCTCCTCCACCTCCACGGGCTCCTGCTCATCCAGCCTCCACCGCGCGCTACTCCACCGCCATCGCTCAACCACCCTCCACCGCTCACTGCTCATCTAGCCCTCCACCGCTCACTGCTCATCCAGCCCTCCACACCACGGGTCCCGTTCAACCACCCTCCACGGCCAACCCCCACCGCTCATCGCTCATCCAGCCCTCCAAACCACGGGGTCCTGTTCATCCAGAGGCAACGCCACCGCTTACTATTCATCCAACCCACCCCCCTACAACGCTCACTGTTCATCAAATCGATCGGCTTCAGTTAGCAGCAGTAGCAAAGGAATCGCTCTATCGGGTTCAGTTAACGGCCATCGATCGATCGCTCGGGTTCGAGAACGCGAGCTCGCAGTCTAATCGCCGGTTCGATTAGAGCCCAACGCCGCTTCGGGTTCGATTAGTTAACGCCGCACACACACGCCAGATGTGTACGAGAAAACGCGCATCGCTTGGCCCCGACCTCCCACCGTAAATCGACAACTCCCGAAATTTTCCTCCCCTCGCTTCTACCACGGTTTTTCCATGATGGACGGCCCAAAGAATGTCATGCAACAAGCGTCTCCGCCCGCCCAGACGAAAAGCCCATTTTCTATCATGATTTTTGTCATAGAAGTAGGAGCCCACCACATCTATGATGATATCGGGTTTTGTCACAATTATCGTCATAGAAGTGTCATATGTATGACAGAAAAAAAAATCGTTCGGCCCAAAATGTCACGGATGTGTCTTTTTTTGTAGTGATATGACCTGTGGCATGACCTGGAAAATAGAGCAGGTCAGACCAGATCAATCTATGGATCGCAGGGGCTTGCCCTGATGCGCAACGATGGCCATTCGGCCGGACGTGACAAACATAACTACGTCCGGGCCGAAAACCACAGACGAACTCCATTCGAGCTATGTCGCGACTTGGCTTGATATAGAGGCGCCGCACACCCCCTCTGCTTCACTGATGAAGTAATGGAACAGGAATTCCAGGAAGGGTTTAAAGCCATGAACATCGAATCATATGATGGGACAACAGACCCCGCGGTAGGGATTGAGGTTTTTCTCCTCCATATTCATATGGCCCGCGGTGATGATCTTCATGCCATCAAATACCTCGCGCTAAAACTAAAGGGACCTGCTCGGCACTAGTTGAACAGTTTGCCCGAAAACTCAATTGGCAGCTGGGAAGACTTGGAAGACGCCTTCCTCGACAACTTCTAGGGTACATATGTCCGACCTCCGGATGCCGACGACTTAAGTCACATAGTTCAACAGCCCGGAGAGTCAGCCAGGAAATTCTGGACTAGGTTCTTAACTGAAAAGAACCAGATCGTCGACTGTCCGGATGCCAAAGCCCTAGCGGCCTTTGAACATAGCATCCGTGATGAATGGCTTGCCCGACACCTCGTCCAAGAAAAGCTGAAGTCTATGGAAGCCCTCATGACGCTTATGACCCACTTCTGCGCGGGCGAGGATAGCTGGCTTGCCCATAGCAATAACAATACAAGAAAACCTGGCACTTCTGAAGCCAGAAATAGCAACGGCAAGCCCCAATGCAACAGACACAAGCATCGAAGCAACGGTGACAACACCGAGGATAGGGCGGTCAATGCTGGATTCAGTGGTTCTAAGTCCGGTCAGCGGAAGAAGCCATATAAAAGAAACAATCCGGGCTTGTCCAGCTTGGACCGCATACTCGATCGTCCATGTCAAATCCACGACACTCCTGATAAACGAGCCAATCATACAAACAGAGACTGTTGGGTTTTTAAATAGGCTGGCAAGTAAAATTCCAAGAACAAGGGTAAGGGATCGCAAAGCAAGGATGATGACGAGGTGCCTTGGCCACCAAACATAGGGGGACAGAAGAAGTCCCCCCCCCCCCAAGTTAAAACAGTGAACATGATATACGCTACCCATATCCCCAAGAGGGAGCGCAAGCGCGCGCTCAGGGACGTCTACGCGATGGAGCCAGTCGCCCCAAAGTTCAACCCATGGTCGTCCTGTCCGATCACTTTCGATTGTAGGTACCATCCGACCAGTATCCATCATGGCGGTTCAGCCGCACTGGTGCTTTACCCAATCATTGATGGATTCCATCTTACGCGAGTCCTCATGGACGGTGGCAGCAGCCTGAACCTGCTCTATTAGGATACAATGCGCAAAATGGGTATTGGCCCCTCAAGGATCAAGCCCACAAAAACCACCTTTAAAGGAGTCATACCAGGTGTAGAGGCCCACTGTATAGGCTCAATCGCACTGGAGGTGGTCTTCGGATCCCCGAACAACTTCCAAAGCGAAGACTTGATCTTCGACATCGTCCCCTTCCGAAGTGGCTATCACGCACTGCTCGGACGAACCGCATTCGCTCGATTCAATGCAATGCCACACTACACTTATCTCAAGCTCAAGATGCCCGGACCACGTGGTGTCATAACAGTCAATGGAAACACGGAACGCTCCCACCACACCGAGGAGCACACCGCTGCCCTCGCAGCAGAAGCACAGAGCGGCCTTTTCAGGCAGAACCTTAATTTGGCGACCAAGCTCCCGGACACTGTCAAATGAGTCCAAACTACTCTGCAGTAGGACAGTCCAGCTCGTCAAGATCTTGACTAGCAATTCGGCCTCCGTCCCAGTCACGACCAAACGGCGGATTCGTATCGCGCATACATAACTACGCACTCAAAATACCATGGGCATAGACGGAGGCACAACTAGATTGTGGTCCATAATACGGCTCAACCTCCCCTGGACCCACATACTTTCACTTTTTCTTTTTCTTTTCAGGTTTCTTTCCTTTTTCCCAGGCCTTTCCTGGTGGCCTGATTGTTGGATCTATCAAGGGACGGATACACCAAGATGGCAAGAGGCTTTGACGTATAAGGGAATTTCCAGGTGGTCTCTTTAAACGATCGTTATGCCTGTTTTAAGGACCCACATGCAGCTCTCCCTTGGTCGTGGCATGTTAAATAGCCCTGTTGCTTATCGCACCACTTGTACAAATATGCTTTGACGTATTAATCTAACTATAATGGAAAATAGCTTGCGGCCCAATTTTGCGGCATTAGCCTATTATTTCATTTTTCTTGATATTCTTATCAATTGCACCCGTACACTCTGGTATGCCTTAATTCGCCAGGGGCTTCATTACGCCCCATAATATGGCAACAAAGTCCGAACACTTTTTTACAGTATAGTTCGGCACCCCGAACTTTAGCATTATATGCATCGGCTCCGAATCATGTCTTTGGTCAATAGTTGGGTTGCCCGGCTCCTGTGCTTACTACCTTACGTTCCGCTATATCGGCTAGGGTAGTAAAGGGAGAACTACTGTGATTGTGTCCTGGTTCATCCGAATGAGCACCTCAGTAGAGAAAGCCGAAAACTGATTGTCATGATGCGGCGTCAGCCGGTCAGCTATTCGAGAGGTTACACATCTTTTGCGTTTTTTCCGCATTATGCGATGAATCGGTTTTTATCCGATCAGGTGTTTACAGCACCCCAAGTTCGGACTTACGAATACTAGGGGCTGCACCTAAATTTCTATTGTCAAACTCCTATGGCTAAGTGAGGGTGACAAAGCCACATAGTCCGATTGCCTGGTTCGTTGTGCTAAGCACCTCCTTCAAGTCCCAAACCTTTGGATCAAGAGTGTTTAGATTCCATCCCAAACACCCCCGTACTAACTACATGGGGGATGAAGCCGACGACTAGCCAACTCTCAAATTTAATGAAAACGGCCGCGCAGGAGGTAAATTTTTAAATAAAAAACAAGCGTTATATTACATCACGACCTTGTTTCATAGTACAGAACAGGATAACATGAATGTATTCATTCAAAGATAGTATCCTTAGCACATTTCTGCGCCACAATGCGGGATCCCTCTAGAATATTGTTAAAATAAAGCTCGGGCGTGCGGTGCTCCTTGCCAGCGGGTGGTCCTTCGGTCGCAAGATTGACGGCATCCATCTTCGCCGGGGGAAGGCCATTCGCGCGCCTTCGATGCAGACCGACCGCTTGATGGCATCAAGCAAAGGGCAGGCATTGACCAGCTGCTTCACAAGCCCATAGTAGCTGCTCGGTAGGGCTTCGGCAGGCCATAGCCGGATTATTAAATCCTTCATGCCTAGTTCGGCCACCCTATGCAGTTCGACCAGCTGTTTTAACTGATCGCTAAAGGGCACCGAATGTTCTGGCGCAAGGTATTGCGACCAAAATAGCTTCTCCGTGGAGCTCCCCTCTTCGGCTCGGAAGAACTCCGCAGCATCTGAAACACTGCGCGGCAGATCCGCAAACACCCCTGGATAACTCCAAATCCGGGTCAGTAAGAGGAACCTTTTCTTCACATATTTGCTCTGCATTATAAAGGCCTTAACCGTCGTAATTTTTCTGGCCTCCTGGACTTCCTGGAGGGCGCCCTGGGCTTCAACTTGGGCATCATGTGCACTTTGGCGGGCCTTGGCAAGTTCAGACTCTTGATCCGCAATGTTGCGCTCCAAGGACTAGCATTTCTTCACAGCGTCCTGGAGCTCCTGCTGGACCTCACTGACCCTGGCCTCATGATTTTCACGGGCGGCTTGTTCCTTGGCCGCTCTCTCCTTGGCCTCGGCCAGCGCCTTCTTGAGGGTCTCCACCTTAGTCGCCACGCCTAATAAATATCATGTCACTTTAGTCAGCACAAATCATTCATCCTTCCTGAATATAGACAAGGTTATGGCATACCTTGATTCTCTTCCAGCTGTTTCTTCACACGGTCGAGCTCTTCCTCGGTTCGCTCCAGACTCTGCTTCAGTCCGGAGACCTCAGCAGCATGAGAGGTTGTACCCAGCAAGGACGCCTGCTTATTCACATAGACATGTCAGGTTAGTTTCCTGCGAAAATTATTTGATACTCTGTTCGGCTTTTCTTTCCGAACACCGGACAGAGTCTCAAGGGCTACTGTCTATACTATGACATCCTTTTTATAATTGTGTCACTCACCTCAAAACTTGTTAGACGGCTGGTACAGGCATCGGTCAGTCCGCTCTTAACGGACTGCACCCTCTCAATCACCGTACCCATAAGAATACGGTGTTCCTCAACAATGGAAGCGCCTTCTAGCGCTTCCAGCAAATTATCCGATGCCTCTGGATGGACAGACGTCACCGGTGGAATAGGCGCACCTCCTTCTTTCGAAAGAGCCTGCTTGCCTGATTCCGGAGCCGTATAGGTCTCCGGAATTGTATTCGGCTGGGGGCCGAATTGGATATGGCCCCCATCATTAGTATGCATGGGGATTTGCTCCCCCATGTGTCCGACGGACGAGGTTTCACCCTCTGGTACTGCCTTGACGGCCTACTGCATCTCTCCCTAGCCTGGGGTCCTTCGGGACAACACCTCAGTGTCATCCATGGTCTTGGGAGAGGAGGCCGCCGGAAGGGACCCGCTGTCCATCACCTTCGGGTCCAGTGAATTCCCCGTTGATGAGGATCACTGGAGGACGGAACGGGTCGGGCTGCAGCACATGATTTGACATATTAAAACCATGAAGGAAAAGGAACGGATATATGAGTGCATCTTTGAGAACTTACGATTCGGCCAGGGGCTTATCCCTGGGGTGCCATTCCAAGCTGCTATCAGAGTCCGCTGTGGAGTCGTCCGGGAGGGAAGCCTTCCCCTTCTTGGACGCTTCAGCCCCCAGACACATGGAGGTCGTCCTTTTCTTCCTTCGCCCCTCAGGGGGGAATGGCTTTCTTCTTCCTCCTCCTCTTCCTCATCGTCCTCGGTGGTGGAGGAATGAGTCTTGGCGTCTCCGGACGTCACGTTCGAAGTGCCCTTATGGCGGAGGCCACCTCTGGTCTCCTTGGCCTTCTTCTTGGCCTTGTTCTCTGGCGCTTGATAGGGCGCCGGAACCAGCATCTTCGTCAGAAGTGGAATTGCTGGGTTCGGGCAGCGAAGCCAGACAGTGAATCTGCTCCGCCTTCTTTGTCCAACCCTGAGAGAATCAGTAGGAAGGCTTAGGCATCTTCCTCGAGTATGCAAGTAAAGGATACACCTTGAAAACATGAAAAAACTTACCGGACTAGCAGGATGGGCCAAGTCGTGCCCACGGTCCTCGGCCGTATTCGGCCACGTCTTGTTGGACTTGGAAAGCACCTTCCAGATATCTTTGTGCATAGTGCCGAAGAACTGCACCAAGGTTTGGTGCTTGGCCGGATCGTATTCCCAAAAATGGCAAGTCCGGCCTTGGCACGGAAGGATCCGGCGAACAAGCATCACCTGGATCACATTGACAAGCTTGATATTCTTGTCTATCATGCTCCTGATGCACGTCTGAAGCGCCGTCAGCTCATCCGACGAAGACCAGTCTAGGCCCTTCTCTAGCCAGGAGGTGAGCCGCATCGGGGCTCTGGACTGGAATTCGGGAGCCACGGCCCAGGTGGTGTCGCGCCGCTCTGCGACGTAGAACCACTGTTGTTGCCACCCTTTAACGGTCTCCACGAAGGTGCCTATTGGCCATGTGGCATTGGGCATCTTGCTCACCATGGCGCCTCCGCACTCCGCGTGTTGACTGCCCACGACCTTCGGCTTCACACTTAAGATCTTTAACCATAATCCGAAGTGGGGTGGGATGCGGAGGAAGGCCTCGCACACGACAATGAATGCCTAGTTGTTGAGGAAGGAGTTGGGGGCCAGATCACGAAAATCCAGCCCATAGTAGAACATGAGTCTGCGGACGAACGGGAGGAGAGGAAATCCCAACCCGTGGACGAAGTGGGGGATCAATACTACCCTCTCATGGGGCTCTGGGGTGGGGACGATATGTCCCTTGGCTAGAAGCTGGTGGGTGATTTCCTTGGCCAAATACCTAGCCTCCCGGAGCTTGGTAATGTCCTTCTCCTTAACGGAGGAGGCAATCCACTTGCCATGCGCTCCGGATCCAGACATGGTTGGAGTGCTCTCTTGGGGCGGAAAAGATGAGAACTTGGGCGCTGGAGCTCGAGAATGGGGGAGGCAGAGAGAGAGAGAAGGGTGAAAGGGGTGAATCCTTATCTCTTTATAAAGGCAGTAAATATCAAGCGCCTCCCTACTCGCCTTAAAACTCGCCTATTCCCCAAGGGCCGTGCAAGCGGCACGGTTGGGTTACCCATGTCCGTATTGATGAGAATCCCGCAATAAGGGGACACGATCTCTGCTTTGACAAGACGTGCCAGTGAAACCGCATCTCGAAATATGGAGCGGCATGCTAAAAAACGGTTCGAGTAATGGCCGGGCGGCGACGTGATGTCACACTACAAAAAGTTGTCAGCGGATTGGACTCGTGAAATACTATACTGTCTGTGGTTGTGTGTGGTATTTGTTTTGCAAAGCCGTACACATTTTCTGTATTCGAAGGATGCTTTGGAGAATTCGAAGGAGGAACCCTCCTTGCAATGCCGAAGACAATCTGCACGCCGGACACCTCGTCATTGAAGCATGGTTCAGGTGCTACTGAGGGAGTCCTGGATTGAGGGGTCATCGGTCGTCCGCCCTATGTGACGTGGGCCAGACTGATGGGCTATGAAGATATAAGACAGCACACTTCTTCCTGTGTTCGAATGGGACTCTCCTTTGCGTGGATGGCAAGCTTGGCGTTCGGATATGTAGATTCCTTTATTTGTAGACTTTGTACAATCCTAGTCCCCTCTGGTGTCTATATAAACCAAAGGGTTTAGTCCGTAGAGGCAATCATAATCATACAGGCTAGACTTCTAGGGTTTTAGCCATTACGATCTCGTGGTAGATCAACTCTTGTAATACTCATATTCATCAAGATCAATCAAGCAGGAAGTAGGGTATTACCTCCATAGAGAGGGCCCAAACCTGGGTAAACATCATGTCCCCCTCCTCCTGTTACCATCAACCTTAGACGCATAGTTCGGGACCCCCTACCCGAGATCCGCGGGTTTTGACACCGGCAACTACCCTCCTAAGAAGCTCTTAACCTACAAAAATTAGCTCCTAACTCCCTCTAGATTTCTCTCTTTTAAGCTCGCAAGTTTCTGTCTAGAAACTTGCCAGAATGCTACACTCTCACCCAGTCGACCTATGCTCAACTTAAGTGCTTGGATCGACCTAACCTTGCAAGGACTACATGCCAGACACAGAGCACACAGCCCAGGTCGCGTGATGCCAGAGTTCATGTGGTGACTACGTGTGTCCACACGCGCTGGCATGTGTTCTACGCGCTCTAGATGCCGCCGACACCTCTGTTGCGCTCGTGCTCACTTCCCTACTTGCCGCAGCATGCTGCACCACGCCACCATCATCTTCTCAACACCCTTAACTTCACCCTACCGCTCGCCGACGCGGGAGCTCACCTCAGCGAGCACGATCACGACGCGGCCAAGTGCACAGTGCGCCCGTGCCCATGTGCTCGTCGCCACCCGAGCCCTGTGCTCGTCTCCTCCTTCCCACAGTGGTCGCATGAACGACGGCCTCTTCTCCCCCTCTCACTGGAGCTCTTCGTCACCGTGCACAGTCTCCAGAGAGCTCCGATGGAGCTCATGACCCCCTCCCCTCCGCCTATAAATACAACCCCTTCCTGGCCTCTCCGAGCATCTCAACCCACTCAAAACCACCACAACATAGTAGATAAGCAGCAGCTCGACCGGGCAGGCCTCTGGCTGCCGTTCCTGACCCAAGCTTGCCGGTGATCCCCTTTGTTGCTTCCCACCTCTCCAGTGCCCCTCGAGCTCCATCTTCTTCTTCGGCGACTCCCTAGTGATATATTGGTGCTCGTTGACCCCATTGGAGCCCCTAGAATTGCCCTCCCTTGCCGTTAGGGCTGGGCATTCGGTTCCCCCGAACCGATCGGTTCGGTGCTTCGGTGCTCTGACAGTTTCAGTTTTTAGAAAATGGTAACCGATCGGCTAACAAAAAATCAACTAACCGACAGATCGGTGCCCCGATATTTCGGTTCGGCGTTCGGTTTTAACCCAAGAAAACCGAATTTGCCTGGCAGTAGGCTCCATGGAAGAAACGAAGTTCTCTGAATATTTAAGGGGTGGAAGAAAGAACAATTACCAACCCGTGGTAAATAAAAGAGATAAAAGAGAAGACGATGCAATCCGGTGGAAGTGGAACACAGTAGACATAAGGGGAGGGAAGAAATAAGTCGCTGATTGCGAGGCGGCCAGGCCGCTGTGTCGCTGCCGCCGTCGGTCAGGAATGAGGCCAGGAGAGACGAGAGAGAGAGAGAGAGAGAGAGAGAGAGAGAGAGAGAGAGAGAGAGAGGATGGCGGCTAGGGTAGGATTGGGGAATCAGTGTTCGCATGAGTGGATGGGCACATGCTGTAGGATCCTTTATGGACCAAGTACGATGGGTGTGAGGATGTCGGCCTGTTGGGCCACCTGGTTGTTGGGCTTCTGGGCTCATTCGCTTTTCTATCCTGTTCGGTGTTTTCGGTTAGTTCGGTGCATCGAGGTTGGAAACCGAGATCACCGAATTAAATTCGGTTTTTCACCATTCAGTACCGAACAGAAAAATGGATTTTCGGTTCCTGGTTTATTCGGGTTCGGTCACGGTTTATTCGGTGCGGTTTTTGGTCCTCGGTTTATTTTGCCCACCCCTACTTGTCGTCTTCCTCATATTCGGCGAACTCTGCCCGCAGAGGCCGTCGGAGACATTGTTTCCGAGCTACTCCGGCCACCCCTCGCCAAGCTACGGGCACAGGCATGTGCGCTAGAGCCTCCTCTACCCATCCCTCCCTCTTAGAACAGCCGCCAAGCCCTCCTTGCCGGCGAGAGCCCCGGCGAAGCCCCACCGTCCTCTATTTCTCTTCCCCTCCCCTCGAAACCCGACAAGCGGGGCCTGCTATCAGCCACCCAGCCGCCCCCGAAGCAGTATAAGTGGAGGCGCCCCCTGATACATCTCCAATGTATCTATAATTTATGAAGTATTCATGCCATGTTTACAATAATTTTATATGGTTTTGGTATGATTTGCATGGAACTAACCTAGACTGACGCTGTTTTCAGCAGAACTACCGTGGTGTTGTTTTTTGTGCAGAAATGAAAGTTCTCCGAACACCGCAAACTTTTTGTGGATTTTTTATGGACCAGAAGAGTACCAATGGGCCAGAGCAGCACCTAGGGGGTGCCCCGAGGGGGGCACAACCCACCAGGGCGCGCCTGGGCCCCCAGGCGCCACCCGGAGGGTTGTGCCCACCTCGGTGGCCTCCCGCACCCCCTCTTTGCCCTATAAATTTGCAAATATTCAAAAACCCTTACGGAGACCCTAGATCAGAAGTTCCGCCACCGCACACCTCTGTAGCCACCAAAAACCAATCGACACCCCATTCCGACACCCTGCCGGAGGGGGAATCATCACCGGTGGCCATCTTTATCATCTCGGCGGCCACGACGATGAGGAGGGAGTAGTCCACCCTCGGGGCTGAGGGTTTGTACCAGTAGCTATGTGTTTAATCTCTCTCTGGCGTGATCTTGAGATGTCACAATCTTGATGTATCATGGGCTTTGTTAGAATAAATGGATCATATGACGTTTCTCCCTTCTCTACACTTGTTGCGATGAATTGAAACTTTACCTTTTGAAGTTGTGTCTTGTCGGATTGAATGTTCAGATCTGAGAACACATAATATATGTCTGGCATATGAATACCTATGGTGACAATGTGGTATTATTTTGATTAACTTGATATATGTTATGGCACTCAACTTGCGGATTCCCGAGGTGACTTTTGGGTAATCTATGCATAGGGGTTGATGCATGTTTTTATTATCTTTTCTCCGATAGAAACTTTGGGGTCCCCTTGTAGTTCTTTGTGTGGATTGAGTATTATGAATCTGAAATTGTTTGATCGTATAATTAACTCACGGGTACTCGTGGTGACATTGGGGGTATCTAGGTGACATTAGAGTTGGTTGATATGTATCATATGGTGTTATTTTAGTATGAACTCTTGATTAGATCGATCGAAAATAATAGCTTGTTGTTATTTTAGTACGAACTCTAGGATAGATTGATCGGAAATAATAGCTTTGAGGTGGTTTCGTACCCTACAAACAATTTCTATCTTTTATTCTCCGCTAATAGGAACTCAAGAGTGATTCTTTATTGCACTTTGAGGGATAATCATATGATCCAACTATGTTAGGATTGTTGAGAGATTGCACTAGCAAAAGTTCGGACCCTAGGCCTCATTTCCAAGCATTGCTATACCGTTTGTGCTCACTTTTGTTACTTGCTACCTTGCTGTTTTTATTTATTGAGATTATAAAAATATTTTTCTACCATCCATATTACACTTTTATCACCATCTCTTCACCGAACTAGTGCACCTATACAATTTGCCATTGTATTGGGTGTGTTGGGGACACAAGAGATTTATTGTATTTGGTTGGAGGGTCGTTTGAGAGAGACCATCTTCATCCTACGCCTCCCACGAATTGATAAACCTTAGGTCATCCACTTGAGGGGAAATTGCTAATGTCCTACAAAACTCTGCGCTTGGAGGCCCAACACGAGTCTACAAGAATAAAGTTGCATAGTAGACATCAAGCTCTTTTCTAGCGCCGTTGATGAGGAGGTGAGTGCTTGAAGGCATATCTTTAGATCTTGCAATCGGATCTTTTAGTTTCTTGTTTTATCACTAGTTTGGTTTATAAAAGAAAACTACATAAAAATGGAATTGAGGTTGCATCATATTATTGATCATCTTTATAATGTCTTTCTTGAAAATGATGGTTCAAAAAAATGTTCTCAATTGTTAGAACAAGAAGTCAATAAGATGTTTGGCACAAATTAGTTGAATGATGAGCATGATTGGAATGTTGTTAGTATGAATTCTTTGAATATCCAAAATGCTAACGATGATTGCACTAGCCATGATAATGATGTCTCCTATAAGAATGTCAATTTTGCAGAGTGAATTAGGAGTGCAAAAGCACACCAAAAAAAGGAAGATAGATGTTGTAAGAAGCATAAATATTTAGAAACGAAAAAGTTGCAAGAGAGGCTAGATGATTGTGCTGAAAGATTTAATATTTCTCGCCATCCTTGTGAACTTTGCAATTAACGTGGTCACTTAAATCTCCAAGCTATTTGTTTCATGATCAAATCGTGTCCAAAAATTGTGATAACTTGATTACCCTTGAGCATCATAAAGAGCTTAGTTTTCTTTTGGGGTATGAAGAAATGAAACGTATAACTAAGGGTATTCCAAAATTTAATCTCAATAGATTTCTTGATTCTGATCTAGAGGAAATTTATATGTTTTGTGCAGTAAATAGCATTGAGAATCCTTATATTGCCAACTATCTAAAGACAAGAAAAAATAGAATATGAAGAGAGTACTAATGAAAGGGAAAATATTTCCCAATACCCTCCTAGTGTTTCTTATGATGAATCAGGTAACAAGGAGGAGCTTCCTATCCAATCAATCTCTTCAATGAGAAGCTTGAAAAAATTGATTAAACCCACATGTGAGGTGGTGACGAAGAAAAAGAAAAGAAGAAAAAGTAGAGGTAAAAAGGTAACTCTCCCAAGTAACATTGCTCCTATCACCATTGTGCCTCATGAAAGTGAATCAAATATGTTGATGGAGGATGATGATATTGAGTATGATTTTGTGATGCCTACTACTTGTTGTAATGATTATGCTTGGGAAGACAATGATGTCTTTTATGATCTTGGAAATCTTTTTGGCACTTGCTTGGAAGAATATGATAATGATGTTTGCTATACTATTGGTGCCATTCATGATATTGATAATAATGATTATGATGGTATGCAAAACCACAAGCTTGGGAATGCTATGTTTGATGAGTATGAAATGTTTGAATATTTATTTTCTGAAAATAATGCTTGTCCTAAGCTTGGGGATGCTTTGCATAATGAATACGATCCTTTTATTCCTTCTACTTTCGATAAGAAAATTTATTATGATGATAGCATGCTTCCTATTTATGATGATTACAATGATGAAAGTGGGTTTGGAAGAGTGTCAACTCTAGGTAGTAGTGATCCCACTATTTTGGAGGGTGTTGAATATTATTACAATATTGATGAAAGTGGATTCGGAGAGGTCATGACTTTATTTAGTGATACATCCACTATTTTGGAAGAGGTTTCAATTGACTATGATGAGAACAAAGTTGCTACTTATGATGATTATTATGATGACATGTATGCCATAAAGAGTAGTAAATTTTCTATGCTTTTGGATCATGAAAAGAATGCTTTATGTGATGGTTATATGGATGAATCTATTCATGATGCTACTGAAATTATTATGAGAGAGGAACTTATGATTCATGATGCTCTTGTTATATTTCAATCTTTGTCTTTTATGCAAGCATCATTGAACTCATCATGCCTAGCTAAAAGGCATTAAAAAAGCACTTGTTGGGAGACAACCCAATACTGTTATCTACTATTTTTGTGTGTTAACATGATTATGCTACTGTAGTAATCATGTTTTATTGTTTTTGTTTCGATAAAGTGCCAAGTAAAGCCTTTGGGATCACGTTGGGTGATAGTTGATTTGATCTTGCTGAAAAACAGAAACTTTTGCGCTCACACAAATAACTCTCATTTTTAATAGAAGAGTGATTTTGAGTTGATTCTTTTCTCAGAAGATTAATATACAAATTTCTCACGTGTTCCTAATTTTTCATAATTTTCGTGTAGCAGAAGTATGGTTTGAGTATAGATTACTACAGACTGTTCTGTTTTTGACAGATTCTGTTTTCAATGCATAGTTTGCTTGTTTCCTTGTTTCTATGGTTTATATTGCTCAATATAAATTGTGGAAATGATATGCTACAGTAGGCATTGTGAAACAATTATGAATCTTGCCTTTGACATTACCAAAGTGAAGTGGTTTGCTCCTTATAATACTAACTTATCTCATGAAGTTCCGTTAAGTTTTGGGTGATATGAGAGGAATCAAGGAGACACAAAAGCTCAAGCTTGGGGATGCCCAAGGCATCCCAAATTTATATTACAATAAGTCTCAAGCATCTAAGCTTGGGGATGCCCCGGTAGGCATCCCACCTTTCTTCTTCAACAATTATCGGTTAGTATCGGTTGAGCCTAAGTTTTTGCTTCTTCACATGAGTTGTGTTATTCTTGGAATAAAATTTTATTTTGTTTTGCCTGTTGTTTTAATAAAATACTTAGATCTGAAAGTTTTTAAATTAGAGAGAATCCACAATTAGCTACCCATTTACATAACTACTCGTTTGATCTTCACTTATATCTTTTTGGACTAGCTTGTCATTTACTCTTGTGCTTCATTTATATACTATGAGTAACTTGTTGAATGAAGTGAATATCATGAAGTTGAAATTGTATGTTCATATCATGCCTAGTGGTAGCTTCACATTGGGTTTAGAACGTGAAATCTTTTGAAGCTTTACAATCACAATATTGGTCATACAAGCAATTCATGAATGATTAGTAGAAGTAAGAGAACTTTCACATGCAAATACACTATCTTGGAAATATTTTGTGATTGTGAGCCCCCATCAAAATATTATATGTAAAAATTGTTGACGTTGGACAAGGAAGACAACGTAATGATTTATGTTTATTCATATTCACATAGAAGTTATATTGTCATAGATTTGCTAGCCAAAAACTCCGCACCAAGTAGAGATACTACTTGTGCATCCAAAAACCCTTAAACCCAAATCTTATTTTCAAGAGTCCATCGTACCTACCTAAGGATTGAGCAAGATCCTTCAAGTAAGTTGTCATCGGTGCAATAAGGCAATAAAAATTTCTTCTAAAAGTGTTAGATCATTTAGTGTAAGAGAAAATTGAGCGTTGTACAAACTTGTGATGGCAAAGAATAAAAGCGACATACTGCATAATAAAGGTTTCTATCATAAGGGGCAATACAAAGTGTTGTTCTTATGCACTAAGGGGTTGAGCATACAAACAAAAAAGCGAATATCAACCTCTGCTTCCCTCTGTGAAGGGCCTATCTTTAATTTTGTGTATTTACTTTCATGCAAGAGTAAAAGTCTTTCTCTCTATTCCTTTTTATTTTCCTCTTTTGGCAAGCATCATGTGGTGAGGAAAGATCTAGGCACATATATCCAGTTGGATATGGATAGCATGAGTTATTATTGTTGACATCACCCTTGAGGTGAATACGTTGGGAAGCGAAATTATAAGGCCCTATGTTTCTATGTGTCCGGTTGAAAGTTTTGCTCATGTGTATGCAGTGAGTGTTAGCGATCATAGAAGACTATATGATGGTTGAGTATGTGGAGCTCTTACTTAGACTCTGTTGAACAAGTTGAATTGCAATTGTTTGGTGACTAAGAATATAGGTTGTTGAGTTTCAAGAGAATTCATTGTTTGAACCTTAACATGTGAATTGGTTGCTACTTGGTCGTGAGAAGTTTTATAAGCAAGAATTGTTGTTATGATGCTAGGAAAAGTGATTGAAATTGTCATTGATCAAACTTGTGCACTTTGCTAGCATTCACACTTCATAAATTATTTCTTTTTATCATTTACCTACTCGAGGACGAGTAGGAATTAAGCTTGGGTATGCTGATACGTCTCCAACGTATCTATAATTTATGAAGTATTCATGCCATGTTTACAACAATTTTATATGGTTTTGGTATGATGTGCATGGAACTAACCCGGACTGACGCTGTTTTCAGTAGAACTACTGTGGTGTTGTTTTTTGCGCAGAAATGAAAGTTCTCCAAACACCGCGAAACTTTTTGTGGATTTTTATGGACCAGAAGAGTACCAATTGGCCAGAGCAGCACCTAGGGGGTGCCCCGAGGGGGGCACAACCCACCAGGGCGCGCTTGGGCCCCCAGGCACACCCCGGTGGGTTGTGCCCACCTCGATGGCCTTCCGCACCCCCTCTTCGCCCTATAAATTCTCAAATATTCCAAAAACCCTCACGAAGACCCTAGATCAGAAGTTCCACCGCTGCAAGCCTCAGTAGCCATCTAAAACCAATCAGGACTCCGTTCCGGCACCCTGTCGGAGGAGGGAATCATCACCGGTGGCCATCTTCATCATCTTGACGGCCACCACGATGAGGAGGGAGTAGTCCACCCTCGGGGCTAAGGGTTTGTACCAGTAGCTATGTGTTTAACCTCTCTCTCTCGTACGATCTTGAGATGTCACAATCTTGATGTATCATGGGCTTTGTTTGAAGGAAATATGCCCTAGAGGCAATAATAAAGTTATTATTTATTTCCTTATTTCATGATAAATGTTTATTATTCATGCTAGAATTGTATTAACCGGAAACTTGATACATGTGTGAATACATAGACAAACATAGTGTCACTAGTATGCCTCTACTTATGCCTCTACTTGACTAGCTCGTTAATCAAAGATGGTTAAGTTTCCTAACCATAGACATGAGTTGTCATTTGATTAACGGGATCACATCATTAGGAGAATGATGTGATTGACTTAACCCATTCCGTTAGCTTAGCACTTGATCGTTTAGTATGTTGCTATTGCTTTCTTCATGACTTATACATGTTCCTATGACTATCAGATTATGCAACTCCCGCTTACTGGAGGAACACTTTGTGTGCTACCAAATGTCACAACGTAACTGGGTGATTATAAAGGAGCTCTACAGGTGTCTCTAAAGGTACATGTTGAGTTGGCGTATTTCGAGATTAGGTTTTGTCACTCCGATTGTCGGAGAGGTATCTCTGGGCCCTCTCGGTAATGCACATCACTATAAGCCTTGCAAGCAATGTAGCTAATGAGTTAGTTATGGGATGATGCATTACATAACGAGTAAAGAGACTTGCCGGTAATGAGATTGAACTAGGTATTGGATACCGATGATCGAATCTCGGGCAAGTAACATACCGATGACAAATGGAACAACATATGTTGTTATGCGGTTTGACCGATAAAGATCTTCATAGAATATGTAGGAGCCAATATGAGCATCCAGGTTCCGCCATTGGTTATTGACCGGCAACAGTTCTCGGTCATGTCTACATAGTTCTCGAACCCATAGGGTCCGCACGCTTAAGGTTTTGATGATATTTATATTATGAGTTTATGAGTTTTGATGTACCGAAGTTTGTTCAGAGTCCCGGATGATATGACGGACATGACGAGGAGTCTCGAAATGGTTGAGACATGAAGATTGATACATTGGAAGCCTATATTTGGATATCGGAAGTGTTCCGGGTGAAATCGGGATTTTATCGGAGTACCGGGAGGTTACCAGAACCCCTCGGGGGCTTAATGGGCCTACATGGGCCCTAGTGGAGAGGAGGAGAAGAGGCAAGGGCTGGGCCATGCACCCCTCCACCCTAGTCCGAATAGGACTAGGAGAGGGGGGCGGCGCCCCCCCCCCCTTTCCTTCTTCTCTCCCTCCCCCTTTCCCCCTTCTCCTACTCCAACTAGGAAAGAAGGGAGTCCTACTCTCGGTGGGAGTAGGACTCCCCTTGCGCTACCCAGCAGCGGCCGCCCCCCCTTGGCTCCTTTATATACGGGGGCAGGGGGCACCTCTAGATACAACAATTGATCTCTTGATCTCTTAGCCGTGTGAAGTGCCCCCCTCCACCATAGTCCTCGATAATATTGTAGCGGTGCTTAGGCGAAGCCCTGCGACGGTAGAACATCAAGATCGTCACCACGTCGTCGTGCTGACGGAACTCTTCCCTGACATTCTGCTGGATCAGAGTCCAGGGATCGTCATCGAGCTGAATGTGTGCTAGAACTCGGAGGTGCCGTAGTTTCGGTGCTTGATCGGTCGGGCCGTGAAGACGTACGACTACATCAACCGCGTTGTTCTAACGCTTCCGCTTTCGGTCTACGAGGGTACGTGGACAACACTCTCCCCTCTCGTTGCTATGCATCACCATGATCTTGCGTGTGCATAGGAATTTTTTTGAAATTTCTACGTTCCCCAACAGTGGCATTCGAGCCTGGTTTTATGCGTAGATGTTATATGCATGAGTAGAACACAAGTGAGTTGTGGGTGATACAAGTCATACTGCTTACCAGCATGTCATACTTTGGTTCGGCGGTATTGTTGGATGAAGCGGCCCGGACCGACATTACGCGTATGCTTACGCGAGACTGGTTCTACCGACGTGCTTTGCACACAGGTGGCTGGCGGGTGTCAGTTCCTCCAACTTTAGTTGAACCGAGTGTGGCTAAGCCCAGTCCTTGAGAAGGTTAAAACTGCACTAACTTGACGAACTATCATTGTGGTTTGGATGTGTAGGTAAGAACGGTTCTTGTTCATCCCGTAGCAGCCACGTAAAATTTGCAACAACAAAGTAGAGGACGTCTAACTTGTTTTTGCAGGGCATGTTGTGATGTGATATGGTCAAGACATGATGCTACATTTTATTGTATGAGATGATCATGTTTTGTAACTGAGTTATCGGCAACTGGCAGGAGCCATATGGTTGTCGCTTTATTGTATGAAATGCAAGCGCCCTGTAATTGCTTTACTTTATCACTAAATGGTGGCGATAGTCGTAGAGGCAATAGATGGCGTAATGACAACGATGCTACGATGGAGATCAAGGTGTCGCGCCGGTGATGATGGTGATCACGACGGTGCTTCGGAGATGGAGATCACAAGCACAAGATGATGATGGCCATATCATATCACTTATATTGATTGCATGTGATGTTTACCCTTTATGCATCTTATTTTTCTTTGATTGACGGTAGCATTATAAGATGATCTCTCACTAATTATCAAGAAGTGTTCTCCCTGAGTATGCACCGCTATGAAAGTTCTTCGTCTTTGAGACACCACGTGATGATCGGGTGTGATAGGCTCTACGTTCAAATACAACGGGTGCAAAACAGTTGCACACGCGGAATACTCAGGTTAAACATGACGAGCCTAGCATATACAGATATGGCCTCGGAATACGGAGACCGAAAGGTCGAGCGTGAATCATATAGTAGATATGATCAACATAGTGATGTTCACCATTGAAAACTACTCCATCTCACATGATGATCGGACATGGTTTAGTTGATTTGGATCACGTGATCACTTAGATGACTAGAGAGATGTCTGTCTAAGTGGGCGTTCTTTAGTAATATGATTAATTGAACTTAAATTTATCATGAACTTAGTCCTGGTAGTATTATTCAAATTATGTTGTAGATCAATAGCTCGCGTTGTTGCTTTCATATGTTTATTTTGATATGTTACTAGAGAAAATTGTGTTGAAAGATGTTAGTAGCAATGATGCGGATTGGATCCGTGATCTGAGGTTTATCCTCATTGCTGCACAGAAGAATTATGTCCTTGATGCACCGCTAGGTGACAAACCTATTGCAGGAGCAGATGCAGACGTTATGAACGTTTGGCTAGCTCAAAATGATGACTACTTGATAGTTTAGTGCACCATGCTTAAACGGCTTAGAATCGGGACTTCAAATACGTTTTGAACGTTATGGACCATATGAGATGTTCCAGGAGTTGAAGTTAATATTTCCAGCAAATACCCGAGTTGAGAGAAATGAAGTCTCCAACAAGTTCTACAGCTAAAAGATGGAGGAGAATCGCTCAACTAGTGAGCATGTGCTAAGATTGTCCGGGTACTTCAATCGCTTGAATCAAGTGGGAGTTAATCTTCCAGATAGGATAGTGATTGACAGAATTCTCTAGTCACCATCACTAAGTTACTAGAACTTCGTGATGAACTATACTATGCAAGGGATGACGAAAACGATTCCCGAGCTCTTCGTGATGTTGAAATCGACGAAGGTAGAAATCAAGAAACAGCATCAAGTGTTGATGATTGACAAGACCACTAGTTTCAAGAAAAGGGCAAAGGGAAAGAAAGGGAAACTTCAAGTAGAATGGCAAACAAGTTGTCACTCCCGTGAAGAAGCCCAAAGCTGGACCAAAGCACAAACCGAGTGCTTACATCGCAAAGGAAATGGTCACTTTGAGCGAAATGCCCTCAATATTTGGTGGATAAGAAGGATGGCAAAGTGAACAAGGGTATATTTGATATACAGAGTTATTGATGTGTGCCTTACTAGTGTTTATAGTAGCCCCGAGTATTTGATACTTGTTCGGTTGCTAAGATTAGTAACTCGAAACAGGAGTTACGGAATAAACAGAGACTAGTTGAAGGGGAAGTGACGATTAGTGTTGGAAGTAGTTCCAAGATTGATATGATCATCATCACACACTCCCTATACTTTCGGGATTAGTGTTAAACCTAAATAAATGTTATTTGGCGTTTGCATTGAGCATGAATATGATTTGATCATGTTTATTGCAATACAGTTATTCATTTAAAGTCAGAAAATAATTGTTGTTCTGTTTACATGAATAAAACCTTCAAATGGTCATACACCCAATAAAAATAGTTTGTTGGATCTTGATCGTAGTGATACACATATTCATAATATTGATGCCAAAAGATGCAAAGTTAATAATGATAGTGCAACTTATTTGTGGCATTGCCGTTTGGGTCATATCGGTGTAAAGCGCATGAAGAAACTCCATAAAGATGGATTTTCAAAATCACTTGGTTATGAATCATTTGATGCTTGCAAACTGTGCCTTTTGGGCAAGATGACTAAAACTCCATTCTCCGGAACAATGGAACGAGCTACTGACTTATTGGAAATAATACATACCGATGTATGCGATCCGATGAGTGTTAAGGCTCGCGACGTGTATCGTTATTTTCTGACCTTCACAGATGATTTGAGTAGATATGGGTATATCTACTTGATGAAACGTAAGTCTGAAACATTTGAAAAGTTCAAAGAATTTCAGAGTGAAGTGGAAAATCATCGTAACAAGAAAAATAAAGTTTCTACAATCTGATCGTGGAGACGAATATTTGAGTTACGAGTTTGGTCTTTATTTGAAACAATGTGAAATAGTTTCGCAACTCACGCCACCTGGAACACGACAATGTAATGGTGTGTCCGAATGTCGTAATCGTACTTTACTAGATATGGTGCGATCTATGATGTCTCTTATCGGTTTACCACTATCGTTTTGGGGTTGTGCATTAGAGACAGCTGCATTCACGTTTAATAGGGCACCATCTAAATCCGTTGAGACGACACCGTATGAACTATGGTTTAGCAGTAAACCTAAGCTGTCGTTTCTTAAAGTTTGGAGTTGCATTGCTTATATGAAAAAGGTTTTCAACCTGATAAGCTCGAACCCAAATCAGGGAAGTACGTCTTCATAGAATACCCAAAGAAAACTATTGGGTACACCTTATATCATAGATCCGAAGGCAAAAGATTCGTTGCTAAGAATGGATCCTTTCTATAGAAGGAGTTTCTCCAGAAAGAAGTGAGTGGGAGGAAAGTAGAGCTTGATAAGGTAATTTGTACCTTCTCCTGAATTGGAAAGTAGTTCATCACAGAAATCAGTTCCAATGATTCCTACACCAATTAGTGAGGAAGCTAACGATGATGATCATGAAACTTCAGATCAAGTTACTACAAAACCTCGTGGGTCTTCCAAAGTACAGTCCGCACTGAGTGGTACAAGAATCCTATTCGGAAGTCATGTTACTAGACCATGATGAACCTACGAACAATGAGGAAGCGATGATGAGCCCAGATTCCGCGAAATGGCTTGAGTCCATGAAATCTGAGATGGGATCCATGTATGAGAACAAAGTGTGGACTTTGGTGGAGTTTCCCGATGATCGGCAAGCCATATTTTATAAAAGGATCTTCAAGAGGAAGATAGATGCTGATAGTAGTGTTACTATCTACAAAGCTCGACTTGTCGCAAAAAGGTTTTCGACAAGTTCAAGGTGTTGACTACAATGAGATTTTATCAACTGTAGCGATGCTTAAGTCTGTCCGAATCATGTTAGCAATTGCCACATTTTATGAAATCTGGCAAATGGATGTCAAAACTGCATTCCTTAATGGATTTATTAAAGAAGAGTTGCATATGATGCAACCAAAAGGTTTTGTCAATCCTAAAGGTGCTAACAAAGTGTGCATGCTCCAGTGATCCATCTATGGACTGGTGCAAGCATCTCGGAGTCGGAATATACCCTTTGATGAGTTGATCACAGCATATGGTTTTATAAAGACTTGCGGTGAAGCATGTATTTACAATAAAATGAGTGGGAGCACTACCGCCTTTCTTATAAATATATGTGAGTAACATATTGTTGATCAGAAATGATGTAGAATTTTTCTGGAAAGCATAAAGGAGCATTTAAAAGTAGTTCTTTAAAAGAAAGACCTCTGTAAAGTTACTTACATATTGAGCATCAAGATCTATTCAGATGGATCAAGACGCTTGATAAGTTTTTCAATAAGTACATACCTTGTCAAGATTTTGAAGTAGTTCAAAATGGAACAGTCAAAGAAAGAGTTCTTGCCTGTGTTGCAAAGGTGTGAAATTGAGTAAGACTCAAATCCCGACCACGGCAGAAAATAGAAAGAGAATGAAAGTCATTCCCTATGCCTCAGTCTTAGGTTGTATAAAAGTATGCTATGCTATGTACCAAACCTATTGTATACCTTGCTCTGAATTTGGCAAGGGAGTACAATAGTGATCTAGGAGTATATCACTGGACATTGGTCAAGAATATCCTTAGTGAGGACTAAGGAAATATTTCTCGATTATGGAGGTGATAAAAGAGCCCGTCGTAAAGAGTTACATCGGTGCAAGCTTTTACACCGATCCAGATGACTCTAAGTCTCAATCTGGATACATATTGAAAGTGGGTGCAATTAGCTAGAGTAGCTCCGTTCGGAGCATTGTAGACATAGAATATTTGCAAAATACATATGGCTCTGAATGTGACAGACCCGTTGACTAAGCTTCTCTCATGAGCAAAACATGATCATACCTTAGTACTCTTTGGGTGTTAATCACATAGTGATGTGAACTAGATTATTGACTCTAATAAACCCTTTGGGTGTTGATCACATGACGATGTGAACTATGGGTATTAATCACATACAGATGTGAATATTGGTGTTAAATCACAAGGTGATGTGAACTAGATTATTGACTCCAAAGCAAGTGGGAGACTGAAGGAAATATGCCCTTGAGGCAATAATAAAGTTATTATTTATTTCATTATTTCATGATAAATGTTTATTATTCATGCTAGAATTGTATTAACCGGAAACTTGATACATGTGTGAATACATAGATAAACATAGTGTCACTAGTATGCCTCTACTTGACTAGCTCGTTAATCAAAGATGGTTAAGTTTCATAACCATAGACATGAGTTGTCATTTGATTAACGGGATCACATCATTAGGAGAATGATGTGATTGACTTAACCCATTCCGTTAGCTTAGCACTTGATCGTTTAGTATGTTGCTATTGCTTTCTTCATGACTTATACATGTTCCTATGACTATGAGATTATGCAACTCCCGTTTACCGGAGGAACACTTTGTGTGCTACCAAATGTCACAACGTAACTGGGTGATTATAAAGGAGCTCTACAGGTGTCTCTAAAGGTACATGTTGATTTGGCGTATTTCGAGATTAGGTTTTGTCACTCCGATTGTCGGAGAGGTATCTCTGGGCCCTCTCGGTAATGCACAACACTATAAGCCTTGCAAGCAATGTAGCTAATGAGTTAGTTATGGGATGATGCATTACATAACGAGTAAAGAGACTTGCCGGTAATGAGATTGAACTAGGTATTGGATACCGATGATCGAATCTCGGGCAAGTAACATACCGATGACAAATGGAACAACATATGTTGTTATGCGGTTTGACCGATAAAGATCTTCATAGAATATGTAGGAGCCAATATGAGCATCCAGGTTCCGCCATTGGTTATTGACCGGCAACAGTTCTCGGTCATGTCTACATAGTTCTCGAACCCATAGGGTCCGCACGCTTAAGGTTTTGATGATATTTATATTATGAGTTTATGAGTTTTGATGTACCGAAGTTTGTTCAGAGTCCCGGATGATATTACGGACATGACGAGGAGTCTCGAAATGGTTGAGACATGAAGATTGATACATTGGAAGCCTATATTTGGATATCGGAAGTGTTCCGGGTGAAATCGGGATTTTATCGGAGTACCGGGAGGTTACCAGAACCCCTCGGGGGCTTAATGGGCCTACATGGGCCCTAGTGGAGAGGAGGAGAAGAGGCAAGGGCTGGGCCGTGCACCCCTCCACCCTAGTCCGAATAGGACTAGGAGAGGGGGGCGGCGCCCCCCCTTTCCTTCTTCTCTCCCTCCCCCTTTCCCCCTTCTCCTACTCCAACTAGGAAAGAAGGGAGTCCTACTCTCAGTGGGAGTAGGACTCCCCTTGGCGCGCCCCTGCTTGGCCGGCCGCCCCCTCCCCCTTGGCTCCTTTATATACGGGGGCAGGGGGCACCTCTAGATACAACAATTGATCTCTTGATCTCTTAGCCGTGTGAAGTGCCCCCCTCCACCATAGTCCTCGATAATATTGTAGCGGTGCTTAGGTGAAGCCCTGCGACGGTAGAACATCAAGATCGTCACCACGCCGTCGTGCTGACGGAACTCTTCCCTGACATTCTGCTGGATCAGAGTCCAGGGATCGTCATCGAGCTGAATGTGTGCTAGAACTCGGAGGTGCCGTAGTTTCGGTGCTTGATCGGTCGGGCCGTGAAGACGTATGACTACATCAACCGCGTTGTTCTAACGCTTCCGCTTTCGGTCTACGAGGGTACGTGGACAACACTCTCCCCTCTCGTTGCTATGCATCACCATGATATTGCGTGTGCATAGGAATTTTTTTGAAATTTCTACGTTCCCCAACAGTGGCATCCGAGCCTGGTTTTATGCGTAGATGTTATATGCATGAGTAGAACACAAGTGAGTTGTGGGTGATACAAGTCATACTGCTTACCAGCATGTCATACTTTGGTTCGGCGGTATTGTTGGATGAAGCGGCCCGGACCGACATTACGCGTATGCTTACGCGAGACTGGTTCTACCGACGTGCTTTGCACACAGTGGTGGCGGTGTCAGTTCCTCCAACTTTAGTTGAACCGAGTGTGGCTAAGCCCAGTCCTTGAGAAGGTTAAAACTGCACTAACTTGACGAACTATCATTGTGGTTTGGATGTGTAGGTAAGAACGGTTCTTGTTCATCCCATAGCAGCCACGTAAAATTTGCAACAACAAAGTAGAGGACGTCTAACTTGTTTTTGCAGGGCATGTTGTGATGTGATATGGTCAAGACATGATGCTATATTTTATTGTATGAGATGATCATGTTTTGTAACTGAGTTATCGGCAACTGGCAGGAGCCATATGGTTGTCGCTTTATTGTATGAAATGCAAGCGCCCTGTAATTGCTTTACTTTATCACTAAATGGTGGCAATAGTCGTAGAGGCAATAGATGGCGTAACGACAACGATGCTACGATGGAGATCAAGGTGTCGCGCCGGTGACGATGGTGATCACGATGGTGCTTCAGAGATGGAGATCACAAGCACAAGATGATGATGGCCATATCATATCACTTATATTGATTGCATGTGATGTTTACCCTTTATGCATCTTATTTTTCTTTGATTGACGGTAGCATTATAAGATGATCTCTCACTAATTATCAAGAAGTGTTCTCCCTGAGTATGCACCGTTGCAAAAGTTCTTCGTGCTGAGACACCACGTGATGATCGGGTGTGATAGGCTCTACGTTCAAATACAACGGTGCAAAACAGTTGCACACGCGAATACTCGAGTTAAACTTGACGAGCCTAGCATATACAGATATGGCCTCGGAATACGGAGACCGAAAGGTCGAGCGTGAATCATATAGTAGATATGATCAACATAGTGATGTTCACCATTGAAAACTACTCCATCTCACATGATGATCGGACATGGTTTAGTTGATTTGGATCACGTGATCACTTAGATGACTAGAGAGATGTCTGTCTAAGTGGGCGTTCTTTAGTAATATGATTAATTGAACTTAAATTTATCATGAACTTAGTCCTGGTAGTATTATTCAAATTATGTTGTAGATCAATAGCTCGCGTTGTTGCTTTCATATGTTTATTTTGATATGTTACTAGAAAATTGTGTTGAAAGATGTTAGTAGCAATGATGCGGATTGGATCCGTGATCGAGGTTTATCCTCATTGCTGCACGTAAGAATTATGTCCTTGATGCACCGCTAGGTGACAAACCTATTGCGAGGAGCGGATGCGGGCGTTATGAGCGTTTGGCTAGCTCAAAATGATGACTACTTGATAGTTTAGTGCACCATGCTTAAACGGCTTAGAATCGGGACTTCAAATACGTTTTGAACGTCATGGACCATATGAGATGTTCCAGGAGTTGAAGTTAATATTTCCAGCAAATACCCGAGTTGAGAGAAATGAAGTCTCCAACAAGTTCTACAGCTAAAAGATGGAGGAGAATCGCTCAACTAGTGAGCATGTGCTAAGATTGTCTGGGTACTTCAATCGCTTGAATCAAGTGGGAGTTAATCTTCCAGATAGGATAGTGATTGACAGAATTCTCTAGTCACCATCACTAAGTTACTAGAACTTCGTGATGAACTATACTATGTAAGGGATGACGAAAACGATTCCCGAGCTCTTCGTGATGTTGAAATCGACGAAGGTAGAAATCAAGAAACAGCATCAAGTGTTGATGATTGACAAGACCACTAGTTTCAAGAAAAGGGCAAAGGAAAGAAAGGAAACTTCAAGTAGAATGGCAAACAAGTTGTCACTCCGTGAAGAAGCCCAAAGCTGGACCAAAGCACAAACCGAGTGCTTACATCAAAGAAATGGTCCTTTGAAGCGAAATGCCCCAATATTTGGTGGATAAGAAGGATGGCAAAGTGAACAAGGGTATATTTGATATACAGGTTATTGATGTGTGCCTTACTAGTGTTTATAGTAGCCCCTGAGTATTTGATACTTGTTCGGTTGCTAAGATTAGTAACTCGAAACAGGAGTTACGGAATAAACAGAGACTAGTTGAAGGGGAAGTGACGATTAGTGTTGGAAGTAGTTCCAAGATTGATATGATCATCATCACACACTCCCTATACTTTCGGGATTAGTGTTAAACCTAAATAAATGTTATTTGGCGTTTGCATTGAGCATGAATATGATTTGATCATGTTTATTGCAATACAGTTATTTATTTAAAGTCAGAAAATAATTGTTGTTCTGTTTACATGAATAAAACCTTCAAATGGTCATACACCCAATAAAAATAGTTTGTTGGATCTCGATCGTAGTGATACACATATTCATAATATTGATGCCAAAAGATGCAAAGTTAATAATGATAGTGCAACTTATTTGTGGCATTGCCGTTTGGGTCATATCGGTGTAAAGCGCATGAAGAAACTCCATAAAGATGGATTTTCAAAATCACTTGGTTATGAATCATTTGATGCTTGCAAACTGTGCCTTTTGGGCAAGATGACTAAAACTCCATTCTCCGGAACAATGGAACGAGCTACTGACTTATTGGAAATAATACATACCGATGTATGCGATCCGATGAGTGTTAAGGCTCGCGACGTGTATCGTTATTTTCTTGACCTTCACAGATGATTTGAGTAGATATGGGTATATCTACTTGATGAAACGTAAGTCCAAACATTTGAAAAGTTCAAAGAATTTCAGAGTGAAGTGGAAAATCATCGTAACAAGAAAAATAAAGTTTCTACAATCTGATCGTGGAGACGAATATTTGAGTTACGAGTTTGGTCTTTATTTGAAACAATGTGAAATAGTTTCGCAACTCACGCCACCTGGAACACGACAATGTAATGGTGTGTCCGAATGTCGTAATCGTACTTTACTAGATATGGTGCGATCTATGATGTCTCTTATCGGTTTACCACTATCGTTTTGGGGTTGTGCATTAGAGACAGCTGCATTCACGTTTAATAGGGCACCATCTAAATCCGTTGAGACGACACCGTATGAACTATGGTTTAGCAGTAAACCTAAGCTGTCGTTTCTTAAAGTTTGGAGTTGCATTGCTTATATGAAAAAGGTTTTCAACCTGATAAGCTCGAACCCAAATCAGGGAAGTACGTCTTCATAGAATACCCAAAGAAAACTATTGGGTACACCTTATATCATAGATCCGAAGGCAAAAGATTCGTTGCTAAGAATGGATCCTTTCTATAGAAGGAGTTTCTCCAGAAAGAAGTGAGTGGGAGGAAAGTAGAGCTTGATAAGGTAATTTGTACCTTCTCCTGAATTGGAAAGTAGTTCATCACAGAAATCAGTTCCAATGATTCCTACACCAATTAGTGAGGAAGCTAACGATGATGATCATGAAACTTCAGATCAAGTTACTACAAAACCTCGTAGGTCTTCCAAAGTACAGTCCGCACCAGAGTGGTACAGTAATCCTATTCTGGAAGTCATGTTACTAGACCATGATGAACCTACGAACAATGAGGAAGCGATGATGAGCCCAGATTCCGCGAAATGGCTTGAGTCCATGAAATCTGAGATGGGATCCATGTATGAGAACAAAGTGTGGACTTTGGTGGAGTTTCCTGATGATCGGCAAGCCATATTTTATAAAAGGATCTTCAAGAGGAAGACAGATGCTGATAGTAGTGTTACTATCTACAAAGCTCGACTTGTCGCAAAAAGGTTTTCGACAAGTTCAAGGTGTTGACTACAATGAGATTTTATCAACTGTAGCGATGCTTAAGTCTGTCCGAATCATGTTAGCAATTGCCACATTTTATGAAATCTGGCAAATGGATGTCAAAACTGCATTCCTTAATGGATTTATTAAAGAAGAGTTGCATATGATGCAACCAAAAGGTTTTGTCAATCCTAAAGGTGCTAACAAAGTGTGCATGCTCCAGTGATCCATCTATGGACTGGTGCAAGCATCTCGGAGTCGGAATATACCCTTTGATGAGTTGATCAAAGCATATGGTTTTATAAAGACTTGCGGTGAAGCATGTATTTACAATAAAATGAGTGGGAGCACTACCGCCTTTCTGATAAATATATGTGAGTAACATATTGTTGATCAGAAATGATGTAGAATTTTTCTGGAAAGCATAAAGGAGCATTTAAAAGTAGTTCTTTAAAAGAAAGACCTCTGTAAAGTTACTTACATATTGAGCATCAAGATCTATTCAGATGGATCAAGACGCTTGATAAGTTTTTCAATAAGTACATACCTTGTCAAGATTTTGAAGTAGTTCAAAATGGAACAGTCAAAGAAAGAGTTCTTGCCTGTGTTGCAAAGGTGTGAAATTGAGTAAGACTCAAATCCCGACCACGGCAGAAAATAGAAAGAGAATGAAAGTCATTCCCTATGCCTCGCCTTAGGTTGTATAAAAGTATGCTATGCTATGTACCAAACCTATTGTATACCTTGCTCTG
Organism: Aegilops speltoides; assembly: GCA_021437245.1. Lineage (NCBI taxonomy): Eukaryota > Viridiplantae > Streptophyta > Magnoliopsida > Poales > Poaceae > Aegilops > Aegilops speltoides. Next base: position 373,008,599 of record CM038142.1, read on the forward strand.
AATTTGGCAAGGGAGTACAATAGTGATCTAGGAGTATATCACTGGACATTGGTCAAGAATATCCTTAGTGAGGACTAAGGAAATATTTCTCGATTATGGAGGTGATAAAAGAGCCCGTCGTAAAGAGTTACATCGGTGCAAGCTTTTACACCGATCCAGATGACTCTAAGTCTCAATCTGGATACATATTAAAAGTGGGTGCAATTAGCTAGAGTAGCTCCGTTCGGAGCATTGTAGACATAGAATATTTGCAAAATACATATGGCTCTGAATGTGACAGACCCGTTGACTAAGCTTCTCTCATGAGCAAAACATGATCATACCTTAGTACTCTTTGGGTGTTAATCACATAGTGATGTGAACTAGATTATTGACTCTAATAAACCCTTTGGGTGTTGATCACATGACGATGTGAACTATGGGTATTAATCACATACAGATGTGAATATTGGTGTTAAATCACAAGGTGATGTGAACTAGATTATTGACTCCAGTGCAAGTGGGAGACTGAAGGAAATATGCCCTTGAGGCAATAATAAAGTTATTATTTATTTCATTATTTCATGATAAATGTTTATTATTCATGCTAGAATTGTATTAACCGGAAACTTGATACATGTGTGAATACATAGATAAACATAGTGTCACTAGTATGCCTCTACTTGACTAGCTCGTTAATCAAAGATGGTTAAGTTTCATAACCATAGACATGAGTTGTCATTTGATTAACGGGATCACATCATTAGGAGAATGATGTGATTGACTTAACCCATTCCGTTAGCTTAGCACTTGATCGCTTAGTATGTTGCTATTGCTTTCTTCATGACTTATACATGTTCCTATGACTATGAGATTATGCAACTCCGTTTACGGAGGAACACTTTGTGTGCTACCAAATGTCACAACGAATCGGGTGATTATAAAGGATCTCTACAGTGTCTCGCAAAGGTACATGTTGAGTTGGCGTATTTCGAGATTAGGTTTTGTCACTCCGATTGTCGGAGAGGTATCTCTGGGCCCTCTCGATAATGCACATCACTGTAAGCCTTGCAAGCAATGTAGCTAATGAGTTAGTTACGAGATGATGCATTACATAACGAGTAAAGAGACTTGCCGGTAACGAGATTGAACTAGGTATTGGATACCGACGATCGAATCTCGGGCAAGTAACATACCGATGATGAGAGGAACAACGATGTTGTTATGCGGTTTGACCGATAAAGATCTTCGTAGAATATGTAGGAGCCAATATGAGCATCCAGGTTCCACTATTGGTTATTGACCGGAAACAGTTCTAGGTCATGTCTACATAGTTCTTGGACCCGTAGGGTCCGCACGCTTAAGGTTTCGATGACAGTTATATTATGAGTTTATGAGTTTTGATGTACTGAAGTTTGTTCGGAGTCCCGTATGAGATTACTGACATGATGAGGAGTCTTGAAATGGTCGAGACATGAAGATTGATATATTGGAAGCCTATATTTGGATATCGGAAGTGTTCCGGGTGAAATCGGGATTTTACCGGAGTACCGGGAGGTTACCGGAACCCCCCAGGGGCTTAATGGGCCTCATCGGCCCTAGTGGAGAGGAGGAGAAGAGGCAAGGGCTGGGCCGCGCGCCCCTCCACCCTAGTCCGAATAGGACAAGGAGAGGGGGCCGGCGCCCCCCCCCCTTTCCCCCTTCTCCTACTCCAACTAGGAAAGAAGGGAGTCCTAGGAGTAGGACTCCCCTTGGCGCGCCCCTGCTTGGCCGGCCGCCCCCTCCCCCTTGGCTCCTTTATATACGGGGGCAGGGGGCACCTCTAGATACAACAATTGATCTCTTGATCTCTTAGTCGTGTGTGGTGCCCCCCTCCACCATAGTCCTCAATAATATTGTAGCGGTGCTTAGGCGAAGCCCTGCGACGGTAGAACATCAAGATCGTCACCACGCCGTCGTGCTGACGGAACTCTTCCCTGACATTCTGCTTGATCGGAGTCCGGGGATCGTCATCAAACTGAACGTGTGCTAGAACTCGGAGGTGCCGTAGTTTCGGTGCTTGATCGGTCAGGCCGTGAAGATGTACAACTACATCAACCGCGTTGTTCTAACGCTTCCGCTTTCGGTCTACGAGGGTACATGGACAACACTCTCCCCTCTCGTTGCTATGCATCACCATGATCATGCGTGTGCGTAGGAAATGTTTTGAAATTTCTACGTTCCCCAACATTGTTAACATAGATGGATCATATGATGTTTCTCCCTTCTCTACACTTGTTGTGATGAATTGAATCTTTACCTTTTGAAGTTTTGTCTTGTCGGATTGAATGTTTAGATATGTCTTGCATATGAATACCCGTGGTGACAATGGGGAATTATTTTGATTAACTTGATATATGTTATGGCACTCAACTTGCGGATTCCGGAGGTGACTTTGGGGTAATCTATGCATAGGGGTTGATTCATGTTTTTATTATCTTTTCTCCAATAGAAACTTTTGGGTCCCCTTGTAGTTCCTTGTGTGGATTGAGAATTATGAATCTGAAATTATTTGATACATATCGTATAGTTAACTCACGGGTACTCGCGGTGACATTGGGGTATCTAGGTGACATTAGAGTTGGTTGATATGTATCATATGGTGTTATTTTAGTACAAACTCTTGATTAGATCGATCGGAAAGAATAGCTTGCTGTTATTTTAGTACAAACTCTAGGATAGATTGATCGGAAAGAATAGCTTTGAGGTGGTTTCGTACCCTACAAACAATTTCTATCTTTTATTCTCCGCTAATAGGAACTCGGGAGTGATTCTTTATTGCACTTTGAGGAATAATCATATGATCCAACTATGTTAGCATTGTTGAGAGATTGCACTAACGAAAGTACGGACCCTAGGCCTCATTTTCAAGCATTGCAATACCGTTTGTGCTCACTTTTGTTACTTGCTACCTTGATGTTTTTATTTATTCAGATTATAAAAATATTTTTCTACCATCCATATTACACTTTTATCACCATCCCTTCTCCGAACTAGTGCACTTATACAATTTTCCATTGTATTGGGTGTGTTGGGGACACAAGAGATTTCTTTTATTTAGTTGGAGGGTTGGTTGAGAGAGACCATCTTCATCCTACGCCTCCCACAGATTGATACACCTTAGGTCATCCACTTGAGGGAAAATTGCTACTGTCCTACAAAACTGTGCGCTTGGAGGCCCAACTTGAGTCTACAAGAATAAAGTTGCATAGTAGACATCACCCCGTGTGTATACGCCTTCGGCGTCACCCCCCTCTGGTTTCTTTTTATTTAAAATTAGGTTTGACCAGAAACTTTGACCAGCCATAACCCCTAAACTACAAATCCAAATGAGTTGATTCTTTTTGCATTGTGTTTGTATTGAAATATTCTAGCAGCACACCATATTTGAGATTTTTCTCTGCTGTCTAGAATTTCTGGTGAACTTCAGAAGGGTTCTTGATATTTTATCTTGTTGTTTTCTATTTATTTTCAGAAGGAGAAGCTTGCCTAGAGGAGAACTAGGAGGAGCGTGACCCTCCTCTATTATAAGGCAAGCCACACAAATATTTGCATGGTGTCATTTCAATAATTATGATTTTCCAACTTGAATATGATTTATTTCATGCATTTAATCATTTAATAAATATTGCTTATGCTAGTTCGTTTGTCATGCTTGAATTGCTTAGTTTGTTGTAGTGTTTAAGTGCATGGACTAGTGTGAGGCAGTAGAATTATTTTTGTTAGTATGGCTATGGTTTGGTTATGATCGGTATTATTTTCATATATGAGTCATTATTTTCACTATGTTAATGGCATACTAAAAATGATTGGATTGAAAATCAGTGAGTTGAAACAAGTGTCTTAAAAGTGATTAGTAGTGCAAGCATAATGATTCTATGATGTTGATCCAATCATTTTAGTGATATGTGAATATAGTGCATGTCAGATAGTTGCATGTTCATGGAATTCTATGGCTCAAGTTATTTTATTTCAAGTTAAACCTGAAGATAATTCAACTTGAACATAATGTTGATCGAGTCATGGTGCTATCGAATCGAGCTTTCCCGTGCAACCACATTTGCCTTTATGGGAGGGCCTTTATTTGTTTCGTTGTTGTGCCTCTAGTTGGTGCCTCCAGCGAGGGAAGGTTATGGGCGTGCGGTACCCTGGCCCAGTAAGTAGACATAACCTTGTGTGCTCGTTGTTGTTGTTTTGGTACCGGATCATCATTTGGGATTGTTTACTTTGTGGCCATGACGGTGGCGTTGGATGTCATGGGTTGACATCGGGGCCACCCATGGCTTAGCCCAAATGGGGAGTTGGTCGGAGTGGCCTGGAGAGTGTCATGGCAATGGGTTGGTTCTGTCAGAATGCCGTTGGTCCACCCGAATGGGAGTTTGAGGCCATGGATTCCATGATGTGGGTACGGTGTGCTAACCTATGATAGCCGCGTCCTCGGTTACGGACCCAGTTCATAGTAGGTCACACCATGGATCAACATAAATAATTTAATCTTGCACCCTAAAGTTATATGATTTGCACTGGTTATGTGAAGAGATTGTTAAACCCGAAGATGGTTGTTGATGGGACCAAAGAGTTGGTTCCTGATGTTGTCGTTGTTGGAACCAGAGAGTTGGTTTCAGTTGTGATCCTGGAGTGATCATTGTATTGATGAGGTTGGTTACGAGGTAACCGGTATGGTAAGGAGTCCGCGGGACTCGGAGCACAAGCATGTTCACTTCATGAGTAGTATATTGAAGCATTGCATTTAACCTGCTTAATTGTCATATTATTGTTTGTCATTGTGCATTTATTTGTTGTGAGCTTGCAAGTACATTCAATGTACTGACCTGACCTGTCATGCCAGCTTTCGGGAAAGTCTTACCGGATCGGAGTGCTTCTCGCGTCTAGACCGTATCCACATCGGTGTCCCTGTGCTATGGAGTTCCGCTTTGTCATCGTTCCGCTGCCACGTAGCTGTCGTGATCGAGGCCCCTTTCATGTTCATTAAATAATGTACATATTGTTCAGCCGCACCGTGTGTGCCACTTGGCCTCGCTACACGATATAATATCGAACCTATGTTTCCGCTAGCATCAATAAAGCGGTTGTTTTCTGTACCAAGTTGTTGTGTGTTGCCAGAAGACTAGATCTCTGGGCTGGCAATGCAAGGTAAACCGGTTGCTCTGAGCCGGGGTGCCACAATGCTTGGTATCGGAGCCGCGCTGACTGTAGGACACGCTAGACCGCCGAAGCATTAATTAAACGGTAGCTAGTTTAGTTTGAGTGCCGGTAGTGTTTTGTATCTGATTGCTGCATTGCATGCACTTGATTTATCGTTGTTTCTAACCGACTAATGGTTGTGAGTGTAGATGGCTTCAGTACCGTATGCGTGCCAGCTGGAGCTGTCATCTTGCACTTCGTTGCACCTTCTTCAGAGCGTATGGCTTCACCTCTAACCTCGCGGTGACGACCTAGTGTATCGGGTGTACCGGTAGCGCCTAGCCGACTCAGTATACAAATATCACGAGGTGGTTACCTTGCGCTGCAGCTCGGCATCTGGTTCATACACTCGTTCTTCTAGGAGTGGTTTCACTTCTACCCCCACCCAGGTTGTCCAGTTTTCTGCGTTTGAGATTCTCGTTGAGCTACGCTATAACGAGATCCAGATGCAGACCCACCTAGGTTTCTACTACCACCCATCCCTTCATGACGATGGTCGTGTCCTCTTTCCTATCATTGATCCGGCGAATGATAGCACTACTAGCTGATACGTCTCCAACATATCTATAATTTTTGATTGTTCCATGCTATTATATTATCTATTTTGGATGTTTAATGGGCTTTAGTATGCTATTTTATATTATTTTTGTGACTAACCTATTAACCGAGGACCCAGTGCCAGTTTCTGTTTTTTTGCCTATTTTAGAGTTTTGCAGAAAAGGAACACCAAACGGAGTCCAAACAGAATGAAACTTTCGCGATGATCTTTCTTGGACCGAAAGCAAACTAGAAGACTTGGAGATGAAGTCGGAGATGCAACGAGGAAGCCACGAGGTAGGAGCGCGTGCCCAGGGGGGAAGGCACAGCCCCACCCTTGTGGACCCCTCGTAGCTCCCCTGACCTAGTTCCTTTGCCTATTTATACTCTTATACCCATTGCTAAAAAAATACACTTATACCTTAAAAACATCAGGGGGAGCCACGAAACCACTTCTCCACCGCTGCAACCTTCTGTACCCGTGAGATCCCATCTTGGGGCCTTTTCTAGCGTCCTGCCGGAGGGGGATTCGATCATGGAGGGCTTCTACATCAACATCATTACCTCTCCAATGAAGCGTGAGTAGTTTACCACATACCTTCGGGTCCATAGTTATTAGCCAGATGGCTTCTTCTCTCTCTTTGATTCTCAATACCATGTTCTCCTCGATGTTCTTGGAGATCTATTCGATGTAATATTCTTTTGTGGTGTGTTTTCCGAGATCCGATGAATTGTGGATTTATGATCAAGATTATCTATGAATATTATTTGGTTCTTCTCTGAATTTTATATGCATGATTTGATATCTTTGCAAGTCTCTTCGAATTATCGGTTTAGTTTGGCCTACTAGATTGATCTTTCTTGCAATGGGAGAAGTGCTTAGCTTTGGGTTCAATCTTGCGGTGTCCTTTCCCAGTGACAGTAGGGGCAGCAAGGCACGTATTGTGTTGTTGCCATCGAGGATAACAAGATGGGGTTTTCATCATATTGCTTGAGTTAATTCCTCTACATCATGTAATCTTGCTTAATGCGTTACTCCATTCTTTATGAACTTAATACTCTAGAGGCATGATGGATAGCAGTCGATGTGTGGAGTAATAGTAGTAGATGCAGGCAGGAGTCGGTCTACTTGACATGGACGTGATGCCCATGTTCATGATCATTGCCTTAGATGTCATCATAATTATGCGCTTTTATATCAATTGCTCGGCAGTAATTTGTTCACCCACTATAATACTTGCTATCTCGAGAGAAGCCACTAGTGAACCCTATGGCCCCCGGGTCTACATCTTGCTAGTTTTTTATCTATATTTTGCAATCTTTACTTTCCAATCTAAACCAAAAATACCAAAAATATTTACTTTATCGGTTATCTATCTTTATCAGATGTCACTTTTGTGAGTGACTGCGAAGGGATTGTCAACCCCTTTATTGCGTTGGTTGCAAGTTCTTGATTGCTTGTGCAGGTATTCGGTGACTTGTGCGTCGTCTCTTACTGGATTGATACCTTGGTTCTCAAAACTGAGGGAAACATTTACGCTACTTTGCTGCATCACCCTTTTCTCTTCAAGGGAAAACCAAAGGAAGCTCAAGAGGTAGCAAGAAGGATTTCTGGCGCCGTTGCCGGGGAGATCTATGTCAAGTCAAGCCATAAAAAGTACCCATCATAAACTCTTCTCCCTTGCAGTACATTATTCACAATTTTCCTCTCCCCCACTTCTAAAACGATTTTTGAAGACCTTTGCCTTTTCTTCACCCTTCTTCCGTTTGTCTCTTTTCGCTTGCTTCTTGTGTGCTTGTGTGTTGGATTGATTGATTGTCATGATGGCTCAAGGTAATACTAAATTGTGTGACTTTGCCAACACCAACAACCATGATTTTATTAGCACTCCGATTAATCTTACTACTAATGCTGAATCTTATGAAATTAATGCTGCTTTGTTGAGTCTTGTTATGAAAGATCAATTTTCTGGTCGTCCTAGTGAAGATGCCGCATCCCATCTAAACAATTTTGTTGATTTGTGTGATATGCAAAAGAAGAAAGATGTGGATAATGATATTGTTAAATCGAAGAAATTTCCGTTCTCGCTTAGAGATCGTGCTAAAACTTGGTTCTCATCTTTGCCTAAAAATAGTATTGATTCATGGAATAAGTGCAAAGATGCTTTTATCTCTAACTATTTTGCTCCCGCTAAGACTTAGGAACGTTATTATGAATTTTAAGCAACTTGATCATGAGTATGTTGCACAATCTTGGGAGAGGATGAAACTAATGATACGAAATTGCCCTACACATGGTTTGAATTTGTGGATGATTATACAAAAAAATTATGCCAGATTGAATTTTTCTTCTAAAAATCTTCTAGATTCGGCCGCGGGAGGCACTTTTATGGAGATCACTTTAGGATAGGCTACTAAGCTCCTAGATAATATTATGGTTAATTATTCTCAATGGCACACCGAAAGATCCACTAGTAAAAAAGTTCATGCGATTGAAGAGATTAATATTTTGAGTGGAAAGATGGATGAACTTATGAAATTATTTGCAAATAAAAGTGTTTCTTCTGATCCTAATGATATTCCTTTGTCCACTTTGATTGAGAATAACAATGAATCTATGGATGTGAATTTTGTTGGTAGGAACAATTTTGGTAACAACACGTATAGAGGCAATTTTAGTCCTAGGTTGTTTCCTAGTAATTCCTCTAATAATTATGGTAATTCCTAAAACAACTCTTTATGGAAATTTTAATAAGATGCCCTCTGATTTTGAGAATAGTGTTAAAGAATTTATGAGTTCACAAAAGAGTTTCAATGCTTTGATTGAAGAAAAAATTGCTTAAGATTGATGAGTTGGCTAGGAACATGGATAGAATTTCTCTTGATGTTGATTCTTTGAAACTTAGATCTATCCCACGTAAGCATGATATCAATGAGTTCCTCAAGGCCATGAGAATTTCCATTGATGAGTACAAAGAAAGAACCACTAAGATGCTTGCTAAAAAAGATTGGTTTATAAAAGCGTGTTCTTCTAGTTTTCATGATATTAATAATGAAGATCTAAAAGTGATTGATGTGACTCCTATTAAATATTTGTTTTCTAATATGAATCTTGATAAAGATGGGACTGGAGATGAGTCAACTTTAGTTAAAAGGCTTCCCAATGATTCAGAGTTTTTAGATCTAGATGCAAAAATTGATAAAAGTGGGATTGAAAAGGTCAAAACTTTAAGTAGCAATGAGCCCACTATTTTGGATTTCAAGCAATTTAATTATGATAATTGTTCTTTAATAGATTGTATTTCCTTGTTGCAATCCGTGTTAAATTCTCCTCATGCTTATAATCAAAACAAAACTTTTACTAAACATATCGTTGATGCTATGATGCAATCTTTTGAAGAAAAGCTTGAACTAGAAGTTTCTATTCCAAGAAAACTTTATGATGAGTGGGAACGTACTATTAAGATTAATATTAAAGATTATGAATGATATGCTTTGTGTGATTTGGGTGCTAGTGTTTCCACGATACCAAAAACTTTGTGTGATGTGCTAGGTTTCCGTGAATTTGATGATTGTTCATTAAATCTGCATCTTGCGGATCCCACCAATTAAAGCCTATGGGAAGGATTAATGATGTTCTTATTGTTGAAAATAGGAATTATATGCCTGTAGATTTCATTTTCCTTGATATAGGTTGCAATCCTACATGTCCTATTATTCTTGGTAGACCTTTCCTTAGAACGATTGGTGCAATTATTGATATGAAAGAAGGAAACATTAGATTCAAATTTCCGTTAACGAAAGGCATGGAACACTTAACTAGGAAGAAAATTAAACTGCCTTATGAATATATTATGAGAGCCACTTATGGATTGCATACCAAAGATGGCAATACCTAGATCTATCCGTGTTTTTATGCCTAGCTAGGGGCGTTAAACGATAGCGCTTGTTGGGAGGCAACCCAATTTTATTTTTGTTCTTTAATTTTTGCTCCTGTTTAGTAATAAATAATCTATATAACCTATGGTTATACATGGTTTTATGTTTTAGTTAGTGTTTGTGCCAAGTAGAACCATTGGGAAGACTTGGGTGAAAGTTAATGCGATCTTGCTGTAAAAAAACAGAAACTTTGCCCTCACAAGAATAATTTTTTATTTTTAACAAAGGAGTGATTTCAGGTTGATTATTTTTGAAACAAATTAATAGACAAATTCCTCACGTCCACAAATTTATTTCAGAATTTTTGGAGTTATAAAAGTATTTGAGAGTTATAGATTACTACAGACTGTTCTGTTTTTGACAGATTCTGTTTTTCGTGTGTTGTTTGCTTATTTTGATGAAAAAATGAGTAGTATCGGGGGGTATGAACAATAGAGAAGTTGGAATACAGTACTTTTTATACCAATATAAATAAAGAATGAGTTCACAACAGTACCTTGAAGTGGTGATTTATTTTCTTATACTAACGGAGCTCATGAGATTTTCTGTTGAAGTTTTGTGTTGTGAAGTTTCCAAGTTTTGGGTAAGGATTTGATGGACTTCGGAATAAGGAGTGGCAAGAGCCTAAGATTGGGGATGCCCAAGGCACCCCAAGGTAAAATTCAAGGACAACCAAAAGCCTAAGCTTGGGGATGCCCCGGAAGGCATCCCCTCTTTCGTCTTCGTCTATCGATAACTTTACTTGAGGCTATATTTTTATTCACCACATGATATGTGTTTTGCTTGGAGCGTCTTGTATGATTTGAGTCTTTAATTCTTAGTTTACCACAATAATCCTTTATGTACACACATTTTGGGAGAGATACGCATGAATCGTGATTTGTTAGAATACTCTATGTGCTTCACTTATATCTTTTGAGCTAGACAATATTGCTCGACTGCTTCACTTATATCTTTTTAGAGCACGGCGGTGGTTTTATTTTATAGGAATTGTTGAACTCTCATGCTTCACATATATTATTTTGAGAGTCTTTCAGAACAGCATGGTAATTTTCTTTGGTTACAAAATTAGTCCTAATATGATGGGCATCCAAGATGGACATAATAAAAACTTTCATATAAAGTGTATTGACTACTATGAGAAGTTTGATTCTTTATGATTGTTTTGACATATGAAGATGGTGATATTAGAGTCATGCTAGTAGAGTAGTTGTGAATTTGAGAGATACATGTGTTAAAGTTCGTGATTCCCGTAGCATGCATGTATGGTGAACCTTTATGTGATGAAGTTGGAGCATGATTTATTTATTGATTGTCTTCCTTATGAGTGGAGGTCGGGATCGCGCGATGGTTAACTCCTACCAACCCTTCCCCTAGGAGCATGTGTGTTGTACTTTGTTTTGATGACTTGTAGATTTTCGCAATAAGTATGTGAGTTCTTTATGACTAATGTTGAGTCCATGGATTATACGCACTCTCACCCTTCCACCATTGCTAGCCTCTCTTTGTCGCGTAGTTTTCACCGGTACCATACACCCACCATATACCTTCCTCAAAACAGCCACCATACCTACCTATTATGGCATTTCCATAGCCATTCCGAGATATATTGCCATGCAACTTTCCACCGTTCTGTGATTATAAAGTTTCTCTACAGGTATCTCCGACGGTGTCTGTTGGGTTGCCATAGATCGAGATTAGGATTTGTCACTTCGAGCATCGGAGAGGTATCTCTAGGCCCTCTCGGTAATGCACATCATAATAAGCCTTGCAATCAATGTGACTAATGTGTTAGTTGCGGGATGATGTATGATGGAACGAGTAAAGAGACTTGCCGGTAACAAGATTGAACTAGGTATGAAGATACCGACGATCGAATCTCGGGTAAGTAACATACCGATGACAATGGGAATAACGTATATTGTCATTACGGTATGACCGATAAAGATATTCATATAATATGTAGGAACCGATATGAGCATCCAGGTTCCACTGTTTGTTATTGACTAGAGAGGTGTCTCGGTCATGTCTACATAGTTCTCAAACCCGTAGGGTCCGTACGCTTAACATTCGATGACGATTTTGTATTATATGAGTTATGTGATTTTGTGACCGAATGTTGTTCGGAGTCACGGATGAGATCACAGACATAAACAGGAGTCTCGAAATGGTCGAGAGGTAAACATTCATATATAGGACGATGATATTCGGACATCGGAAGTGTTCTGGGGGTACCGGGTACATATCGGGTCACTGGAAGGGGTTCCGCACCACCCCCCCGACAACTATATGGGCCTAATGGGCGAAGAAGGGGACAGACCAGCCCCTAAGGGCTGGTGCGCCTCCATATATGCTGAATATGAGGAGAAGGAAAGAGGGGGAAGAGAGAAGGAAGGGGAGGGATTCAACCTCTCCCTTCCTTCCTCCCTCCCTCATCCTTCCTTCCCCCTCCAGATGAATATGGAAGGGGGGCAGGCCGAATTGGGAGGCGCCCAAGTAGGATTCCTCCTACTTGGGGCACCCCCTTGGCTGCCTCTCCTCTCCTCCAATATATATATATATATATATATATATATATATATATATATATATATATATATATATATATATATATATATATATATATATATATATATATATATATATATATATATATATAGAAAATGCATCCTACTACCGGGTGTAGTTACACCCATTTCTCATATACTACCATGTGGTAGTATATACTTTACTTTATTATTTTTAGTATGTTCACGTACAACATGTAAGATACTCCAAAGCGAGTTATGTGAAAAAAATTGCATGTGAACCCATGTTTTTATAATATTTGTGAAATACGTACATACTTGTACGTACAAAGGAGTATGCTCCAAATATACTACATACTACCTACAAAATAGTATATATAGTACCTAAACATTCTTACATACTACATACTTCGCGTACATACTCTTCGACATGATAGATACTACCTAGAACATATGAAACAAAAGTGGGAGTAACTACACCCGGTAGTAGGAAAAAATTGTCCTATATATATATATGTGTGGTGGGGGGCACTGTTGGTGTCAAAACCGGCGGATCTCGGGTAGGGGGTCCTGAACTATGCGTCTAAGGCTAATGGTAACAGGAGGCCTGGGGCACGACGTTTACCCAGCTTCGGGCCCTCTCTATGGAGGTAATACCCTACTTCCTGCTTGATTGATCTTGATGATATGAGTATTACAAGAGTTGATCTACCACGAGATCGTAGAGGCTAAACCCTAGAAGCTAGCCTATGATTATGATTGTTCTTGTCCTACGGACTAAACCCTCCAGTTTATATAGACACCGGAGGGGGCTAGGGTTACACAGAGTCGGTTACAGAGAAGGGAATCTACATATCCGAATTGCCAAGCTTGCCTTCCACGCAAAGGAGAGTCCCACCCGGACACGGGATGAAGTCTTCAATCTTGTATCTTCATAGTCCAACAGTCCGGCATAAGCATATAGTCCGGCTGTCCGAGGACCCCCTAATCCAGGACTCCCTCAGTAGCCCCCGAACCAGGCTTCAATGATGATGAGTCCGGCGCGCAGATTGTCTTCGGCATTGCAAGGCAGGTACTTCTCCGAATCCTCCAGAGTACCTGTTGTAACGAGCAGTGTCCGGCTTCCCATTTAATGTTGCGCTCATCGGCTTTTGTACCTTAATAATGTCAGCCTCCACGTGTCGAGCGAATGCGAGAAGCCGGGGCATTTTTACACTTGCCACCCTGACCATGTAAATAAATTGTCTATTAAAGAGACAGGGATCCTCATATCCAAAACACACCATCTTCCCCAAGCGAGGATCCATCAGAGCGCGCCTGAAAAAACCATCCCATCATGGCCGGCCACCACAGCTCCTCCTCTCGCCCTCATAGCGCAAAGTCAGGTGATTGGGAGAAGTGTACCGTATCCCATGACCAATTGGTGAAGTTGCAGACCCAGGGGTTTCTCCCACCTGCATATCTTGTCCCCGTTCGAGCCGGATTAGCCACCTTTGACGGCGGGGAGCAAGCAGAGAGTTTTCCCAACCCATCCAGGGGGAGCGAGTATTCCTTGTCCCTTACTTGCTGAGGGGCATTAGATTTCCAATCCATCCGTTCCTCCGCGGGCTCCTGGAGTATTATGGCCTCTAGCTGCACAACTTCACCCTTGCCTCCATCCTGCACATCACAGGTTATGTCGCCCCTTGTGAGTTATTTTTGGGTTGCGAAGCTCATTTAGAGCTATGGAAGAGGTTGTTCTGCCTTGTCCCACGCAATCAGGAGGGATCAATATACCAAGTGGGTGGAGCCGAAATATGGCACATCGCCGGGACCGGATACCTGTCTGGCACTCTGAAGAAGACATCTGAAGATTGCCCTCCGAGTGGTTTTATATAGAGGACGTCTCCCTTCCTGACCCTATCCGGATGGGTCTTCCTGACTTCACGAATGCCTCATTGAAGAAATGCTGTAGCTGGCGTCCTCGGAGCCCCAAGGAGGAAGATAGCAGGGAGCTCCTTCAATTGATAGGCAGGATAAAAACGCTTGCCAAATCTGGATTGACAATAATCGAGGTTATGTCAATTTGCATAATGCGGGGCGTGCAGCCACTCCAGTATCAGGGGCGTCCCATGTGGCACTTCAATGGAGAAGACATTGCCTCCCGCTGCGGTCAGAAAGGTCCGGACTCCGCCACCGCTCTGGCAAAAATATTGTCCGATTTATATAAAGGAGAAGAAGAGGAGTTCATCCGCATTAAGCCACGGGATGGATTTTCCATGTACAACCCCCTAGCTGGTTGAGTTGCTATCTTTTACTCAACTCTATTCATTCCCGCAGTCCTTCATCACAAATATTTACCTCGCTGGTCCATAACAGGAACTGCGGAAAGCTATGAGGGAGGTCCACAGCCCGCCTCCATAGCCAGAGGACCATGACCGGGCCCTCGACCCTGACTCGAAGAAGATCCAGACATATTTGTTGAGCTCGGTGACAGGATGTTTTACTAGGCAAGCTGTGATGGCACCTTGGTGGCCATCATTGCCGACTATCCCGGCCCCCTCCCTGCATCACATGTAAGTAAAACAGGAGACCTAACTTCCGAAAAGGATCCCTCTTTACACCTTACCCACCGCACACGCATTGTGCATTATAGGGAAGGCCATCGGCACGCAATGCCGAACCCGCGGTGACTCATCAACGAGAGGCGCCCAGACCGGACAGGCTTCCAAAAAGGAAAGCGAGTAGAGACATGGACGAGCCGCCGTGGAAGAGGTATAGTTTAAAACATGCTCCGTGATTGTTATCTTAAAATATAACAATGTCCACTGTGTCTTGGCAGAAATAGTATTCGCCGGACTGTATCCAGGGATCCTGCCCATCACGCCTCTACCAGTCAGACTCCAGAACTAACCTCGAGGGTGGAGGCTAACATGGGGCCAACACTGGACGATCCTCCTACAGAGGATGCGGATAGAATATCCGCTACAAATTCCGAGGTGGAGAGCGCTATGAATCATCGGCGTCGGCGGGCCGCACTCCGTGACCCTAATTTTTTCGAAGAGGCTTTCAATGCCTTCAACTCGGGAGACGCATACATCCGAGCTGCTCAAGATGGGCTTGCTAGAGCCACAGACCAGTATTTAAAAGATATACGGGTAAGCAAAATCTGATAATTTATGTATATCAGTAGCCCTGAGACTTGAAATAGTTGGATACAGTTGATTTAAGGATCATTGTATGAATAGGTTCTTACAGAAAAGAATACCCATTTGTCTCAAGAGCTGGAGGAGTGTAAAGGCCAGCTAAAGGCCGCAGCTGCCGAAATGGAGGAATCCAAGAAGGCCTCATCTGGTAATATTTTTATCAATCGATAAAAAACGTAATTATGTGTACCATTTGGTATTTGACGTGTTTGTAGATCTAACAGTAGATTCCGCAGCAATCCTGGAGTGAATCCGGAGATCCCGCCAGAGGATTAATAACGAGCTCAACGACAACTAGAGGCTGGTGAGCGTGTACTTACACGGGTCGGGCGAGAGAAAAACGATCTTGATGCTAATACCCGGCTGGGCGTGGAGTTGAAAGATGTTCGGGCCCAGCTTGCTGACTCCGTGAAGGAGAATAGGAGGCTTCAACGCGGCAGTTTTAGTATGCACTCAGACGGACCTTTATATAGTTCAGCGAAGAAACGGGCTAACAGAGTTATATCTGTAGGTATACTAACTGGTCGTCCCGAAGAGGAGATGCTCGGATCCGCAGGCGATCTTCTGCAAGAGCTTTCGAATCGCACGCCTTGTCGGGCAGCGAGATCGTGTTCCCTTATTCCGGATTCTCATCAATACGGACGGGTAACCCAACCGCACCATTGATGGTGGCGCTTGGGAGATAAGCGAAGTTTCACCAGGCGGCGGGGACGCACAGCTTAATCCGCCTATATATAAGGGATAAGGATTTACCTTCTCACCTCGCCTTCTTCCTCCTTTGCTTATACATCTCCGCGCACTCAAGCTCCAACGCCTAAGCTCACAGATCTCGCCGACCTTCTCCGAATATGTCCGGAGGGGAGGCAAGTGGTTGGCCTCCACCGTTAAGGAGGAGCATATCACCAGCTGCGCGGCGCGGATAACTCACCGCGATATCACGATCGGCCGCCCGACGAGGGGCAGCTCGCCCCTACCCCTGGGCCTCACGAGAGGTCGTCTTCCTTCCCCACTTCCTCCGCGGACTGGGCTTTCCGCCCATCCATTCGTCCGGGGCTCATGTTCTATTATGGCCTCGATTTCCACGATCCGGCGCCAACTTCATCCTCAACATCTCGGTGTTCATCGTCGTGTGAGGCCTTCCTCTCGCATCCGCCCCACTTCGCCAGGCTCAAGACCTTCAACGCTGTCAAGGTTGTGAAGGGCACGCAAGCGAATGCGGAGGCGCCATGTTGGGTAAATTACCCAACGCCCTTTGGCTCGGCGGGCCTTTGTGGACTCCGTCAAGGGGTGGCAATCGGGTGGTTCTACATCACCGAGCCGCGAAAGCCCACATGGGCGGCGGCCCCGAAGTTTAGATCTGGCGTCCCCACGCAGCTCACCTCCGGAAAGAGAAGGGCTTGCTGTGGGGCGATCCGGGAGGTGATCGAATCCAACCTGCATCCGTAAGCCGGTGAGCAATAAGCTCAGGCTCGTCGATGTGGTCCAAGTCATGCTCATCCGCCGGATTCTCCCATGCCAAGAACGGGCATTCAATCTGTGGGAGTTCAATCCGGAACAGCACCAGGCGCTGAGCGGGCTCTTCGATACGACATACGAAGGCACCTGGAGGGTGCTGTTTATACGCTGAAGCCCCGTGATCCGCGACGGAAGATCGCGGATTCAGCTTGCAGTATCCAACTGACGAGGTAAGTGATTCAACCCCATTACAGGACACTTTGTAGTAATCGAATTGATTATAAGAGGGTTTCATCCCTTCCTTTCCTTTGATAGGAATGGATGGAGAAGGCCAGGCAGCTTATCAGCCCGGCTCCCATGCCAGAAGATCCAGTGGACGCCCGCTTAGCAGGGTTGCTGGTTCCGGCACCGCACGTGGTGCCGGAGAAGAAGGCCAAGAAGGTGGCCGCGGGGACTCAAAGAGTTCCAGAATCAAAGGCCCGACGACGACGCGGACACCTCCCAAGACGAGGAGGAGGAGGAGGAGTACTCTCTCCCGGAGGGGGAGAGAAGAAGAGGAAGGCTTCCCCAATAGGGGAGGCCGAAGGGTCCAAGAGGGGGAGAGCTATCCCCCCGGACAGTTTCGCCAACACCAGCGTTGGCGAGGATGAGTGGCCTCCAAGGGCCAGGCGTCCGGCGAGATCGTAAGTATCCGGATCCTTTATATGCAATATCTTTTATGTCACGTAGTGTCCTTCTAACGCCACATTCTGTCCGTAGTCCGGCCGATGACGATCTCCCCGACTCATCGAACGGGTCGCTGGCCTCGCCGGATGTGAATTCACTTCCGATCGCTTCTACCCCACGCTACCGACGAGGACGCCGAGGTGGGATCCCGAGAGGGACCCATCAGAGGAGGCTCCGGAGGCGCCGCCAGCAGCCTCTCGACTTTGCGCCGACTCTACATCGGAACCCGCAGTGGTTCCAGAGTCCGCAAGCGCCCTTCAAAGAAGGGCAAGACTGCGACACCAGCGGCCTCCCGCCCAACCGGAGGCGCCGGATAACTTGTTGGAGGCGCTTAAAGGCGCTTCCATCGAGGAAGAATACCGCACTATCATGAGTGCGGTGATTCAAAAGGTTCACTCGCCAAAAGCGGGCCGACCGAAGCTCGCAGCAGCCTTTTAACAGCTTTGAGGTAAGAAGTTAAAATTATGTAATGTAATACTGCATAGACAAGAGCCTCGATGCTCGGTTCGTGTTCGTAAAGAAAAGCCGGACCGAGGATCTAACAAGATATGCGCAGGTTGCTAAAAATATGTCAATATGGGTTTGCAGGATGCGCTGCCGCCTCTCGCCGCATTAACGGCGGAGGTCGATGTGTTGAAGCAGATCTCGAGCGGTCCGAGCGAGAGCTCGCCATGCGAAGAAGCAGCTCGAGGACAAAGAAGGTGAGTAACACCACTTTGAATAGGTACCTTACGTAAAAGGATTTTGGTGCAATAAAATTAACAAGGATAATATGTATTGCAGGGCCACTAACGAGGTGGCAGCCCCGAAGGATGTTGTGTCCACGGCCGAACACAGTCGGCCGCGAACGGGCAGAGCGAGAAAAGCAGGAGGCACGGGTGGCGGAAGTTCGGCAAGAGCTCCGTGCTCTCATGGAAAAGCATGAGAGTTTGGAGCGTGACTCAAGACTCGAGAGTCCGAGCTTGCCTCGGCTCTCGAAAGTGCCAAGTCCGCCAAGGCCGAGGCCCATAAGGCCCTTCAGAGGTTGAAGATATAAAGAAAATAGCGGCGGTAAGGCATTTTTCATGCAAAGCAAGCATGTTAATGTAAAATACCGACACTTACCCGCATTCGAGCTCTCGAGGCGCTTGCAGATCTGCCGCCAGAGTCGTCCGATGCCGCCGATTCTATCGTGGCGAGGAGGGAGCTCGACGGAAAAAGTCTTCGTCTCAAGATATCGAGGCCGGACACCCGTGCTTTCAAGCGACCAAATGAAGCAGCTGGTCGAACTCCACAAGGTAGCCGAGGAGGCCATGAAGGGCCTTATAGTCCGGTTGTGGCTCGACAGGCCATGCCTGGAGCTACTTTGGCCTCGGCGGCGGCTGGTGGATGCATGCCCTCGGTGGATGTCATCAAGCGCCCGCCAGTATTGAACGCGCTCGTCGGGCTCTTGCCCGCATTAAAGGTGCAATGGGGCAGGTTGATGCGAGAAGCTTCTCACGGACCCACCGCCGGGCAAGGAGTATCGCACGCCGAAATGTATTATAAAACTGTCTCAAGGGAGCCCGCAATATTGCGGATGAGTGCCCCGTAAATGTAATCTTTGAGTGAATTTGCTATGTATTATCCTCGCGCGCTGAAACTTTGTTTATGTGCGTGTTAAGCAACGCTTGTTTAATTAAAATATTACCTTCAGGCGGCCGCTTATAAAATCTGAGAGATGGCAAGTCGTTGGCTTTTCCCCCAAGCCACGAAAAGCCGGGTGTTCGGATAAACTTGAGCACTCTTGTTCCCATTGTTGGGTCCATCGAGGAGGCACTCAACACAACGAACAAGGCAACCGGACTTATAAATGCTTGAACACTCTCACTTAGCCATAGAATTCTATAATTTTAAATTTGGTGAAGCCCCGGTATTCGAAGACCAATCCGGGCGCTATCCACGCCTTCATCGGACATTGTCCTAACTTTGCTCAAGCAGCGTGAGTCTTTATGACCCGAAAACCTCTCGAACAGCGACCAGTCTCTCGCCTTATCATGCTAGTCAGTTTTAGCTTTCCATCGAGGCGCCGCCTGCTCAACCGGGCGCAATCACGATGGTTCTCCCAAAGGCCACCTTAGCCGATGAACGGAACATAAGGCACCACAACGTGGGAGCCGGACAAACCCAACTATTGACCCAAGACATGATTCGGAGCCGATTCATATAATGCTATAAGTTCGGGGTGCCGCACTTGTGAAAGTGTTCGGACTTATCACACCATAGAGTGGGGAACATAAGCCCCCGGTGTATTAGGCCGTACCAAAATATACGGGTGCAAGATGTCATATAATTAGCATATATATATATAAAAGGTAATGCAATTGCGATCAAAAAGGTGTTGCATTATTTATGAAAGAAAGTCTGCTAGTAGAGCGGATTGATACAAATAGTGCGGTAAGCAAGGGATTTGGACTAAGTAAACATGTCCCCCTTCAGGGATGAGCTGCGGACTTGGTGTATATAATCGAATTTAATGCTCGTATTGAGACCACCTGAGTATACGTCGCGGCCTTCTTTAGTCCCTGATTGTTGCATCATGAGTTCGGCAGGTTCGCCGCCGGACAGGGCTTCTGGTTAACAGAGTCCTGTGTACATAAAAGAAGAAAAAAAGGGGGGCACACTTGCAAGCCCCCGGTGTGGTCGAACCGCACTCTAGGTCCGTTGCAATCGTGCCCCCTCCCCTGTGCCCATGGTATTTCCAAAGCGTAATGATGTACGCGGAGTGTTATTCTTGCGATCATTCACGGGCGAGGGTTGGGGCCGCATTGCTACGCGTGCTCTGATCGCGCCAGGTGGTCTTCGTTGGCATTGCTCCGGGCGCGTTTTGTTGTATCCTGCCTTTTAACGGCCGGACTCGAGAATTGCCTTAGAAGGCTGCTCAGCATTTCGCCGTGAGAGCTGTCAGATGTTCCTCCATTCGAGGAGCGCCCGTATTCCCATTGACCGTGATGACTCCACGAGGGCCTGGCATCTTGAGCTTTAGGTATGCATAATGCGGCACCGCGTGAATTTTGCAAACGCGTTCGTCCAACAGAGCGTGATAGCCGCTGCAGAACGGGACTATGTCAAGATTAACTCTTCGCCCGAAATTATCCGGGATCCAAGACCACTTCCAGCAGGATCGAGCACGCAGCTTGGCTTCCACTCCTGGTATGACACCTTTAAAGGTTGTCTTTGTAGGTTTAATCCTTGATGGGTCTATGCCCATTTTGGCGACCGTATCCCGATAAAGTAGGTTCAGTTGCCGCCGCCGCCCATCGACTCTCGTGAGGTGAAATCCATCGACGATTGGGTCTAAAACCACGCGCGAATCCGCCATGGCGATGCTGGTCGGATGGTCTCTTCGATCGAAAGTGATTGGACAAGAGGACCATGGATTGAACTTGGGCGATCGCTCCATCGCATAGACGCCCCTTAGTGCGTGTTCCTCTCCTCTTGGGTATGTGGGTCGCGATATCATATTCACCATCCGCACTTGTGGGGAAAACCCTTCGTCCTCTATTGTTCGGGCGGTCGGGTCTCTTCCTCGTCGTCGTTGTTTAGCCCCTTGTCATTGTTTTCGGCAATTAACTTGCCGACCTACTTGAACACCCATCAATCTCTATTAGTGTGGTTAGCTGGCTTTTCAGAGGTGCCATGTATCTGGCATAAGCGGTCGAGTATTCGGTCCGATTGGACGGACCCGGAGTGGTTCTTTTGAATGGCTTCTTCCACGACCGGTTTAAAGCCTCGAATCCGCGCTGACCGCCGATCCTCCTTATCGCCGCCGCACGCGGCATTTGTTTTGTTTCGACGTGACTCGCCGCTGTTGTCCTTAGTATCCGGACTGCCAGAATTTTTACGGAGATTGTTGTCGGGCTAGCCACCTGTCCTCTCCGCGCAAAAAGCCGGTCATTAACGGCGTGAGGGCTGCCATGGATTTCGGCTTTTCCTGCCCTGTGTGCCGGGCTAGCCATTCGTCCCGGATGTTATGTTTGAAAGCTGCAAGGGCCTCGATCCGGACAATGACGATTTGGTTTTTTTTTGTCAAGAATCGTGTCCGTAATTGTCCGCCGATTCGTCTGGCTGCTGAATAATGTGGCTTAGGTCATCGGCGTCGGTGGTCGCATACGTGCCCTCGAAGTTGTCGAGAATGCGGCTTCCGTGTCTTCCCAAAGACCCAATTGACTCTGCGGGCAAGCTGTTTAGCCAATGCCGAGCTGGTCCTTTAAGCTTGAGTGGGAGATACTTGATGGCATGGAGATCATCGCCGCGGGCCATATGGATGTGGAGAAGATAGTCTTCGATCCAAACCGCGGTGTCCGTTGTGCCATTGTAAGATTCGATGTTTACGGGTTTAAACCCTTCGTGGATCTGATGATCCATTACTTCGTTAGTGAAGCATAGCGGGTGTGCGGCGCCTCTGTATTGAGCAATATCGCGACGCAGCTCGAGAGAGCGCTGTCTGCTGTGTTCGCCCGCCGGGTTATTGTATCCGTGCGACGGTATTCGCTATGGGTCGTGGGCGCCCACGTGATCCGTAGATGGATCTGGATTGCCTTGCTTTGTCCTCCAATATGTCTCGCAAGTCCGCGCATTCCTCTTGGCTTCGTACTTTTGGAGCGATGCCGGGTACGGTCTTGGCCGGGGCCTGGATGCTCTTCTGTCACGACCACGGGTGGTCGGTCAGCCATATCATGCGCCGGTGATGGAGGTATGTAAGATTCCTCCTCTAATCGGGGAGCAGCTTGCGCCTTGGGTAACTTTTGAGGGCGTTCGAGTTTATACTTTGTCGCGAGGACCTCGGTCCATCGATCAGCCAAGAGGTCCCGATCAGCTTGAAGTCTGTTTGCTTTTTTCTTTAGGCTGTTTGGTGTGGCGATAAGCCTGCGCTTGAAGCGCCTTGTTCGACGGGATCCTCAGTACGAAGAATTCATCATCGCTGAGGCTTGCTTCGCCTTCGGAGGGAGGCATATAATTATGATCCTCACCTTCGCCGCCGCCTCTCGTGAGGGCTTGCTTCGTGATCCTCCCGCGCTGATTCTTGCCGGGGGATTGTCTTCGCACTCTCCGAGTATTATTATCTCCTCGTGCCGGAATCTCCATTCTTGCTGTGGCGGGATTTAGAGCGGCGCCACGACGCCGGGCGTTGGGCTGCTTTTTAAAGAGTCTGCCTCGCTGCTTCTTCGCCGCCCCGTCTTTTGGGGTGTCCGCCATATATATGTCGATGACGAGGTGGTCTTCCAGGCCTCAGTAGGCGCTGGTTCTCGCTTCGCCTCCGCATCGCCGCCCATAGCATCGATGTCGCCGGAGTCGTAGTCTAGCATGTCGGTTAGATCATCGGCGGTGGCTACAAAGTGGGTGGTGGGTGGGCTCAATTTCTTCGCCGTCTGCATTCTAACCATCATGGCCATAGTCCGCCAGACTCTCGATAACGAGAGATGCTTTAGTGAATTCAGGATATCGCCAACAAAGTAGTATTGAAGATGTCCGTGGCGGTGAATTTATAACCGCGCCCAATCCGGATCGATTGGTAGGGCGCGGGAGGTTCGGAGTCCGCAAGGAGTCCGCGCCGGAATCACGAAGTTTCACAGGGACAATATTAGTGTTCGCCCATCGCCGTGGACGTTGAAGCCCCTGTGGCGCGCTATCCACCGCACTCGATCCGGGCGATCGGCTCCGACTAATGGCGAAGCGGATCCGCAGCGCCACCAAGGCACCGCTCGTGGCGAGCTAGATCATGCCTGCCGCCACAAAGGCGGCGCGCTTGGTCGTGGCTCGAGTCCGTCAAGATCAAGTCTCCGCGACATCGACCGTGAAGTTTAGGCTTCGAATCGACTCGACGGCTAGGGGCGAGCTTCGATCTGCTCCAGATGGCCAAGTAAATCAGCCCGCAGCAGCGGCCGCCCGAATATTTAAGATCTGCCCGGGAGAAAAGTCTCACCCGACAGCGTTGTTGGTTGAAGATGCCATCAAGCCTATCGGTGACGCACACGAGGAACTCTCAATGAAAGCACCAATGTCGTGTCAAACCGCGGATCTCGGTAGGGGGTCCCAAACTGTGCGCCTAGGCGGATGGTAACAGGAGACAAGGGACACAAGAGTTTTACCTGTGTTCGGGCCCTCTCGATGGAGGTAAAACCCACGCCCCGCTTGATTAATATTGATGATATGGGTAGTACAAGAGTGGATCTACCACGAGATCAAGGAGGCTAAACCCTAGAAGCTAGCCTATGGTATGATTGTTGTAATGTATGTTGTCCCACGGATTAAAGCCCTCCGGTTTATATAGACACCGGAGGAGGCTAGGGTTACACAGAGTCGGTTACAATGGTAGGAGATCTACATATCCGTATCGCCAAGCTTGCCTTCCAGACACGGGACGGAGTCTTCAATCTTGTATCTTCGTAGTCTTGGAGTCCGGCGGATAATGATAGTCCGGCTGTCCGGACACCCCCTAGTCCAGGACTCCCTCACCAAGGCCTTGTGGCCATCTGCCTCCCTGCCAGGAAGCATGGGGGAGCTTGTACAGCTGCTCAAGGGAGCGTGGCGGCACTTCCGATTATGGAAGATATTTGCATGTCGACAAGGTGCGAGGGAAGCTTGGGCCATGGTAAAAATACGGAACACCAACCTCGATACGAATCACATGGCCTTGGTCGGACCTATAGGGTCAGATGGGAAAGAGATTCCCGTTAGTCTAGTATATGACCAGGTACGATTAGCCACAAAGTATTCCCAACGGGATTGTAGGCTAGACAACCTGTTGGATGGCATAGAAGAAGAAGTATGTGGGTCTAAGTGACTGTGTACTTCAATTGACATATTTTGTCCCTAGCCGGATTGTAAATCATTTGTCATGGAAGACCTTTTCTCTTCAGCCTCCGGACCCGACAGTACGGAGTGTTTCCGAATACCCGCTCAGTTATGTAAACCGAGGCACGCGTGGAAACCAGGCATAGGGGTCATAATTGCCTAAACAGACAAGTACCCAACTAGCTATGTTATATTACATGGATAGTAAGAAACATCTTCTAGGGAGAATAGTTCCGTTAAGGGTTCCTTTCTCTTGGTACACATGCATTAATGTGCATGTCCGAACTGCAAGCAGAGACGTAGTATATGCAACATCTGGGGGTTTGTATTGTAATAGGTAAGAAACATCTTTAGTTCACCGACCAGATATTCCCTTAAGAACGCTTAGCTGGCTTCACCCGCCTCGAGGTAGACGTCCGAGTACCCGCAAGAATAACAACAGAGGTGCTCCCCTTATGCCCTAGCTGAACTAACGGGAACGTAGGGCATAAACACAGGAGCGAGGCAACCCAGCTTGGCCAAAACATAAGTCATATCGATGCATATAATGGTGAAGAAAAGGTACATATGGAAAAGCAACACATATGCAGTGGGCATGATGCCCGGAAGGTAATTATATTAGGCTTCTGTATAAGAAGCCCCCAGGTATAGTGAGCACGTATACTTGACGATTTAGCGCGTCAAGAGTGTGTAGTCGAGTCACACTTAAAGCCTTAGAGCCAAAATAAAGAAAGAAAGAGGATATAACTAAAAAAGGCGGAGGGAAGGGGACGAACACAGAGTTCGGCGCTAGGCGTAGAATCTTCGGAGTCTGGCCGCGTTTGATTGGTTCGGCTCGAGTCGATTATCTGATGCATCACGCAGGCGGTACGCTCCTCCGATGAGAACTTTATCAATGATGAAGGAACCCTCCCACTTGGGCTTGAGCTTGTCCTTTTACTTCTCCGGTAGGCGTAGAACGAGTTCGCCAACGTTATAAGTTTTGGCCCGTACTTCTCTACTTTGATACTAGTGAGCCTGTTACTGATAAAATGCGGAACGGGCTTTTGCGATGTCGCGCTCCTCCTCCAGGGCATCTAAACTGTCCTGCCGATCAAGCTCGGCTTCTCTCTCTTTGTACATGCGCACTCGAAATGAGTCATGAATGATATCGCAGGGCAATACCGCCTCTGCGCCGTACACCATGAAGAATGGTGTGTATCCGGTAGTACGATTTGGCGTGGTTCCCAGCCCCCATAGTACGGAGTCGACCTCCTCGACCTAGTGCGTGTCTGATTCCTTCAGGGATCGCACTAGTCTGGGTTTGATGCCGCTCATAATAAGACCATTTGCTCGTTCGACTTGACCGTTTGTTTGGGGGTGATAGACGGAGGCGTAATCGAGCTTAATGCCTATGTTGTCGCATCAAGTTTTCACCTCGTCGGTTGTGAAGCTGGAGCCATTATCGGTGATGATGCTATGGGGGACACCGTAACGGTGCACGACCCCTGATATGAAGTCTATCACTGGTCCGGATTCGGCCGTTTTGACTGGTTTGGCCTCTATCCATTTGCTGAATTTATCCACCATGACCAACAAGTATTTTTTCTTATGGCTTCCTCCTTTAAGAGGTCCGACCATATCGAGCCCCCAGACCGTGAAGGGCCAAGTAATGGGGGTTGTTTGGAGAGCAGTGGGCGGCATATGGCTTTGGTTGGCAAAGAGCTGGCAATTGATGCAATGTTGGACGAGGTCCTGTGCGTCTGCTCGGGCTGTCGGCCAGTTGAAACCTATACGGAAGGCCTTGCTTACAAGGGCCCGAGCTGCGGCGTGGTGGCCGCCGAGTCCAGCATGAATTTCGGCCAAGAGTTGCCGCCCTTCCTCTTCGGAGATACATCTTTGAAGTACCCTGGTAGCGCTTTTCTTATAAAGCTCTCCCTCATGGACCTTGTAGGCTTTAGAGCGCCGCACAATGCAACGTGCCTCATTTTGGTCCTCCGGGAGTTCTTGCCTATTTAAGTAGGCTAAGAAGTGTTTGGTCCACGGGGCGGTGACAACCATGATTAGATGGGCCGAAGGTGTTATTTCGGTGGCAGAGCCTCCGATTATGTCAGTGTGTTCGGGATCTGGGGTTGTGGTCGGATCCAGACTAGTATTGCCGGTCTCCCCTTGCCACACCACGGATGCCTTGAACAGCCTTTCCAGGAAGATCTTGGGTGGGACAGGGTCGCGCTTAGCGTCGATGCGGGCAAGGATATCCGTCGCTTGATTATTTTCTCGAACCACATGATAAAATTCAAGCCCCTCGAACCGTGCTGACATTTTGAGGAAGCCATTACGGTAAGCTGCTATTTTTGGGTCCTTGGCATCGAAGTCTCCATTTATTTGAGATATTGCGAGGTTTGAATCCCCACGCACCTCTAGGCATTGGATGCCCATGGAGACCGCCATCCGAAGACTGTGCAACAGAGCCTCGTATTTGGCTGTATTGTTAGAGTCTGTGTGTAGTATTTGGAGTACGATTGGATCAGATCTCCGTGGGGATGTCGGGACGACGCCTGCCCCTGCACCAACCAACATCTTAGAGCCGTCAAAATGCATGATCCAATTGGAGTATGCACCGTACTCTTTAGGGAGTTCGGCTTTTGTCCATTCGGCGACGAAGTCAGCCAATACTTGAGATTTAATGGCTTGCCATGGTTTATATATAATGTCGAACGGGAGGAGCTTGATGGCCAACTTAGCAATCCGGCCCATGGCATTGCGGTTATTTATTATATCGTTGAGTGGTACTTTGGAGGCCACCGTGATTGAACACTCCTGAAAGTAGTGTCATAGTTTCCGGGATGCCATGAAGACCGCGTATGCTATCTTTTGATAATGTGGGTACCGTGACTTGCATGGCGTGAGGACAGTGGATACATAGTATACCAGCTTTTGAAGCGGGAACTTATGTCCGTCCTCCTTTCGTTCGACGACGAGCACTGTGCTTACAACTTGGCGTGTTGCAGCTGTATATAACAGCATGGGCTCGCCAATAATCGGTGCGGCCAGGATTAGGTTGCTGGTCAAGAGGGCCTTTATTTCTTCCAGTCCGGCCGTAGTCGCATCCGTCCACTCGAAGTGTTCGGTGCGTCGAAGAAGGCGATAAAGAGGTACTGCCTTTTCTCCCAATCGGGAGATAAAGGGGCTTAAGGCAGCCACACATCCAGTTAATTTCTGGATTTGCTTGAGGTCTGTTGGGGTAGGCAACTGTGATAAAGCTCGGATTTTATCCGAGTTTGCTTTGATTCCTCTGTTGGAAATGATGAAGCCCAGGAGCTTTCCGGCGGGAACGCCAAAAACACATTTTTTCTGTATTGAGCTTGATGTCATATGTTCGGAGGTTGTTGAACATGAGCCTCATGTCGTCTATTAAGGATTCAACGTGTCTGGTCTTGATGACCACATCGTCCACGTATGCCTCAACTGTTTTGCCAATTTGTTTTTTCATGCATGTTTGAATCATGCGTTGGTAGGTTGCACCGGCGTTTTTGGGCCCGAAAGGCATGGTGTTGAAACAGAAAGGGCCATATGGGGTGATGAATGTCGTTGCGGCTTGATCGGACTCCGCCATCTTGATTTGATGGTATCCGGAGTATGCGTCAAGGAAGTAGAATGAGTCTTGTCCTGCGGTAGCGTCGATGATTTGATCGATGCAGGGGAGGGGGAAGGGATCCTTGGGGCAAGCCTTATTGAGGTACTTGAAATCGACACATAGGTGCCAGGATTTATCCTTTTTTGGTACCTGAGGGAGTCCTGGATTAGGGGGTCCTCGGACAGCCGGACTATATACTTTGGCCGGAGTGTTGGACTTTGAAGATACAAGATTGAAGACTTCATCCCGTGTCCGGGTGGGACTCTCCTTTGCGTGGAAGGCAAGCTTGGCAATTCGGATATGTAGATATCCTTCTCTCAGAATCGACTGTATTACCTAGCCCTCCGTGTCTATATAAACCGGAGGATTTAGTCCGTAGTACAACAACAACCGTAATCATAGGCTAGCTTCTAGGGTTTAGCCTCTACGATCTCGTGGTAGATCAACTCTTGTAATACTCATATCATCAAGATCAATCAAGAAGGAAGTAGGGTATTACCTCCATCGAGTGGGCCCGGACCTGGGTAAACATTGTGTCCCCGCCTCCTGTTACCATTAGCCTTAGACGCACAGTTTGGGACACCCTACCCGAGATCCGCTGGTTTTGACACCGACATTGGTGCTTTCATTGAGAGTTCCACTGTGCCGTCATGGTAAGGCTTGATGGCTCGCCTTGTTATCAAGGACAACATCACCTCCGGGGAGCCCTGGCTGTAGGCCAAACTATCAGACTAGGCGGCTTCATCATGACCGCCCGTTCGGCCGCCGCACCGACGATGACTTCTCGGGTCATCAAAAACAGCCACCACGTCAGCTCGGAATTCAGCAGATGGATCCAATGGAGCTCTCCTCCCTGAACGAGCTCTTGGATCGCATCGCCGCCTTGGGAGTCGCTATAGACTATGATCGGATAGGGCTTAAACCCGACCAAAGGGAGATTAACTCTCCGCCGGTCACCCATCAGATAGCGGCGGTGGAGGAGCAATGCAGTGATTCTTCCTCTATTTTGAGGACGAACTATGTCCGAATCCCCGAGCTCTCCGAGTCGGATACCCGTCTACGGGAGGACATGGCCCAAGCTCCGAACCTAGAATCGGACAGTGGGCCAGAAAAATTGGGCAACATCCTGGAGCCCGGACTGCCAAGCTCGGAAGCTCCTCTGCCCCTGGGTCTCAGATCGGGTCAGGGTTTGGACTTAAATCTACCCACCCACCCAAATACAAGCGATCTTTCCCACATTATACAAGAGCCCCAAGAGACAGTACATCACTTCTGGGCCAGGTTCCTCCTTGCAATGAGCAAGGTCAAGGACTGTCACGAGGAAGACGCAATGTCATTCTTTTGCAAAAGTTGCACGGACAAGGGAATCCTCAACACCATAAGTTGTTGTGACATAGCACACTTCGCTGACTTGGCGGCCATAGTACAGAAGTACTGTGCGATGGAAAGCGCATGGAAAACCCAAACAAAATTCTGGGATCCTCCGGCTCTCACTAAACCCCTCGTCCGAACTAAAAGGGTGCACTCTCGCAAGTCAGCGGATCCAATTACAAAGAAACCAAAGCCCACTACAGGGCGTGGAACCATATTGGAGGGATGGCTCAATGGGCCATGCAAAATTCACAGCACACCGGATACCATACCAACACATAGCCTTGGAGCATGTTGGATACTCCGGCAGGTGGCCGAGAGCGGTGAGGATCTCCTTATCAACGATACCGCAGAGCATCATCCCGTGGAAAATAACAATACAATATTGACAGTCTTCGAGATTTTCGCCTCAAATAACAGGCGCAAGCGAGCACTCCGCAGCCTTGTCGAAGTCCGCCACGTTGCAGCAATAAATCCATGGAATGACACGACCATAACCTTCAATGCCAGTGACAAACCTCAATTCCGAACAGTCCGAGCACCAGTCACTTTGGTCCTTAGTCCAATTGTGGACGGCTTCCGGCTCACTAAAGTGCTCATGGACGGTGGCATCGGATTAGACCTCATCTACGAGGAAACACTCAACAAATGGAAATAGACAAGAGCCACACTGAGCAAAGCGGCACGACCTTCAGAGGAATCATCCCCAGTCAGGAGGCACGATGTGCGGGAAAAATCACACTAGATGTGGTATTCGGCACGCCGGAGAATTATAGGTCCGAAGAAATAACATTCCAAGTGGCCCCGTTCAGTAGCGGATACCACGCCCTTTTAGGGCGGGATGCATTCATGAGCTTCCAAGCTGGCTCAAGATGCCCGGACCCAATGGAATCATCACTCTAGCTAGTGATCCGGATGTAGCACTCCGCGCCGAAAATAAAACCGCCGCACTGGCCCTTGAGGCATTATCCGAAGCCCTCGCGACCAAAGAACTAACTGCACTGCGCTCCACAGTGGATAGGGACGACATGATACTCGACAAACGACCCAAGTCCACCTCTTTCAAACCAGCGGACGAAATAGTCAAGTTCCAGGTCCACTCAACGGACTCTACAAAAACAATATCCATCGGGGCACAGCTGAACCCCACAATAGATGCCGCACTGCGAGAGTTCTTACGCGAGAACTGGGACATCTTCGTCTGGCATCCTTCAGACATGCCAGGTATCCCACGCAGGCTAGCGGAGCATAGCCTAAACATACTGAAGGGATACAAGTCGGTCAAGCAGACTCTTCGGCGTTTTTCAGAACCTAAGCGACAAGCCATGGGAGAGGAACTAGCCAAGTTACTCGAGGCCGGATTCATCAGGGAAATAAAACATCCGGAATGGCTAGCAAACCTGGTGATGGTACCAAAGAAGGACAAATCCTGGCGCCTATGTGTCGATTTCAAGGACCTCAATAAGGCTTGCCCCAAGGATCCCTTCCCCCTCCCCCACATCGATCAAATCATCGAGGCTACCACAGGACACGACTCATTGTGATTCCTCGACGCATACTCCGGATACCATCAAATCAAGATGGCGGAGTCCGATCAAGCCGCAACGGCATTCATAACTCCATAGGGTCCCTTCTGCTTCAACACCATGCCTGTCGGGCTCAAAAATGCCGGTGCAACCTATCAACGCATGATTCAGACATGCCTGGAAACACAAATCGACAAAATAGTTGAGGCATACGTGGACGACGTGGTCATCAAAACCAGACACGTCGAGTCTTTAATAGACAACCTGAGGCTTACGTTCGACAATCTTCGAACATATAACATCAAGCTCAATACGGAAAAATGTGTTTTCGGCATTCCCGCCAGAAAGCTCCTAGGCTTCATCGTTTCCAATAGAGGAACTGAAGCAAATCCGGCCAAAATTCGAGCTCTATCACAGTTGGCTACCCCAACAGACCTCAAGCAAATCCAGAAATTAACTGGATGCGTGGCTGCCCTAAGCCGCTTTATATCCCGATTGGGAGAAAAGGAACTACCTCTTTATCGCCTTCTTCGATGCACCGAACACTTCGAGTGGACGGATGCGGCTACGGCTGGACTGGAAGAAATAAAGGCCCTCTTGGCCAGCAATCCAATCCAGGCCGCGCCAAATATCGGCGAACCCATGTTGTTATATATAGCTGCAATACACCAGGTTGTAAGCGCACTGCTCGTTGTCGCACGAGAGACGGATGAACATATGTTCCCGATTCAAAAGCCGGTATACTACGTATCCACTGTCCTCACTCCATGCAAGTCACGGTACCCACATTATCAAAAGATAGCATACGTGGTCTTCATGGCATCCCGAAAACTACAACACTACTTTCAAGAGTGTTCAATCACGGTGGCCTCTGAAGTACCACTCAACGATATAATAAATAACCGCGATGCCACGGGCCGGATTGCTAAGTGGGCCATCGAGCTCCTCCCATTCGACATCATATACAAACCATGGCAAGCCATTAAGTCGCAAGTACTGGCTTCCTTTGTTGCCGAATGGATAGAAGCCGAACTCCCCAAAGAGTACGGCGCATACTCCAATTGGATCATGCACATTGACGGCTCTAAAATACTGGCTGGTCTGGGAGCAGGCGTTGTCCTGACATTCCCACCGGAGATACAGTCCAATACGTACTCCAAATATTATACACAGACTCCAACAATGCAGCCAAATATGAGGCTCTGTTGCATGGTCTTCAGATGGCAGTCTCCATGGGCATTCAATGCCTAGAAGTGCGTGGGGATTCGAACCTCGCAATATCTCAAACAAATGGAGACTTTGACGCCAAGGACCCAAAAATGGCGGCTTACCGCAATGCCGTCCTCAAAATGTCAGCTCGGTTCGAGGGGCTCGAATTCCACCATGTGGTCCGAGAAAACAATCAAGCGGCGGATATTCTCGCCCGCATCGGCGCTAAGCGCGACCCCGTCCCACCTAATATCTTCTTGGAAAGGCTGTTCAAGCCATCCGTGGTGTGGGAAGGGGAGACCAGCAATACCAGTCCGGATCTGACCACAACCCATGATCCCGAACACTCTGACGTAATCGGAGGCTCCGCCACCAAAATAACACCTTCGGCCCACGTGATTATGGCTGTCATCGCCCCGTGGACAGAACCCTTCTTAGCCTACCTAAATAGGCAAGAACTCCCTAAGGACCAAAATGAGGCAGTTGCATTGTGCGGCGCTCTAAAGCCTACAAGATTCACGAAGGAGAGCTTTATAAGAAAAGCGCTATCAGAGTACTCCAAAGGTGCATGTCCGAAGAGGAAGGATGTCAGCTTTTGGCCGAAATTCATGCTGGACTCGGCGGCCACCACGCCGCATCTCGGGCCCTTGTAAGCATGGCCTTCCGTACAGGTTTCTACTGGCCAACAGCCCAAGCAGACGCACAGGACCTCGTCCAACTTTGCGTCGGTTGCCAGCTTTCTGCAAATCAAAGCCATATGCCACCTATTGCTCTCCAAACAATCCCCATAACCTGGCCCTTTGCGGTCTAGGGGCTAGACATGGTTGGACCCCTTAAAGGAGGAAGCCATAAGAAAAAAATACTTGTTGGTCATGGTGGATAAATTCACCAAATGGATAGGAGCCAAACCAGTTAAAATGGTCGAATCCGGACCAGAGGTAGATTTCATATCAGGGGTCGTACACCGTTACGGTGTCCCCCACAGCATCATCACCGATAATGGCTCCAACTTCATAGCCGACGAGGTGAAAACTTGGTGCGGCAGCATGGGCATTAAGCTCGATTATGCCTCCGTCTATCACCCCCAAACAAACGGTCAAGTCGAATGAGCAAATGGTCTTATTATGAGCGGCATCAAACCCAGACTAGTGTGATACTTGAAGGAATCAGATACGCACTGGGTCGAGGAGCTTGACTCCGTACTATGGGGGTTGCGGACCACGCCGAATCGCACTACCGGATACACACCATTTTTTATGGTGTACGGTGCAGACACGGTATTACCTAGCAATATCATTCATGACTCACCTCGAGTGCGCATGTACAAAGAGAGAGAAGCCGAGCTTTATCGGCAGGACAGTTTAGATGCCCTAGAGGAGGAGCTTGACGTCGCAAAGGCCCTTCCACATTCTATCAGCAATAGACACGAAGGTATCAAAGCAGAGAAGTACGGGCCAAAACTTACAATGTTGGCGAACTCGTTCTACGCCTACCGGAGAAGAAGAAGGAAAAGCTCAAGCCCAAGTGGGAGGGTCTCTTCATCATCGATAAAGTTCTCACCGGAGGAGCATACCGTCTGTGTGATGCATCAGATAATCGACTCAAGCCGAACCCATGGAACGCGGTCAGACTCTGAAGATTCTACGCCTAGTGCCGAACTCTGTGTTCATCTCCTTACCTCCGCCTTTCTTTTTTGAGTTATATCCTCTTTCTTTCTTTCTTTCTTTCTTCCCTTTTTATAGCCTTAAAAGCTTCAAGTGTGCCTCGACCACACACTCTTGCCGCGCTATGCGTGCTCAATATACCTGGGGGCTTCTTATACAGAAGCTTAATATAATTATCTTCCAGGCTTCATGCCCACTACATATGTGTCACTTTTCCACATGTACCTTTTATTTGCCATTATATGCATCGATATGACTTAAGTTTTGGCCAAGCTGGGTTGCTTGGCTCCTGTGTTTATGCCCTATGTTCCCGTTGTTCGGCTAGGCCATAAGGGGAGCACCTCTCATTATTCTTATCGCTGGTCACCGGATGTGTACCTCGACCGGTGAAGCCGAAGGTAGCATTCTTAAGGGAATATTCGGTCGGTGAAAAAAGATGTTTTTACCTAATTACAAAGATAAACCCCAGATGTCTCATATCTCGCTTTACATTTGTAGTTCGGACATGCACATTAATGCATGCATACCCAGGGAAAGGAAACCTTAACAGAACTATTCTCCCTGGAAGATGTTTCTTACTATCCATGTAATATAACATAGCTAGTTGGGTACTTGTCTCTTCAAGCACTTATGACCCGTATGCCTGGTTTCCACGCTGCACCTCGGTTTATATAATCGAAGGGTATTCGATACACTCCGACTATCGGGTCCGAGGTCGGGTTAAAAGGTCCGCCATGACAAATGATTTACAATCCGGCTAGTGACAAAATATGTCATTTGAAGTATACAGTCACTTAGACTGACTAAATTCTTCCTCTATTCCCTCCAACAGGCTGTCTAGCCTACAATCCTGTTGGGAATACTTTGTGGCTAATCCTACCTGGTCATATACCAGACTAACGGGGATCTCTTTCCCATCTGACCCTACAGGTCCGACCTCGGCCATGTGATTCGGGTCAACCTTGGTGTACCGCGTCTTCACCATGGCCCAGGCTTCCCTTGCACCTTGTCGGCAGGCTGATATCTTCCATAATCGAAAGTGCCGCCGCGCTCCCTTGAGCATCTCTACAAGCTCCACCATGCCTCCGAGTAGGGAGGCGGAGGGCCACAAGGCCTGGGCAATACCCTGCATCACCTGTCAAACTTGTTCGTGTAGTTGTGAGAGCTCTTGCAGAAGATCGCCTGCTGATCCGGACATCTCCTCTTCGGGACGACCTGTCAGCATACCTACAGACATAACACTGTTAGCCCGCTTCTTCGCCAAACTACCTAAAGGTTCATTCGAGCACTTACTAAAAATGCCGCGTCGAAGCCTCTTATTCTCCTTCACGGAGTCAGCAAGCTGGGCCCGAACATCTTTTAGTTCAACCTCCAGCCGGGTATGGGCATCCTGGAGATCATTTTTCTCTCGAATAACCCGTGTAGGCACGCGCTTGCCAGCCTCTAACTGTCGTTGAGCATGTTGCTCATCCCCCGGTACGATCTCCGGATTACCTCCGGGATTGTCTGTAGAATCTATTGTTAGATTTGCACGCATGCCGAATACTAACTGGTACATGTCATTACATTCTTTTCAATCAAGACAAGTATTACCAGATGAGGCCTTCTTGGACTCCTCCATTCCGGCAACTGCGGCCCGTAGCTGGGCTTTGCACTCCTCCAGCTCTTGAGATAACTGGGTATTCTTCCCCGTAAGAACCTATGCATACAATGATCCTTAAATCAGTTGTGCCAACTATTTCAAGTCTCAGGGGCTACTGATAGACATAATTATCAGTTTTTCTTACCCGTATATCCTTTACATACTGGTCCGTGGCTCTAGCAAGACCATCTCCAGCAGCTCGGATGTACGCGTCTCCTGAGTTGAAGGCATTGAACGCCTCTTCGGAGAAATTAGGGTCGCGGAGTACGGCCCGTCGACGCCTGTGATTCATGGCGCTCTCCACTTCAGAATAGGAGGACCGTCTGGCATTGTCCCCACGTTAGCCTCCGCCCTGAGTCCGGTTCTGGAGTCCGGCTGGTGGAGGCGTATATGTGCTCTCCGCATACATCCGTGGCGCTTTTCGCCAGAACCATGATATTATTATATTTTAAAGACGATAATCACGGAGCAGGTTTTTAATCATACCTCTGTCACGACATCTCGGTCCTGACCGCCTTCCTTTTAAGCCTACCCGGCCACGCTTCCTTGTTGGCGAAGTCACCATGGTTCGCACGGCGCCTCGATGGCCTTCCTCAGAAGATGCAATACATGTGCGGTGGGTAAAGCGCAAAGAAGGGATCCTTCTCGGAAGTTGGGACTCCGATTTTACTTACATGTGATGCAGGGAGTAGCCCAGGGTAATCAGCTATGATGGCCACCAAGGAACCGTCACAGCTTAGCTGATAGAACATCCTGTCGACGAGCTCCACAAATACGTCCGGATCTTCTTTGAGTCCGGGGTCGAGGGCCCAATCGGGGTCCTCTGGCTGTGGAGACAGTTTGTGGACCTCCCTCGCAGCTTTTCGCAGTTCCTGCTATGAATTAGCAAGGTAAATATTTGTGATGAAGAATGCGGGAATGACTAGAGTAAAAGATAGCAGCTCACCCAGCTTGGGGGGTTGTACATGGAAAATCCCCTTTCAAAATGGTCGTTGTTGGCTCCCTTCCCGCTCAATATTTGGGAAGAGGACCAGGGCCTCTATAAATAGGGCTAGCCACCACAGTAGAAGGGATTGAATGGAATCTCATCTAGAGCCCAGAGAAATCTGATCACAACCTAGCTCATCCACGCCACCACAAGAACACCTCTCCTCGCGAGGTTATTCTTCCTCTGTACTGTTCATCATCAGCCCAAGAGGCAATCCACCACACCACACACTAGATTAGGGTATTACACCACAACGGTGGCCTGAACCAGTATAAACTCTGTATCTCTTGGTGTTGATTAATCGTGCTAGCTTAGAATCGCGGCGAGGTTGTGTGCGTGTTTCGGTAGGGAGAAGACCTTCGTGCACACCCCAGAGTTTGAACCTTAAGGGTTTTGCCGGAACCCTATATCCGACATTTGGCGCGCCAGGTTGGGGTATGCCAAAATCTTTTCTCCGCTGATCTGTGTCCCATCGCTTCATCGCATCCATGGCAGGCACTCGCCGAGCCCGCGCCGAGCGTCGGGCTGCTCTCGCCGCCCGCGTCACCCAGACGGCTCCCGTCAGTGGGCCTCATCGTTGTTCTCCATCTCCTACCGCCAACGCCGCCATCGGCCCGGCGGGGAACAAGCAGCAAGCATCTTCGCTGCACCCCTCGGTGTGGCGGGAAGGCTGCACCGCCACTCCATCGCTGACTCCAGCTGGTTCGTCGTCTCACGCTCGTCGCGCCCCCACGGACGTGCAGGACGCGTTGCTGCTGGCACGTGGGCTCCTGCACTACCGCCCCGTCGACGACCTCTACGAAGAATGGCTCGCACGCATCACCAAGCTCGTCAGTACCGCATGGGGCTCTCCCTCGTCGTCCCTCTCGCTGCCTCGCCCTCCATCATGCATGGGCGACGTGGCTCAGGGAGCGCCTCCGCCACCTCCCCCCCCCCAATAAGGCGCCCTGGCTCCAAGGCGCGCGGCCCCTGGATATGACCCACCACGCCCGGCGCCCGCTGCAAGAAAGAAGCTGCCAAGAAATCCTCGCCTCAAGAAGGCGCCACGTGTCCTCGCACCAAAGACGACAAGACCGCATCCCTGCACCAGCACGCCAAGACCCCGCGCTGCCCCTGGCGGTGGTGCGCGGGAACCATCAAGAGCAAGCCTCGCATCTGCAAGGGCTCCGGTGGGCCACAACAGGTTGCGGCGCCTTCACCACCGAGCTGCGTAGCGTCGCCTGGCCCGGCAACTTCAAGCCGGACCGCCTCGCTACAACAAGATCGCCGACCCGCTGAGTTCCTCGCAGCTTCACGAGCTGGGCATCGAGGCGGCCAATGGAGACGAAAAGGTCATGGCGAACTAGTTTCCCATGGCGCTCAAGGATGGTGCCCGCACCTGGCTCCTAAACCTGCCTCCCGGTTCGATCTCCTCTTGGGACGAGATGTGTAGCCGCTTCATCGCCAACTTCTGTGGCATCGCGGCGATTCGGCTGTGGGTGACTGCGCCGCATCAAGCAAAGCAGCTGAGAGACCTCGCAGTACATCCAGCACTTCAATAGCGGCCGCCTCAAGATCCCCAAGGTGACGGACGAGGCCATCATCTCAGCGTTTTCTGATTGTGTCCGTGATGTCAAGATGAAGGAGGAGCTCGCCATCCACGAGGATCTGTGCCCATCTCAGGAGCTGTTCAACCTGGCGACCAAGTGCGTAAGAACTGAGGAAGGACGCCTCTCCCTCCTCGAGCTTCCAGTTGCTGACCCATAAGAGAAGAAGGCCAAGGCTAAGGACGTGAAGCGCAAAGGAGCAGCCGTGCTCGTAGCAGAACCAGACATGAAGCATGGCAGGGACCAGCCGGAGTCGTCCAAGGGCAGCCGATTCTACGCCTACCACAACCTCCACACCCACAACACCAATGAATGCCAGGAGCTCAGGGCCGTTCGAGAAGGACGCTTCGGTCGACGCCCCGAGCGCAGCGACCGGGGCTACGGCCAAGGAGGAAGCCGAGGCAGAGGACGATGGGACGACCGAGGCCCTCGCCAGGAGTGGCGTGACCGACCTCATGAGGATCGCTGGCAGGACCAGCCTCGCGAAGGAGCCTGGAGGGAACAGCCTCGCGATGACCGCCCGCAGGGCAACGCAGGCCTTCCTCCTCTACCGCCACCACCAAGAAGGAACAACGACCACCACCAGGACGAGGGGGCTGGGGGCTTCCAGGAGCCACGTGCCATCGCTTGCATCTTGGGCGGTGCCCAGGCGCCAGCCTCTCAGCACATCTTCAAGCAGTTTGCTCGCGAGGTGAATGCAGTCCTCCCCAAGCTCGAGGCCACGCGCCCGCTCAGGTGGTCCAAGTGCGCCATCACCTTCAGCTCGGCAGATCAACTCAAGTGTGCGGCTATAGTTGGCATCCTCCCGATGCTTTGTTCCCGAGTCATCAGCAACGTGCAAGTCACCAGGACCCTCATCAATGGCAATGCAGGACTCAACGTTCTGTCCGTTGAGATGTTCAACAACCGTCAAGTACCATATGATCAACTTCAACCTACCAAGCCTTTCTCAGGAGTTACTGACGGCTCCACCACCCCGATAGGGCAGGTCTGCCTCCCTGTCACTTTCAGATAGCGCAACAACTACCACACCGAGCTCATCGACTTTGACTTTGCCCAAATCCGCCTACCATACAATGCCATCGTCGGGTATCCGGCCCTGGCCAAGTTCACGGCGGTGACCCACCATGGCTACAACGTCCTCAAGATGCCAGGAAGCAGCGGAATCATCATAGTCCCCTGCGAATAGAAGGATGCGGTGTTCTCCCTCGAGCGCGCCTTCCAAGCTGCATCAATCGAGGACCCGGACAGCAAGGACGAGAACCCTCCTAAGGCAGTCCCCAAGAAGAAGAAGACATTGCCCAGCTCAAGGCCTCAGGAGGTTGGCATTTCAGGAGGCGCCGCACCAGGACCCGCGCCCGTGCAAGGGGCGCCTCCTTCCATCGCATAGGAAGGCGCGCCCGGCGCCCTCCTTGGGCAGGGCTCAGGGGCTCTCTTCTGGAGGGCCTCAGACTTTGCCAAAAATAACGAGGGAGGGGCTCGGGCACCACTTGGAGGCGTGCTTCACGGCATGTTTCCCTCAGGAAGTCTGAGGGCATGGAAAGCCCAACCCTCAGGAGTTCATCACCAAGGCCACTCAGGAGCTTTAGGAAGCAAGAATCATACGCGGCGATCGCCGTTTGCCTGGCATAGCTCCCCATCTAGGCGAGGATGGCGGGCTGCGCGTCTGCATCGATATCCCAGGGCTCAACCGAGCCGCATCTCAGGAGCGCCCCTGGCCTTCGCGCGTGGGACGTTGTGAAGGTCCGCCACACAGCTACGTTCGCATGCCTTTCGGCCTGCCGAATGTGGCTGCTACTCACCAGCGCCATCTACGGAGCATTCTGGCAGCTCAGGGGGCCAGGCATCACGCGGTCCTAGCGGAGATGGAGGTGGTCCTCGAGGAACCGCCTGGACCCCCAGAGCCTCCCGAGGCTCAGGGCCCCGGCGG
Organism: Aegilops speltoides; assembly: GCA_021437245.1. Lineage (NCBI taxonomy): Eukaryota > Viridiplantae > Streptophyta > Magnoliopsida > Poales > Poaceae > Aegilops > Aegilops speltoides. Next base: position 373,048,540 of record CM038142.1, read on the forward strand.
CTCATGAGGATCGGCCTCTTTTTCGTGCATCTTCAGCTACTCTGACACCCCTTCTACAATGGTACCAGGTGACATCTTCCGAGTTCATTTCAGCTGGGAGCGCCCTCAGGGCTGCATCATTCCCAGTCCGCGTGGGTGTGTCCCTGCGGCATGTATCTCTTTTGCTTATGTCTTTAGTTTACCTTGCTGGGGGCGCCCCTTGGGCTGCATCATTCCCAAGCCGCTCGGGCTTGACCCAGTAGCATGTATCCCTCTTGCGTTTATCTAAGCTGATTTGCCCTTCATGCCTAACCTGCCTGTGATTATCGCCTGCTCGATTGACACCTACCTTTGGAGCCGCTCGCGCTGGCACGGCGCTTGCGCATGGGTCCGTCCCTGCAACATAGACAAATCTGAGTGGTTGAGCTCTGGCCCGCGGTAGCCCCGCAAGCATCACCTCACCAGGCCCTCAGTGCCCTCACCACTCTCTCAGAGCAACCAATGGCCGGCCGGCAATCATAATGGCAACTCGTGCTTCTCTCGTGTTGGTTTACAGGAACCTCCTGAGGTCTAAAGCGGGTGGCATCATGAGCTCTCTCTCTCTCTCTCTCTCTCTCTCTCTCTCTCTCTCTCTCTCTCTCTCTCCCACGCGATCCGCTTGCGCGTTGAAAGGGGAGCTCCTGAGCATCGTGACTCAGGAGCTCTTACTGGCTCTCCAGCCCTCACCCCCTGGCCGTGTGCACGGCATCGCAACCTGGCATACCAGCGGCGGTTGAGCTCGCTTGAGGGTGGGGACCTGAGGACGTAGAGCACAAAGGAGAGTGTGGGGAAGAGAGGGGAAACTCGCGAGGGCCTAACCCAGCTACATCCCAGCTACCGACGTACAAGTCTGGGGCAACTCGAAGGAACAACTCCATGTTTTCAAGATAAGTTTCGCACTTGGAATAGCTAATTGATGCAGCACAGAATCTCCACTTAATGCAGCTCTGTGACGGTGATGTTGCCTTCCTTTCTCACCTTTCGGCGGCTGCTTGTGCGTTAAAGGGGACCTCCTGAGCATCGCGCCTCAGGGGCTCTTACTGGACCTCGGGGCGCTCACCTCCTGGCCTTGACCACGGCATCGTGACCTGGCATACCAGTGACGACTGAAGCCTGCCTAGGGACCGGGACCTGTCAGCGTAGAGGACCATGTCGTCGCGAGGTTAGAAAGGGGGAACCAATCCGGGACAGGACAAGCATTCGCACTGCTTCATAATAAGGGTAATACCAACAAAATACATCGCGGACCCTTTACATGCCCCCACGGGGTGTTTTCTCGATTCCTCGCAGGGAACAAAAGATGCAAATCCTAAGGAGCCCTAACTACACGTGCCTCCATGGCCGATGCCATCATCAACAGTGGGCCACGGGAGGCCGGCGCCAACCCCGTCCAGATCAGCTGCGGTGATGGCCTGATACAGCCGCCTTGCTCCGGGAATAGCGCAAGCTCGGGGGCACGTAGCTGTCGTCGCTCGTCTCCAGAGTCACGAAGAGCTCGGGAGAGTCGCTGGACTCCCAAGCATCACCACTGCTGCCGGAGGAGCCGTTGGGAAGCGAGCTGCAGGCCTAGCCCCTGCCACGTCGATGTCCCGACTGCCTCCTCTGGGGAAGCACTCCAGGCGGCGGCCTTCTGTGTCGAAGACCTTGAAGAGTATCAAGGAGGCGCCATCGTATTCAAAATGAATCACGAGGGTACCCCTGTTCGGCAGACCCGCGCGACCTCGCCCCAGCCTCGGGTCATGAAGACCTTGCCCGCAGCAACGACTTCAACCTCCGCTCCGGTCGCCGGAGCACCACAATCGGCGTGCTGGAGCCAAAGCTCGAGAGGCCCCCTCGGCGGCATCTCGACGACGAAGAATGGAGGGAAGCGAATCCAGGTGCTTGGAGGCATCACAGCGTGAAGCACGAGCTCGTGAGAGGAGTCCGCGGCGTGGACTCCAGGAGCAACTGCGCGCGCCGTCACGGCGCGTCGACCTCGCCTGCGGCGCGGGCGGCGTCGCTCGTCGTCCCTTTCTCTAGGGCCCTCGGCCCGGGCGTACAGGGGTAGCGGGAACCCAGGAGGTGGCCGCTCGCACCAAGGCCTCGTCATCTCCGGCCGCATAACCTCATCGCGGCGGCATGGGACCGGCCGCTTCTTCGGTGGGAGCGGGTCAGGCCCCTCTCGGGGGGGCCTTTCTCTTCGGCTGAGAACCTGCGGATCGGTGCCATTGGCGTCGAGAATGGAGGTGGAGCAAGGGAGAAGAAACATGTGGAGCAAGAAGAGATGGACAACAGGGGCTCACGCCCCTCCGTACTTATAGCCCAAGGGAGGCCAACCGTCGACCTCCATGATCATAGGTAATGATGACTCTTTTTGCATGCAGCAGGGACTCGTCAAATCGGGCAGTTGCCAAGGCAGCGTGGGGAAGCGGAGACGCCCACGTCCAATCAACCGCCACGTGGCGACCAAGGCCGCAGGCTGTTGGGGCCCGCGGCGCTCCGCACTTGCCCTTTGGCTTCGTTGCTAAGCCAAGTCCAAGCACGCCTTGGGCCCGGGGGCCACTGTCGACGTTCTGGGAACAGGGGTCCCCAGACTTGCCTGCCTGCGGCCTGCAGCATGGCTCAGCAAGTGGCCCATTATAGCCCATCTTCACAACAAACACTCAAGACCCTCGCGGGGCGGACGACGCGAGGCCTCCTCACGGGCGGCCTCACCAGGCAGGCTCGCAAGGAGGCGGAGGGATCAAGGCAAGGGGCGCCTCACGAGGTGCTCATGACGCAAGCCATGACGATCAAGACCAGGCGGGCGCCAGCCTGCGTAGTGTCCTCGTTTCCTCTTTGGTGCAAAGGGGGCAAGCACATGCGCGGAGTACCGAGGCATCAGGCAAATGTTTCCATATCAGTGGAACAAGACCAAGACCAGCAGAGCGGCAAGACGGAGGTCACCATGGAGCCCAAGACGGCGTCACCACCAGTGCCTTTGGCAGTCGAAGACCACCTTTAGTCAGGATAGCTTGTACTAGCCGTCCCATTTCAAAATGGCCGTTATTGGCTCCCTTCCCGCTCAATATTTGGGAAGAGGACCAGGGCCTCTATAAATAGGGCTAGCCACCATAGTAGAAGGGATCGAATGGAATCTCATCTAGAGCCCAGAGAAATCTGATCCGAACCTAGATCATCCACGCCACCATAAGAACACCTCTCCTCGTGAGGCCGTTCTTCCTCTGTACTGTTCATCATCAGCCCAAGAGGCAATCCACCACACTACACATTGGATTAGGGTATTACACCACAACGGTTGCCCGAACCAGTATAAACCCCGTGTCTCTTGTGTTGATTCATCGTGCTAGCTTAGAATCGCGGCGAGGTTGTGGGCGTGTTTCGGTAGGGAGAAGATCATCGTGCACACCCCAGAGTTCAAACCTTAAGGGTTTTGCCGGAACCCGATATCCGACAGGTATAGCGTCGGTGATGGTTCCACTTGCGTAGAAAATTGTCCCTCTCCTTCGGCCACAAGGGGTTCCTCAATGGGGAGGACTTGACCAACTCCCATTCTTCTTATGGCACGGGGAGGAATTTCATCACCGACATCACAAAGACCAATTTGCTCCACTTGGGAGCCATTATTTCATCGAACTCCATGTTACACGTCTCCTCAATGAGTCCATTGGACTTGTTGAGAACACGGTAAGTATGAGAGTTTGTAGCATAACCAACAAATATGCACCCTTGAGCTCTAGATTTGAATTTAGACAAGCGAGCACCTTTCTTGAGAATGAAGCACTTACAACCGAACACCCGGAAGTACTTGAGGTTGGGCTTGTTATCTGTAAGTATCCCATTGGGAGTCTTATTCAAGCCTTTGTGGAGGTAGAGCCGATTGGATGCATGGCATGCGGTGTTAATGGCTTCGGCCCAAAAGTTGTACGGAGATTTAAATTCTGCCATCATGGTCCTTGCCACGTCCATCAATGTCCAGTTCTTCCTCTCTGCAACACCATTTTGTTGAGAGTATATGGTGCAGAGTATTGATACTTGATCCCCTCATCACTAAGAAACGCATCCATGGTGTCAGTCTTTAACTCGGTGCCATTGTTGCTTCTAATCATCAATATCTTTGCATCATGTTGACATTGAGCTTCATTTGTAAAGTCGATGACGTTGGGTCCCGCTCTTCGTCTTGAAGAAATATACCCATGTGTATCTCGAATAATCATCCACAATCACCAAGCAAAACTTTCGTCCCCAAGACTATCAAAAGATGGAGGACCGAAGAGATCCATGTGAAGAAGCTCCAAGGGCCTCTTCGAGTAAATAATGGTCGTGGGTCGGTGAGCCGTCCCGGTTGGAAATATGCCCTACAGGCAATAATAAAATGGTTATTATCATATTTTCTGTTCATAATAAATGTTTATTGTTCATGCTAGAATTGTATTCTTCGGAAACTCAAATACATGTGTGAATACATAAACCACACTGTGTCCCTAGTAAGCCTCTACTAGACTAGCTCATTGATCAAAGAAGGTTAAGGTTTCCTGGCCATAGACATGAGTTTTTCATTTGATAACGGGATCACATCATTAGGAGAATGATGTGATGGACAGACCCAACCGTAAACTTAGCATCAGATTGTTTAGTTATTTGCTACAACTTTCTTCATGTCAAGTATCAGTTCCTTAGACCATGAGATCATGCTACTCACGGATACTAGAGGAATACTTTGTGTGCTATCAAACGTCACTTCATAAATGGGAGATCATAAAGGTGCTCTACAGGTATCTTCGAAGGTGCCTGTTGGGTTGCATGAATCGAGACTGGGATTTGTCACTCCGAGTGACAGTGAGATATCTCTGGGCCCTCTCGGTAATACAACATCATAAGAAGCTTCATTTGACTAATGAGTTTAGTCACATGATCTTGTATTGCGGAACGAGTAAAGATACTTGCCGGAACGAGATTGAAATAGGTATGGAGATACCGACGATCAAATTTGGGCAAGTAACATATCACCGGACAAAGGGAATTGTATACGGGATTAACTGAATGCCCGCCCATTGTGGTCCAACCGATAAAGATCTTCGTGGAATATGTAGGAATAAATATGGGCATCCAGGTCCAACTATGTGTGCAGGTACCGCTTATCTTGTTTGTGAAACGTCTCCTACTGGTTCGATAACCTTGGTTTTTAACTGAGCGAAATACTATCTTCTGCTATTGTCTTACATTACCCTTTCTCTTCGGGGAAATCCCAGCACTATCACAAGTAGTAGTGTCCCAAATGGCCGGTCCGTCTCTCGTGTTCTATTTTTCCTTGCCGGAGACCGCACTTTCACTTGAGGGGTCTTAAACCCCGCCGCCGCTCATGGAGACGGCAAATGAAGGACATGGTCGCCAATGTAGAATATAAAGGAAGTGGACAACGGGCACCGCCGTATGATAGCTTTAGGGTTCGACTCTTTATTTTTACTAAATGTTTGAAATGTATTGAAAAATGTTCGAATTATAATTAGCTAGCAAACATGCCCGTGCGTTGCAATGGAAAGAAAAAAAGGTTGATGTGCTTCGTTGCAAAGCAAACGCCAAGTATCATTAATCAGGCTGGACGTGTAGAGGATAAGTTTGATGATGACAAAAATGATGGATCAATTAACAATAGGATTATTTGGGGCGCTAGTTTGAAACTTACGACATGAAACTCAGTGTGACCTCCAGCGATGCGCATTCAGTGGGAGAAGATGTTTCCGTTGACTATGAATCATCTATGGTAACTTCTTGAATCTTAAGATTCTATGCCTTTACGATGACTTCGTAAATCTTGAGATGATGCTCCGAGCGCGTGTGTACTGTGCTAAAATAAAAAGCAACATATGCCTAGTTCGAAGAACCAAGTACACGCTAACACGTCCGCATAAACTCAGAGTTTTTTATGGGTCCGTGATTAAAAACAGGAAAAGTTCCGGTATCCCCTCGAGAAAAAGTACAGCGGTCAAACCTGCGTGCACCCTAGTCTACCACTCGGCTTTTATAGAAAAAAACCAGCCGGCTCACTGGCACTTCCCCAGCCGTATATGGACTGGTCACTCGCAGCCATCCCATGTTTTGACATCGGGTTCTCTTCCGACTAAGCCCCTGTTTGTTTCATAAGTCCTAGGACTTTTTTAAGTCCCAACTTATAAGTCATAAGTCCCTACCTGTTTGTTTTATAGGGACTTATAAGTACCGAGTCCCTGCCTGTTTTTTTACAGGGACTTATAAGTCCATGTTGCACCGCTGCAATGAGGCTCAGGAGAGGGCCTGTCCGGCGATTGGAGGCACCGTTGCAACGAACCGAGGCAGAACGAACCGAGGCGGGGTGGCGACGACGGCCGAGAGGCGTGGCGGCGAACCGAGGCGGGCGGCGACGGGCGAGAGGCGGGCGGCGAACCGAGGCGGGCGGCGACGGGCGGCGAACCGAGGCGGCGAGGCGACGGGGCGGCGAACCGAGGCGGCAAACCGAGGCGAGGCGGCGAGGCGGCGACGGGGCGTGCGGGGAACGAGCCTGGAGCGAATAAGTCCCAATAAGCTCCTCCCTGAGAGTCTTATTTGATAAGTCCCAAATCACCACAATAAGTCCCAATAAGTTCCTTGTGTTTGGTTTAGGTGGGACTTATAGGGACTTTTTTAAGTCCCTAAACTAATAAGTCCCTGGAAACAAACACCCCCTAAGATCCACGACCCCTTGGACACACCGCCGCGGCCGCCTGCGCCCAGTGCCGTCAGGATCCCCCAAGCTCCACCAACCGCTGGATCCCCCCACCCCGGCCATTGGATCTGCCGCTCCCCGGCTCTCCATCCGCACGCCATCGGACGATCGAAAATTATGGCAGCAAAGACGTCAGTCGAAAAACGGACCAAATCACGGTAGTAATAAGCGATAGCCCTTTTTATTAATACATATAGATATTTCTACTCCTAATGGAGCAGTTGATAGTCTATGTTTCGGGAGGTTTTTCGTCCCACATTCATCTAGTTATATTTTGTCTAGTTTATTTTTGTCTCACATCCCACCACCATATCTCCTCATGTTGGTTTTTTTATCCTCACTAGCAAAAAATGCCCGTGCGTTGCAACGGGAAAATAGATTCATGGCCCATATTTAAGAGAATATTGTAGTTGTAGCACAAGCGCCACACTTCAGAAACTTCATGGTAGATCGTATGAATTCATGCATGATGGTTGATGCATACTCTTGCCAGTGCCACTTTCAATGTTTGTGGCTAGCTTCAAGAGATAATTTGTCTGACATCTCCATCAATACATCTGAGCTCTATCTTTGACCTCTTGTTCCTTGGCTATAGATAACACTGCAGTGGCTCATATGTTCTTTCTTTCCTCACTGAACAAACAGATCAATATAATCTCATACAGGCCATTATCTTTTCCAAGCACATAATCTGCCAAGGTCATTATTCTAGATTGCCCTGTAAAAGAAAGTTGTTTTCTCAGGATTGAATTAAACCTGTAAAACACGATCCTTCTAATGTTGCTGCCCAAAAGCTTATGCTGGTTTTATATAATCGAGATATTTACCACCTTGCATTAGCTCAAAAAATCTTCCACATCAGAGCTCCAAATCGTGAAACTTAGACCACTTTCGTCTATCGAGTTCATCAGTGTGTTGACAATTGCGTTTACACTGCTTCATGTAATAGTCCTAGCAAACCCACCGCCTGTAGAACCTTGGTCCAGTATACAATCCCGCTGAAAAGAAGAATTTGTTGTCGGCACTAAGCATAGAGCCTAAAGGTGCACCTGATCCGGTCGGCGTTTGAACTGAATAAAGAACCACTTTCTCCTCTAAACTTAATCAGCACATGCATCTCCTACCGGTGATGTTTACTCAGCTCTGTTTAATCCACACATAGGAATAGAATCCCCCGTGGGTATTAACCACAATCATGGCACTGGCAATGCCCACAACGGTATCGAAGCAATACCACTCCCGCTCTGCTCTCGCCCCTGCCGGCATTTGTCATTATGCCGGAGGACGTCGCCGCATGGTATGCTGAGCGGAGGCACCGCTGTCGGGATCTGGATGTTCCACGGAAAGCTTGTTCACCCAATCATCCTACATCTCTGATGTCATATGAAAAAAAGGTCCATCTGAAACATCAACACAAAATCAAAAATAGGTCATATTTAATTAATTAAGTAGTGCTAAATCAATTTTCTATGCCGCCTAGTCATTCTGCAAATTTAGCGTCATATTCAATTTCATGAAGCCATATAAAAGATGTTGCCCTGATAAAGTAAAAATTCTTCAAACACAAATTTCTTGTGGGAATTAGCACAAACATTTGCTTGACAACTAAATTAAACTCATTTCAAGCCATTATTGCTGGTGTCGAGTTGATCTTAACCTTGCAATAAGAGGGTCGTGCATGTTTAGCCAGCACTCAGTTGAAAAAGAAAAAATATGAAGGCATTGGTTCCTGAAACCTGACCATGTCTGCTCCTCTGTTCTAACTGAAGACCGCTGCTCTGTTTTCTCCCCTGACCCAACAGTTCGTGGGTGCGTGAATGTATAACCACCGACGAGGGTTGAGAGGGACAATGGCAACACATGCGCTATGACATTCTGCAACCACCAAAGGAATGAGAATCAACCATCGAACCATCTAAAAGTTGCAATGATCAAGATTACATGCTTTGAAGGCATGCAAGTACTCCAGGAGCGGAAAGGTGTCAGGTTTGTACCTTGTTTGGGACAGCTCCATCAGCCCGAGCCTTCTTCAATAGTTGGGCGCCAAAGCTATTGGTGCTTAGGCGATTGGTAAGCCAGCCGTTTCTTCTTCATCTACAAAAGGAGGAGAAGGTTTGTTTCTGTTATTACAGTTGGTCTGAAGATTGGAATAAGGAAAGAAGGGGGGTGGACGAATCTCATTGGTGGGGAAATGTCCAGTGTTTATTCAAATGGAAAAATGAATCACATAAAAGACTATTTACCTTTCTTCGAGTAGTAGAGAACCACATAATTTTCAGTCCAGACTCGAGAGAAGGCGAGGCGTCACTCGCCGCCTTATTTTTGAGGGACTACGCCGGCCTGAACCACTTCATAAAACTAAGAACTATACAAAGGCAAATGAGACAGTGGGACTAATAGAAAAGAGAAGGAGGGACAAAATTACAATCTCACAGATAGGTGATACAATATAGTGCTCTAATTTCTAAGGAGCACTTTACTAATTTCATTTGAATACCTGTTAGACCACAACATAAGATCATTAGCAATCTTGCTAGCAGTAATGTGCAATTCCTCAAAAATGTCGCAGAAGAGCTTGGAGTTCATGCACTTCCATATAATCTAAAGGACCGCGATAAGCACAGTAGAGTGAATCATGTCGAAATAATTTTCTTCCCAGAGATCTTTGACTGAATCAACATTGAGTGGATGAAAACTCTGAAGTTCAGACCACAGCCATGGTCCCAGCAGAGGAACACAGCTAGCAAAGAAGGATAAATAGGAGCATATTTCTCAACTTGGAGGTGTTGCTGTTGCTGCACTGAAATGTCTGAACATCACTTTCTCTACCTTCTCTGAAACCTGAAATATGCAGATGTTAGAAACCTTCTAATTTGTACATGATGATATTAAGAAAAGAGAAAGAGAGTATCAAGAACAGATTCATAATTTTGGCTGTTAGCCATTACAAGTTTCAATATATCTATCTCTGTATGTTGCAAATAATCATAAATGAATAGTAGTATTATCGTTTAGCTATTCCATGGAACAATTTCTCTGAACTTTCTTGCTTCAAAGTTGTCAAGTTCTAGCCTTGATAAAGACATCTACTAAATGTTCTAAAAAATAACCAAAAACAAAAAGGCATATCAAGACATATTACACCACTGTATCAATCTTCTGAAACATAATAAGACGGTCTAGCTTATAATTTGAAAACATCGTTTTACAACTCAATAAGTATTAGCAAACATGACATGATAGCAGGACTATTATGATCAATTTTACAAAATTGGGAATAATGTAGCATGACGTTCAGCTTGTTTGGGCAAGTGATGTTCAGCTTGTTCAGTTTGATCTTACCAAAATGATCAACTTAATGCAAGACATGGGAACTCAACCAGCATTGGTGCCTATCAATACCTCCCGATTGGATTTCGCCTTAAATCAGTGCAGTGGTGGTAGGGGAGCACATGTGTGTGTACCTGCGCATGGTCGTGGCAATTGGTTCGAACAAAGCAGTGTCCTCACCGGCGCTACAGAGCGAGGGCCTGGGTGGAGGAGCTGGCTAACATGGACATCACACGCTTGGCCGTCAAGGCGGCGCCTAGTCGAACCATCATGGGACGACGCAGGGAGATAAGGGAGCGGCTGCACGACGAGAAAAAATGGGAGGCCAGAAGTGTTGGGGAACGTTGCAGAAAATTAAAATTTTTTCCTACGGCTTCACCAAGATCCATCTATGAGTTCATCTAAGCAACGAGCAACGGGAGAGAGATTGCATCTACATACCACTTGTAGATCGCGTGCGGAAGCTTGCAAGGTGATGATGGAGTCGTACTCGAACGTGATTCAGATCACCGATGTCCAAGTGCTGAACGGACAGCACCTCCGCGTTCAACACATGTACGGGACGAGCGACGTCTCCTCCGTTTTGATCCAGCAAGGAGGAAGGAGAGGTCGAGGAAGACAGCTCCACTGTCAGCACGACGGCGTGGTGATGGTGGAGAAGCAGTACTCCGACAGGGCTTCGCCGAGCTCTTACGGAGGAGAAGTGTTGGGGAGGGGAGGGGCTGCGCCTTGCAGATGGGTACAGCAGCCCCCCTCCCTCCCCCCTTTATATAGGCCCCCTGGGGGGTGGCCGGCCCCTGGAGATCCAATCTCCATGGGGGGCGGCGGCCAAGGGGGGTGGAGTGCCCCCCAAGCCAGGTGGGGCGCCCCCCCACCCCTAGGGTTTCAACCCTAGGCGCAGGGGGTGGGCCTAGGGGGGCGCACCAGCCCACTATGGGCTGGTTCCCCTCCCACTTCAGCCCATGGGGCCCTCCGGGATAGGTGGCCCCACCCGATGGACCCCCGGGACCCTTCCGGTGGTCCCGGTACTTTACCGGGAGACCCCGAAACTTTCTCGATGGCCGAATCACAACTTCCTATATATTATTCTTTACCTCCGGACCCTTCCGAACTCCTCGTGACGTCCGGATCTCATCCGGACTCGAACAACATTCGTAGTCACATACTTGACTTCCTACTAACCCTAGCGCCACCGAACCTTAAGTGTAGACCCTACGGGTTCGGAGACACGCAGACATGATCGAGACGACTCTCGCAATAACCAACAGCGGGTCTGGATACCCATGTTGGCTCCTACATGCTCCTCGATGATTTCATCGGTTGAACCACGATGTCGAGGATTCGATCAAACCTCAGATGCAATTCCTTTGTCAATCGATGCGTTATTTGCCCGAGACTCGATCGTTGGTATCCCAATACCTTGTTCAGTCTCGTTACGCAAGTCACTTTACTCGTCCGTAATGCATGATCCCGTGGCAACACCTTGGTCACCTTGAGCTCATTATGATGATGCATTACCGAGTGGGCCCAGAGATACCTCTCCGTCATACGGAGTGACAAATCCCGCCTCGATCCGTGTCAACCCAATGATACTTTCGGAGATACCGTAATGCACCTTTATAGTCACCCGATTACGTTGTGACGTTTGATACACCCAAGGCACTCTTACGGTAACCGGAGTTACACGATCTCATGGTCGAAGGAAGAGATACTTGACATTGGCAAAGCTTCTAGCAAACGAACTATACGATCTTTTATGCTATGCTTATGATTGTCTTGTCCATCACATCATTCTCCTAATGATGTGATCCCGTTATCAACGACATCCAATGTCCATAGTCGAAAACCATGACTATCTATTGATCACAACGAGCTAGTCAACTAGAGGCTCACTAGGGACATTTGTGGTCTTCGTGTTCACACGTGTATTACGATTTCCGGATAATACAGTTATAGCATGAACAAAAAGACAATTATCATGAACATTGAAATATAATAATACTTTTATTATTGCCTCTAGGGCACATTTCCAACAGTCTCCCACTTGCACTAGAGTCACCAATCTAGTTACATTGTGATGAATCGAACACCCATAGAGTTCTGGTGTTGATCATGTTTTGCACGCGAGAGAGGTTTAGTCAACGGATCTGCGACATTGAGATCCGTGTGCACTTTGCAAATCTCTATGTCTCCATCTTGAACATTTTCACGGATGGAGTTGAAACGACGCTTGATGTGCTCGGTCTTCTTGTGAAACCCGGCTCCTTGGCAAGGGCAATAGCTCCAGTGTTGTCACGAAGAGTTTGATCGGCCCCGACGCATTGGGTATGACTCCTAGGTCGGTGATGAACTCCTTCACCCAAATCGCTTCATGCACCGCCTCCGAGGCTGCCATGTACTCCGCTTCACACGTAGATCCCGCCACGACGCTACGCTTGCATTGCACTACCATCGCTCCACCATTCAACATATACACGTATCCGGTTTGTGACTTAGAGTCATCCAGATCTGAGTCGAAGCTAGCGTCAACGTAACCCTTTACGACGAGTTCTTCGCTCCTCCATAAACGAAAACATGTCCTTTGTCCTTTTCGGTACTTCAGATATTCTTGACCGCTGTCCGGTGTTCCTTGCCGGATTACTTTGGTATCTTGCAACCAAACTTACGGCAAGGTTTACATCGGTCCAGTACACAAGATGGCATACATAATAGATCCTATGGTCAAGCATAGGGATGACACTCATCTCTTCTTTATCTTTTGCCGTGGTCGGTGATCGAGCCGAGCTCAATCTCACACCTTGTAACATAGGCAAGAACCCTTCTTGGACTGATCCATTTTGAACCTCTTCAAAATCTTATCAAGGTATGTGCTTTGTGAAAGACCTATGAGGCGCCTCGATCTATCTCTATAGATCTTGATGCCTAATATATAAGCAGCTTCTCCAAGGTCCTTCATTGAAAAACACTTGTTCAAGTAGGCCTTAATGTTGTCCGAAGTTTTGTATCATTTCCCATCAAGAGTATGTCATCTACATATAATAGGAGAAATGCTACTGAGCTCCCACTCACTTTCTTGTAAACGCAGCTTCTCCATAAGTCTCAAGATAAACCCAAACGCTTTGATCATCTCATCAAAGCGAATGTTCCAACTCCGAGATGCTTGCACCAGTCCATAAATGGATCATTGGAGCTTGCATACCTTGTTAGCGTTCGAGGATCGACAAAACCTTCCGCTGCATCATATACAGCTCTTCCTTAAGATGTCCGTTAAGGAATGCCGTTTTGACGTCCATCGCCATATCTCATAATCATAGTATGCGGCAATTGCTAACATGATTCGGACGGACTTAAGCTTCGCCACGGAGAGAATGTCTCGTCGTAGTCAATCCCTTGAACTTGTCGATAACCCTTAGCGACAAGTCGAGCTTTATAGATGGTAACATTACCATCCGCGTCCGCCTTCTTCTTAAAAATCCATTTATTTTCTATCGCCGCCGATCATCGGCAAGTCTGTCAAAGTCCATACTTTGTTTTCATACATGGATTCTATCTCGGATTTCATGGCTCCAAGCCATTTGTTGGAATCCGGCCCGCCATTGCTTCTTCATAGTTCAAGGTTCATTGTTGTCTAGCAACATGATTTCCATGACAGGGTTGCCGTACCACTCTGGTGCGGAACGTGTCCTCGTGGACCTTCGAAGTTCAGTAGTAACTTGATCCGAAGTACCTTGATCATCATCATTGTTTTCCTCTACAGTTGGTGTGGGCATCACAGGAACGGTTTCCTACGCTGCACCACTTTCCCGTTCGAGAGGTAGTACTTCATCGAGTTCTACATTCCTCCCACTTACTTCTTTCGAGAGAAACTCTTTCTCCAGAAAGCATCCGTTCTTGGCAACAAAGACCTTGCCTTCGGATCTTAAGTAGAAGGTATACCCGACTGTTTCCTTAGGGTATCCTATGAATACGCATTTTTCCGACTTGGGTTCGAGCTTTTCAGGTTGAAGTTTCTTGACATAAGCATCGCATCCCCAAACTTTCGAAACGATACTTAGGTTTCTTCCCAAACCATAATTCATACGGTGTCCTCTCAACGGATTTAGACGGTGCCCTATTTAAAGTGAATGTAGCTGTCTCTAGAGCGTATCCCCAAAATGATAGCGGTAAATCGGTAAGAGACATCATAGACCGTACCATATCCAATAGAGTGCGACACGACGTTCGACACACCGTTTACCGAGGTGTTCCAGCGACGTGAGTTGTGAAACGATTCCACATTTTCTTAAGTGTGTACCAAATTCGTGACTTAAGTATTCTCCCCCACGATCTGATCGTAGGAACTTTATCTTTCGGTCACGTTGATTCTCTACCTCACTCTGAAATTCCTTGAACTTTTCAAAGGTCTCAGACTTGTGTTTCATTAAGTAGACATACCCATATCTACTCAAGTCATCAGTGAGAGTGAGAACATAATGATATCCTCTGCGAGCCTCAACGCCATTGGACCGCACACATCGGTATGTATGATTTCCAACAAGTTGGTTGCTCGCCCATTGTTCCGGAGAACGGAGTCTTGGTCATTTTGCCTAAGAGGCAAGGTTCGCATGTGTCAAACGATTCATAATCAAGAGACTCTAAAAGTCCATCAAGATGGAGCTTCTTCATGCGCTTGACACCAATGTGACCAAGGCGGCAATGTACCACAAGTATGTGGGACTATCGTTATCAACTTTACATCTTTTGGCATCCACACTATGAACATGTGTAATATTACGCCGAGATTCATTAAGAATAAACCATTGACCATCGGAGCATGACCATAAAACATATCTCTCATATAAATCGAACAACCATTATTCTCAGACTTAAATGAGTAGCCATCTCAGATTAAACGAGATCCAGATACAATGTTCATGCTCAAACATGGCACTAAATAACAATTATTAAGGTTCAAAACTAATCCGTAGAGGTAAATGTAGAGGCAGCGTGTCGACGGCGATCACATCGACTGAACCATTCCCGACGCCAAGATCGTCACCTCGCCCTTCGCCAGCCTCCGCTTATTCCGCAGCTCCTGCTGTGAGTTACAAATATGAGCAACGGCACCGTATCAAATACCGGGAGTTACTACGAGTAATCGGTAAGGTACACATCAATTACATGTATATCAAATATACCTTTGGTGTTGCCGGCCTTCTTATCCGCTAAGTATTTGGGGCGTTCCGCTTCAAAGGACCCTTCCCTTGCAATAAAAGCACTCGGTCTCGTGCTTGGGTCCATTCTTTGACTTCTTCCCAAGAACAAAGCTTACGGGCGCGGCAACATCTTTGCCGTCCTTCTTGAAGTTCTTCTTACCCTTGCCCTTCTTGAACTTAGTGGTCTTATTGACCATCAACACTTGATGTTCTTTCTTGATTTCAGCCTCTGCGACTTCAAAGATCGAGAACACTTCAGAATGGTCTTTTCCATCCTCTCGCATGTTGTAGTTCATCACAAAGCTCTTGTAGCTTGGTGGGAGCGATCGAGGATTCTGTCAATGACCGCCTCATCCGGGAGGTTAATGTTCACCGGGTCATACGGTTGTGCAACCCGCACATCTTCGTGATGTGCTCACCGATGTAACTTTTCTCCTCCATCTTACAAGCAGAGAACTTGTCGAGACATCATATCTCTCGACCGGGCATGAGCTTGGAAAACTAGTTCCAGCTCTTGAACATCTCATATGCTCCGTGATGCTCAAAACGCTTTTGGAGCCCGGTTCTAAGTCAGAAGCATGCCGCACCGAATGAGGGAGTAATCATCGGACGAGTTTGCTGCGCTCATAACGCCTTGGTTCTTCGACGGAGCGGCACCTAGCGGTCCTTCTAGGACATATTGCTTCTGGCAGCTATGAGGATGATCTCGTGTTCCGACCCAATCCGATAGTTGCTTTGCCATCATCTTTCAAATTTTGGTTTTCTAGGAACGCTTGAAGTTCATGTTGACATTAGCGTTGGCCATTGATCTACAAGACATATTTGCAAAGGTTTTAGACTAAGTTCATGATAATAAAGTTCTTAATCAAAATTATGAACTCCCACTTAGATTAGACATCCTCTAGTCATCTAAGTGTTACACGATCCGAGTCGACTAGCCCGTGTCCGATCATCACGTGAGACGGACTAGTCATCGTCGGTGAACATCTTCATGTTGATCGTATCTTCCATACGACTCGTGTTCGACCTTTCGGTCTCCGTGTTCCGAGGCCATGTCCGCACATGCTAGGCTCGTCAAGTTAACCCTAAGTGTTTTCGCCGTAAAACTGTCTTACACCCGTTGTATGTGAACGTAAGAATCCATCACACCCGATCATCACGTGGTGCTTAGAAGCGACTTAACCGTAGCAACGATGCACGCTTAGGGAGAACACTTCTTGAAATTTTGTAAGGATCATCTTATTTACTACCGTCGTCCTAAGTAAACAAGTTGCATAAACATAATAAACATCACATGCAATTATATAGTTGTGACATGATATGGCCAATATCATCAAGCTCCATTGATCTCCATCTTGGGGCTCCATGATCATCTTGTCACCGGCTTGACACCATGATCTCCATCATCATGATCTCCATCATCGTGTCTTCATGAAGTTGTCACGCTAACGACTACTTCTACTTCTATGACTAACGCGTTTAGTAATGAAGTAAAGTAGTTTACATGGCGCTCTTCAATGACACGTGGGTCATACAAAAAATAAAGACAACTCCTATGGCTCCTCGCCGGTTGTCATACTCATCGACATGCAAGTCGTGAATCCTATTACAAGAACATGATCTCATACATCACAATTCATCATTCATCACAACTTCGGCCATATCACATCACATGATCAATCGCCGCAAAAACAAGTTAGACGTCCTCTAATTGTTGTTGCATCTTTACGTGGCTGCGATTGGGTTCTAGCAAGAACGTTTTCTTACCTACGAATCACCACAACGTGATTTTGTCAACTTCTATTTACCCTTCATAAGGGCCTTGTTCATCGAATCCGCTCCAACTAAAGTGGGAGAGACAGACACCCGCCACCACCTTATGCAACTAGTGCATGTCACCGGTGGAACCGGTCTCACGTAAGCGCACGTAAGGTTGGTCCGGCCGCTTCATCCCACAATACCGCTGAGCAAGAAAAGACTAGTAGAGGCAAGTAAGATGACAAGATCAACGCCCACAACAAATTGTGTTATACTCGTGCATTAGAGAACTACGATAGACCTAGCTCATGATGCCACTGTTGGGGAACGCTGCGAGAAAATAAAAATTTTTCCTACGGCTTCACCAAGATCCATCTATGAGTTCATCTAAGCAACGAGCAACGGAGAGAGATTGCATCTACATACCACTTGTAGATCGCGTGCGGAAGCTTGCAAGGTGATGATGGAGTCGTACTCGATCATGATTCAGATCACCGATGTCCAAGTGTTGAACGGACAGCACCTCCGCGTTCAACACACGTGCGGACGAGCGACATCTCCTCCGCTTTGATCCAGCAAGGAGGAAGGAGAGGTCGAGGAAGACAGCTCCACCGTCGGCCGACGGCGTGGTGATGGTGGAGAAGCAAGATTCGGCGTGGCTTCGCCGAGCTCTTACGGAGGAGGAGAAGTGTTGGGGAGGGGAGGGACTGCGCCTTGGAGATGGGTATAGCAGCCCCTCCTCCCCCTTTATATAGGCCCCCTGGGGGGTGGCCGGCCCTTGGAGATCCAATCTCCAGGGGGGCGGCGGCCAAGGGGGGTGGAGTGCCCCACCTGGCTTCAACCCTAGGCACAGGGGGTGGCCCTAGGGGGGCGCACCAGCCCACTATGGGCTGGTTCCCCTCCCACTTCAGCCCATGGGGCCCTCCGGGATAGGTGGCCCCACCGGTGGACCCGGGACCTTCCGGTGGTCCCAGATTTTACCGGAGACCCCAAACTTTCCCGATGGCCGAATCACAACTTCCTATATATTATTCTTTACCTCCGGACCCTTCCGGAACTCCTCGTGACGTCCGAGCTCTCATCCGGGACTCCGAACAACATTCGGTAGTCACATACTTGACTTCCTACTAACCCTAGCGTCACCGAACCTTATGTGTAGACCCTACGGGTTCGGGAGACACGCAGACATGACCGAGACGACTCTCGGCAATAACCAACAGCGGGTCTGATACCCATGTTGGCTCCTACATGCTCCTCGATGATTTCATCGGTTGAACCACGATGTCGAGGATTCGATCAAACCTCGTATGCAATTCCCTTTGTCAATCGGTGCGTTATTTGCCCGAGACTCGATCGTTGGTATCCCAATACCTTGTTCGGTCTCGTTACGCAAGTCACTTTACTCGCATCGTAATGCATGATCCCGTACAACACCTTGGTCACCTTGAGCTCATTATGATGATGCATTACCGAGTGGGCCCAGAGATACCTCTCCGTCATACGGAGTGACAAATCCCGCCTCGATCCGTGTCAACCCAATGATACTTTCGGAGATACCGTAATGCACCTTTATAGTCACCCGGTTACATTGTGACGCTTTGATACACCAAAGGCACTCTTACGGTAACCGGAGTTACACGATCTCATGGTCGAAGGAAGAGATACTTGACATTGGCAAAGCTTCTAGCAAACGAACTATACGATCTTTTATGCTATGCTTATGATTGTCTTGTCCATCACATCATTCTCCTAATGATGTGATCCCGTTATCAACGACATCCAATGTCCATAGTCAGGAAACCATGACTATCTATTGATCACAACGAGCTAGTCAACTAGAGGCTCACTAGGGACATTTGTGGTCTTCGTGTTCACACGTGTATTACGATTTCCTGATAATACAGTTATAGCATGAACAAAAAGACAATTATCATGAACATTGAAATATAATAATACTTTTATTATTGCCTCTAGGGCATATTTCCAACAAGAAGCACAATGGAAATCCATCAAGACTTGCCCTGCAGTGTTGGAGTATGTAGTAAATGTTCTCAAGGCTTTGCAAATTCAACTTATCAAGCAAAAACATAGTAAAATTGAATCATTTTACACATTACGAAGATTCAAAAGCGTATAACAAACCTATTAGGCGTTTATTCACTGCTAAAATTGTATCGACCATTAGGTGAGGAAGTCACCAGAGAAGTGTTATGCGTATTGAACATGTACACAACACTCATGGGTGCTGCTCCCACGTCACAACAAAGTCTACCATACAAAATCAATCGAGTGCATGCTCATGCAATCGAATCATCACGCGACCGAAGGTTGTTGTTTGCCACGGGCGTGATGGCCGAGGTCGGCTCGTCGCCTTCCCCGGAGGTAGGAGGAGCTCTCCTAGGGAGGTAGGACCGGTAGGACCTAGGATGCGGCCGGCCGGGCTCCGGAGTAGGAGGCGCGCTGGGTCAAGGAGGTCAAGGCGGTGCGTCGTCGGTGGGGCTGCTTCCACGGTTGGGCGCCAATGAGCAGCTCGTCTGCGTGCTCACAGATGGCCGACGAGAAGCTCGTCCATGCTACCCCACCACGCTGCTCGGAGGGCATGGAAATTTGGGGCGTGCTTGCCGTCGGGAACAAACAGAATCGGAAGGAGGCCGTGCGGAGTTGAGCACAAGGCGTAACCGGAAGGAGGCCAGCCGCAGTTGAGCACAAGGGTTGGGCGTCATGCGAGATGCGCTGAAGCTGCCGATCTCGCCTGAATCAACGATCATGAGTGAGAACGCACCGTGAAGCGGAGGATGCGGCGGCGAGGAAACCTCGCGTTCTATTGCGGCAAAGAATTCCTCGATGGGTGAGTATGGGCTGCTTATGAAAACGTCCGGCGCAACCCAAGAACGAAACTTTTTTCTCTGTTGCCCACTTAAACAGTATTGCGGGTTGATTAACTAAAAATATAGGGTCCTTTGTGTAAAAACGCTGCGACGGTGAACCCGGAGACCCAATCCGTGCTTTATTATTAGAGAGAGATAATAAAAATCTTTCCTAACCTTTCCAAATTCTCCTAACTAGACACGCTACAAATAGGCAGGAATCGATAGCACGTTACCAATCAAAAAATTCAGTTTCATGGCAATTAATTCCAAATCCTAACATTCCTAATGCATCGATCTTTGCCTTTTCTATAATATAATACTCCTATGGAAGACTCCGTATGTACTCGTTGGTACTCCCTCGTCGATCCCGGCACAGCCCCACCGATCGGTCGAAGGCCCTTTCCGGCTGTTGCAAGTTCTGAATCAATCAATCGAGGCTTAGCGAGGTTTGGTAATTGGTACTAATTGAAATTGTTGAAAAAAGATCTCCTTCCTTCACTCCCGTAATATCCTCCTTTGTTCCTCTTCTCCCTCCTGCATGATCCTCTCCTCTCCTGTCGCCTAAGCGCTTTCTCTCTCTCTCTCTCTTCCCAAAATTGTCGTCGGACTCATCCTGACCTCCTCCTGATTTCTCATGAGAAGTAAACCTCACTCATTCCCCTCC
Source organism: Aegilops speltoides (assembly GCA_021437245.1). Taxonomy (NCBI): domain Eukaryota; kingdom Viridiplantae; phylum Streptophyta; class Magnoliopsida; order Poales; family Poaceae; genus Aegilops; species Aegilops speltoides. The sequence continues at coordinate 373,069,096 of CM038142.1, forward strand.
CCTGACCATGAGTGGATGAGTGCCGCCTCCACTGGCCGCCGTCGTCGTCGACCACCTCCTGGTGCTGCCGTCGTCAACTACCTTGCTGTAGACCACGAAGTTGTATGACTGGAGGAAAGGAGGAACAGAGGAGGGGGCGTCGTGTCTACAGTTGCCCGCCGTCAAGTCGAGGGTCGACCGCCGCCATCTCCTCTTACCCGTCATCGACCACCTCCTCGCCGGCTCGTCGCTGTCGATTAGAGACGACCACATAGCTAGAGTAGGCAGAGGATGTGCCTACACCTGTGCACCGTCTCCCTTACACTTGTTCGATCTCCTCGGTCCTCTCCTCTGTTTGAGTTTAGTCATGACAAGGACTCAATGCCAAGGACCTGGACAGGAAAGGAAGATGTACATGCAATAGCAAAGGAGGCTCAGTCTGCTGAACAGGACTCTCGCCTTTCTAACATGATGACAAACAATATATCCCTTTGTTTTATTGTTAAGTGCTCTTACACTTACATTGCAGGCTCTCAAACTTTTGTCTATATTAGTTGTCATTCGCTGGGACGACAAGCCAGATAGGATTGAAAACATTCTAACTTCCACACTTCTAGATGGTTCTGTTGAATCAAAGAGTTCAAGTGCTTCTTCTGGTGACCCACTTGCTTCAACTACCCGGGACGAGGTACCTTTGTGTTTATTTGTTCTTCATGCAACAAAAAGTGGAATTGCTTATACCGAGGATCCATCACTTTGCCAAACAATTGAAACAGGTTCATCCAAAACATACGCTTATTACTCCAGCTCAGTGCAAATCAATGTGGAAGCAAATTTTCAACAATTAGTACTGAATTATTAGAAGTTAGTACTGATCTATTGAGTGTTCAATACACAATTCTTAAGCTTGTCATTGTAAACCTATTGGAAAACTTGCTTATTTATTGTCGATTCCATCCTCTTTTGAATGCTCAAAATTTATCTCTATGTTGTATTCTTGGTCCATTTGTTTTACAAAACATAAAAAATTGGTTTGTTTGTGCAGGACGTCAGTAAACATCGGCGTAAGAAGAGCAGGCTCCTAGCGAGAGTCATCCAAAAGGGAAGAGAGAGGGAGGAGGAAGATATGCCCATGTGCGCGGGTGCTACTGGTAAATCTGTGCTAATACTCCAGTGGACTGTGTGCTAAATTGCTAATGCTGGACTGTGCCTCGCATCTATTCTTTATATATAAACCATTTATATGAACTCTTCCATTCTTACCTGATGAGAAAACTAAGATGTGCCCCGCGTCGCCCGAGCCGGGCGTCACGGGGGGAAATCCAGCCGCCGCCGGCCCGGCAACCACCTTCCGCCCGCCCGCGCGTCGCCGTCGCCGGAGGGCTGGCCGGCGAAGCCGCGCCGGGCCCTATGATGGCAGCGGCGGGGCCCTCTTTTTCCTGCTCCATCGCCCCCGCCCCGCCCCTCAGCCTGCCCCACCCCCAGATCTGGTCCGCGGCGGCGCCGGCGGCCTCCCCCGACAGCAGGGCCGGCCACCCCCTGCTGGCTCCTCTCCGACTCGCTGGGAGGCGCGGGTGGCCTTCACCGGATGCGACTCCCTGGGCGCGGTGCGGTCCCGTTCCTCCCCAGATGCGATCTGGGGGCTTCTCGTCTGGCCGGCCTGCCGCAGTGGCCGGGCGCGCCCTCCTTGCCGCGTCTCACCTCTCCACCGACCCCCTCCCCCACCCCGTATTCGAGCTTCCTGTCATGGAGGTGTTTGGTTGTGTCCCACGGCAGTTGTTTCCTGCAGCTCGCCGGCCGGGAGCTTTGGCTGAGCGCGAGTCTTCTACACCACCACCACCACCACCCAGCAGGGCCGGCTTCGGCCCGACGGTCATGGACCTGCGCCCCCTCCTGTGTCCATAGCCGGCCGGCGCAGCTTTGGATCCGACCTGCCTCGGGCGCTGCGCTATTTCCGGCACCTTAGGCTTGATGGATCCTCGGCGTCTCCGCACCACCACAACCCTGCTGGCGTCCTTGGTTGGCCATTCACCTGGTGCATCTTTGATTCCGGCACCCTCCGTGAGCTGCGTCCCCTTCCAGCCCCTTGGGTTTGTCGGCGTCCCTGTTGCTCGGCCTTGATCTGCGCTCTTTTCCATATCTTGGGTCGTCCGGGGCTTGGCCACCGTCGCATCCTCATGTTTCCGCTCAACCATGCAACCTCACCCTCCTTTGGAGCTCGCACGTCCGGCGGCGCCCGTTGCCTCCTCGGCGTCGAGCGTGGCTCCCCTTCCGGCAGATGCAGTTCTGGCGTATGCCTGACTTCCTCTTTTCCGACTCGTACTCCGACGGCTTGGGATTGCTCGGTACATGGCCAGGGCGAAATCCCTGCATCTTATGCTGGTAGCGGCGACACCCGCGGGTGCCGGCACCTTCTTGAAGGCGCTGTCATGGCCGTTATCCGTGCCCCTCTTCGAGCATCAGGGGAAACCCTAGGTCCGGTTTTTCGGATCGGACAACGACGGCGTCTTGGTGTCGTTCTCCTTCTTGAAGGCGTTGTCTTGTTTGCTCGCGGTGTCCTCAGTGCTAGATGTGGAGATGTTGGTCGTCTAGTTGTTGCTTGGGTTGCTTCCCAGGTTGGCGAGTTTAGCTGTGTTTTTCTTTGTTTGGGTCGAGCTTCTCATGTCTCTTTGCTTCGGCAACCATGTTCACGCCTCTTGCGTTCGTGTCATGGGTTGTACCCCACTGTATTCACTCTAACTTTTTCTATCAATGAATGATACGCAAGCTTTGCGTATTCGCGAAAAAAGATACATTAGAAAATATTACATCGTGCAGGCATCCAACTTGGAATGAATCATGAATTCCGCTGAAATACACTCGCTCTAATTAACCTTCCAACGGAATTGTTTGAGCTTCTGCTGGGATCGCACAAATGGTCTGCTGCTCGGTGTTCAGTGTGTTGTTTGACGAGCACTTGGGTGCTTTGTGGCCCAGGCGCCCAGTGGAGAAAGTGCCTGGTCCCGAGTGGCCTACTAAACTATGTTTTCTTAGCTCTACTGATTAGCATCGGTGAACTAAGATTAATCTGGATGTGTGCAAGATATGCATTGTTTAGCAAGAGGAATTGTAGTTATTAAATCGTTTTGTGCCATCTGAAAGGGAAAAAGATATTGTTATCCGAGGAAGCTAACATTCTTTCTCAAAAGTGCAGGGTTTCCTTTGTTTTTGCTTGGCCACTAAACTACACGCTACTATGGCCTTTGTATGTTCTTTTGAAGAATGGATGTTTCCTGCTTACTGTACATCATGCTACGACTACACGCATGTGGTAAGTTGTTTAGCAAGAAGGCAACTCAAATTACTTTCAGTACTCTTCAGTGTAGATCGGTAAGTTGTTTATCCTACTTTCACTTTTAAATTGTTTGCTGAATCACTACACGCATGTGGTCCCTGCTGCATTTCTCTTAATTATAAGATGTTATCAATAGGTTTTGAGAGTGGATTTTCTACTCTAGGGTGTACTACACCTGAGTATGCAAAAAATTGGAAAAACATGATCAAACAAAGTCGAAAAAATCTGAAAATTTTAGACATTAGACTTTATCACACATCCCATGGTTTTGTAACTTATGACTTGGAAGATTTTTGCCAAAGCACAAGGGCAAAGTCCTTTCATTTTCCTTCTGTACTGTAACATTTGACAAAAAGTATGTGTTGTGTTGTTCTCAATGGGCTGGCACAGTTACAGCCAAAGGCTATGTTTACAAAAATAAATTAATGATTCAAAGAAAGGAGCAGAGGCTGTATGATATTTGCCTCAAGGTGATGAATCATTGAATCAAGGGACTTATTTTTCGGTGACACCAGCAGGGCATTCCATTTCCTTGCATTTCCTCTTCGGTATGCTGACTCCGATCTCCAATTTTCGATGCTTCTTTCGTGGTCTATTTAAATGGGCAATTGTTTTTACCGGTTGGTACACGTTTTATTTCAATATATGCACTCTCATATACTTTTTCTATTCTGGAAAGTGATTTATGGATGGCACAAGGGAATCATTGAAACAATGTCTTCTCATCAAGGATTGGACTGTGTTCTTATTATAGAACATAATTTATTATGTGAGGCATTTTCCATTGCAACATCTTGTGCAGGGTATATTTTTTCCACTAATCTGAACTGCCTCGCATACAAATTGTATGTAATACCCCCTTCATAAATAAATGACATCTGCTTGGGCAATAGGTCGTCCAAGCATCGCCTCCTCCCGGTCTTCGGCACTCCTGTGGGAAATGAGTGTCAGTGTGGTCGAGCCACATAGAACACCAACAAGTGACAACAGCACACCATCCCATAAGTTATTTTGGCTGATGTTTCGATAAATTTGATAGTGGAGATTTGCATGTGCACATAACATATTCTTGTCCTCGTGGGTATTCAAGTTGCTATTCTTTATAGCATTAAACACGCTGAATTTTACAGGAATATTGATAGAAGGATTCTATAAATTTATTTATGACTTTATGATTTTGTTTTTACTATAGTTTATGGTTTAATTTGTACCTTGCAAATTGTGCAAGTAAAATATCACTTATTTAAGAGCCAGAGAGTGTTGTTAAAATGTGGCTGATTACCTTCTAAATGTTTTACATGATTCAATGGTATATGTGTATGCTTCCATGTCTACTTGATTCTTTTATACCGAGTTTGGGGAATGACCAGAACGTGGCTTGGTTTACATGATGTTCATACTGCGGATTGGGAGGCATGGTTTCTGTCAAGGAGTGGTGGCCACTGATACGCGTCGGTGCTATACAAATGGTTTTTAACCCCTTTCCGCGACGACATTTGGAACCGTCGCCAAGTGAGTGTGGGCAATAGGGGGGTCCTTCCGACACGACCCAGAAACCATCAGCGCTAGGGATCCAATGTGCATATACAGTACTCCTATTCGTTTGTGCTTGCATTGCCATCGTAGTCGGTATTCTATGGTGCTATGTTTACGATGCACGGCCCATCACAAATGGTTCACTATTATAGAATGTGTATGATAAGCATACAATCACACACATTTGCTTTTCACAAACCGTATGCGATAACTAATTAATAAGATTAGCTAATTGTCGTACAAGTGTCGGATAGGATTACAAAACGTTGGACCGTTGTACACGAGAACTATCACACACGCTATTCTATGATGCAACGTTTATGATGCATACTTCATCAGAAACAGTTCATGGTTGCGGATCGTGTACAATAAGGCAACTGTCGCAAACGCTATTCTGTGGTGCAACGTTTATGATGCATACTTCATCATTAACAATTCATGGTTGCGAATCATGTACGATAAGGCAACTATGGCAAACGGTTAGTTTGCCGGCATCGTTTGTGATATTGTCTGACATCGCACACGCTTTGCAAACTGCAATTGTGTGCACGCTTGCACACATTTCCTCTCCGTGAACCATCTCGGATTATGGTGTATATCGCAAACATTTGTGTTTTACCAATCCTCTGTGTCGTAACAACCTGAAGAGCGTAATTTCACCGTAATTTAATTGCTGCTATATCTTATTGAAATTGAAATTGAATTTGATTTTTAATTTGAATGTATGTTATAGCTTTATTCATATCTGTAAGTGCATCTAGTAGGACCCCTAGTTGGTTTTGGAGTATTGACGACAAACTTGGTTGAGGGACTAATGTGTTTGTGAGAATTGCAGGATAACACAGGTAGTAGTTCCATATTGATTCGGTTTACCTACCAGAGATGGCCTCTAAAAATGTGTGAAGACATTTTGAAGACAATGGTGGTCTGTGAAGATATTCACATTGAAGACTATGACAAGAGAAGACATCGCATGAAGACTATGGAGTGCGAAGACGTAGTTGTTTCGTAGTTCCTTTTCTTATTCGTTGAGTCATAGGAATCACCGCACTGTTAAATGGGGTCCAAGTGAACAAAGTCAGAGTGACTAAAGTGATGCTCAACTAAATCTAATATCTTCGAGCGAAGACAATGAGAGCAAATCTTATCCAGAGCTGGATGAGTCAGCTTTACTTGTAGCCCAAGTCAAGCTGCCGTGTGTGTTTGAAATCTGACTGTTGGACATGTGTCAGTTCCTTAGTGACCCAGGGTCATTTTGGACAAATCAGGTCAGGTTGCCTCCTTGCTATAAATAGCCCACCCCCCACACCATAAATTGGTGGCTGCTCAGATTTAGTGCACGGCTTTTGTCGTTTGAGAGCAACCCACCTCCGAAGCCTTTGAGAGAGTAATCCTTGCGAGGACAAAGCCCAAAACACCCAGAGCCAAAGAGTGTTAGGCATTACTGAAGTCTTTCTGTCCGCGTGATCTGAAGACTTATTACACTTGAGGACTATGAATCCTCCAGCCAGTTAGGCGTTGCATTCTCAGCATCCAAGAGTCATTGTGGATTGCCGGTGAACGAAGTCTGTGAAGGTTTGGAAGTCTCCCTTGAAGACATACCAGAGTGATTGGGCGAGGACGAAGTGTTCTTAGCTCAAGGGGAATAAGGTGAAGATGTGGTCTTCTGAGTTGAATCTCAGCCTCCCTAACTGCATATACAGCTTGTCACAAAGAATCGAATCGTCCAACAAATCCCTTGTCCTCTCTGAGCAACTGGTTCTATCCTTCCTCTCTCTCTCTTTACTTACAGTTTGTCTTCGTGAAGTCTTTGCCAATTTGCCTGATCTGATTGACTTCACTGTGCGAAGACGTTTACTGTTTGGCTTCAAACTATCTTCCATCCTGATCCATACTACCTAGTTGCTGATAGTCTTCGTGCTTTCACTATATTGCTTACTTGACTATGGCTTGTCTAGTGTAGTCTACCTTCCGCCGCATATCAATAGGTTCATTTCTATTGTTTGTCTTCAAAGCACCCATGTTTTGAAGACTTTCATAAAAATCGCCTATTCACCCCCCCTGATGTAGGGTGGAACCCTATAGCGTTGATCTTTCACGTTTGGAGTGGATCCTACAGGGGAATCACGAAGAACACGCGGAAGCACAAGGGAAAACACGGGGAAAACGAGAGAGAATCACTCAACCAACAAGGAATCGGTCACACAAGTGCTAGATCACCACACACATGAGAGATCCACAAGATACAAAGTCAACAAAGGTAAGGATACAAAGGAACCGTTCATCTCCAAGAGGAGGCCTTGATGTTCTTCCCTAGATAGGGGTCTTGAATCCGCTGGGGGATCTTCTCCAAAGAGGTCCTGATCTCCGAGGAGAAGTAACCGAGTGGATGAGCAAAGGCTCTCACACAAATATGAGCTAATCCAATGCTAAGTCTCAAAGTGAGGAGATGGGGTCCTATATATAGAGTTGGGGGTGCAGGGGTACATGGGCTCAGCCCAACACGCGCACGCAGGCGCTGGCCGGATGATCCGGACGAGGGTCCGGATGATCCGGGCTGGTCCGGATGGTCCGGGTGGGGACCCGGATAAGCTGGAGGCTCGGCTGGTGGCGGCGCAGGGCCGGATGTCCGGTTGGCGGTCCGGACGTCCGGGCGAGGTCCGGATGATCCGGGACGGGGTCCGGATGATCCGGCTTCAGGCTTGAGCTTCGGGAGTCCTCGGTCGATTTAGCCGGATCGTCCGGGCCGGGGTCCGGATCGTCCGGGCTCTGTCCGGATCGTCCGGGCCGCCGTCCGGATCGTCCGGCCACCCTGGTCCTTGGTGTTTTTTCCTCTCCGTCTTCTCGCATGTCTTCCGTTTCCGGTTCTCCTTGCTTCCTAGCCTCTTCATGGTTGACTCCTTGATACCTGAGTATGCATATCATTTCCGTTTGAGGTAGTAACCATGTCTCATGTGAATCGAAAGGGAATTGTGAGAGGAGTGATGTCACCTCGGTTTCAAGAGCTCTTGCACGTGCTCGAGTCATAGGTCCTTGTGGGGTTGGATGTGTTGATGTAGAGTCCATGGGGATGATGGAAGGATGCTCCGCATCATATCCCCTCCCTTCGAAAGGATCCGACCTCGGATCTAGATCTTCATCACCATGGAAAGGCGAGAGGTCTTTGACATTGAAGGTGTCGCTCACGTTGTACTTGTCGCTTGGTAGGTCGAGCTTGTAGGCGTTGTTGTTGTAGCGTGCTAACACCTTGAAGGGTCCATCGGCTCGAGGTAGAAGTTTGGACTTGCGTTCGTTGGGGAAGCGTTCCTTGCGAAGGTGTAGCCACACGAGATCGCCTATGTTGAAGATCATGGGTTGCTTGTTGATGTTGAGATTGGTCGCTAGTCGTTGTACTTGGCGCTCGATGGTGTTTCGTGTATCTTCATGCATCTTCTTGATGTAGCTTGCACGGGCACTTGCGTCGAGGTTAGTGCGCTCTTGTAGAGGTAGAGGTAGAATGTCCAATGGGGACAATGGGTTGAAGCCGTGAAGCGACCTCGAAGGGGACTTGCGGTCGTCGAATGTCTTCTTGCGGTTGTAGGCGTACTCGGCGATGGGTGACACGCCTCCACTCCTTGATGTTCTTCTTGATCAACACGCCAAGTAGAGTGGAGAGCGTCGGTTCGTCACCTCCGTTTGGCCGTCGGTTTGAGGATGGTATGCGATGAGAACAAGAGCTTGATTCGAGCTTGGTGCATAGGGTCTTCCAAAAGTAACTCAAGAACTTGACGTCATGATCGGAGACGATTGTCTTTGGTACTCCATGGAGGCGCAAGATTTCCTACAAAAGAGATTTGCAATATGTGAAGCATCGTCACCTTGTTGCAAGGAATGAAATGTGCCATCTTAGAAAATCTATCCACAACAACAAACACGGAATCCTTTCCATTTTGAGTTCTAGGCAAACCAAGTACAAAGTCCATGCTAATGTCTTCCCAAGGTTGATAAGGAATAGGAAGAGGCATGTAAAGACCATGAGATTGAGCTTTTGACTTAGCTTTGCGGCATGTTGAGCATCTTGTGGTAAAGCGTGAGACGTCTCGAAACATCTTGGGCCAAAAGTAGTTCTTGGAGAGCGTGGCGAAGGTCTTGTCGCGTCCAAAATGTCCCATGAGTCCACCTCCATGAGCCTCTTGCAAAAGGAGCAAACGAAGAGAAGACTCGGGTATGCATAGTTTGTTAGCTCTCATAAGATAACCATCCTTGAGGTAATATTGTTCCCAAGATGTATGCGTCAAACATTTAGCATAATGAGGTGCAAAAGATGGATCACTAGCATATAAATCTTTGATGTGCTCAAAGCCAATAACATTCAACTCAAGTTGGGTGACAAGCGTGCATATGCGTGAAAGTGCATCGGCAACTACATTTTCCTTACCCTTAATGTACTTGATCACATATGGGAAAGATTCAATAAATTCACTCCATTTGGCATGACGCTTGTTCAATTTAGTTTGACCTTTTAAGTACTTAAGCGTTTCATGATCGGTATGGATGACAAATTCATGAGGTCTAAGATAATGTTCCCAAGCATGTAGTACACGCACCAAAGCATACAATTCTTTGTCATATACGGGATAGTTAAGTTGAGCACCGGAGAGTTTTTCACTAAAGTAAGCAATGGCTCGTTTTTCTTGCATCAAAACTCCGCCAATTCCGGTACCACTTGCATCACAATGGACCTCAAAAGTTTTGTCAAAATTGGGCAAAGCAAGAATCGGAGCATGAGTAAGCAAAGACTTGAGCTCATCAAAAGCGTTGGATTGCAAAGGTCCCCAAACAAAAGGAGTATTCTTCTTACTCAAAGCATGCAAAGGAGCTGCAATAGTGCTAAAGTTTTTCACAAAGCGATGATAAAAACCTGCAAGACCAAGGAAACTTCGCACTTGTTGCAAATTGGTGGGTTGGGGCCAAGTTTTAATTGCTTTGATCCTAGTTTCATCAACATGGACACCCTTGGAAGATACAACGAAACCCAAGAAAACCACTTTGTCAACGCCAAAAGTGCATTTTTTCAAGTTGGCATAAAGACTTTCCTTTCGAAGTGTTTGCAAAACAAGCTTAACATGATCAAGATGCTCTTTCATGGTTTTGCTAAACACAAGAATATCATCGAAGTAAACCACAACAAAGATTCCAATATAAGGTCTAAGCACATGATGCATAAGACGCACAAAAGTTCCGGGTGCTTCTGACAAACCCATAGGCATGACCAACCACTCATATAAGCCAAATTTGGTTTTGAAAGCAGTTTTCCATTCATCACCCTCATGAATGCGTATTTGATAATAGCCACTTTTAAGATCAATTTTTGAGAAAAAGTTGGCTCCACTAAGTTCATCAAGCATATCATCTAAGCGAGGAATGGGATGCCTATAGCACACGGTGATAGCATTTATGGGTCGACAATCGGAACACAAGCGAAAACTTCCATCGGGTTTAGGCACAAGTATAACGGGAACGGCACAAGGGCTTAAGCTGTCACGTACATGACCGTTGTCGATTAGTTGTTGTACTTGCCGTTGAATCTCCTTGGTTTCTTCGGGATTGACACGGTAGGGAGCTTTGTTTGGAAGTGGCGCTCCGGGGATGAGGTCGATTCGATGCTCAATGCCTCGAAGAGGAGGTAGACCCGGAGGTAGCTCATCGGGGAAAACATCTTGAAATTCCTGCAAAAGATATTGAAACACCAAAGGTAGCTCGTGAATGGTGTTAGTTTTGGTATCTCCATCCTTGCACACAAGGACAAAGTGCATCACACTCGATGGGTTCTCACACACTTCTCTCATCTCACTTTTGGTGGCAAATAGTATGAGGTTTTTCTCTCTAGGCGAAGAGGCGCTCAGATTTGGCTTGTGGCTCTCACTCACTTTTTGTTGGCTCACTTTCTCACTCTTCTCTCTTTGGTTGGTGGATTGTTTGTCGGCAATCACTTGACTAGGAGACATGGGTCGTAGCACATATTCTTTTCCTTTCATCTTGAAGCTATAGTGGTTTGTACGCCCATTGTGGAAGACACCACGGTCGAATTGCCATGGCCGACCAAGGAGGAGGTGGCAAACGGTCATTGGGACCACATCACACTCCAAAGTGTCCTCATATGCACCAATTCTGAAGGATACTTGGACCGTATGCTCAACTCAGATAGTCCGAGTCACTTAGCCATTGAACCTTGTAGGGGTGCGGGTGCTTCTTCTTGACCAATTGGAGCTTGGAGCATAGTTCTTCGCTTGCAAAGTTGTGGCAACTACCTCCATCGATGATGACCTTGACGGATCGTCCATTGATGCCGGCCTTTGTGTGGAAGATGTGGCATCTTTGATCTTCTTCTTGTTGATGTTGAAGTGTCAAGACCTTGGAGACAACAAGAGCGGGGCTCATATCTTCATCACAAAAGACTTGATCATCTTCATCCTCGTTGATGCTCCGGTGCATGGCCACTTTCTCAATAGCTTCCATTTCATCTTCACTCATTGAGTCGTAGGTGCCATCGTCGTTGAGTATCATGGTGCGCTTGTTGGTGCATTCATAGGACTTGTGGCCTCGGCCGCCGCAAGTGAAACACTTGAAGGAGCTTGTCTTGACGGTCTCATCGGTTGGAGTAGATGATGAAGCACGCGGCTTGAGGTTGCTTGTAGTAGGAGGAAGACGACTTGAACTTGAGGAAGTTTTCTTGTAACTTGACTTGTCGTCGTTGCTTGGAGAAGGCTTGGTTGATGTCGAAGTTGGAGTTGTTGTTGAAGCTTGGTTTTTGGAGAAGCCGTATGTCTTGGATGAGTACTTGGCGTACTTGAAGTCATCTTGCACTTGACGTTCCGCCTTTGTAGCTTGATGCACGAGCTCAATGAGGTTGGAGTAGGGTTGGAAGTCGGCGATCTTCTTGATGGGATGATTGAGGCCATTCAAGAATCGTGCCATTGTTTGCTCATCATCCTCCGTGACATTGGCTCGAATCATGGCAATCTCCATTTCCTTGTAGTATTCTTCAACACTCTTTGTTCCTTGCTTGAGGAGTTGCAGCTTCTTGAAGAGATCACGGTTGTAGTAGGTGGGCACAAAGCGTGCTCGCATGACATTCTTCATTTGAGCCCAAGTGGTGATTGGAGGTTCACCTCTTGCTTGTCGGCGCTCAATTACTTGTTCCCACCATATGAGCACATAGTCTTGGAACTCAAGTGATGCCATAGCGATCTTCTTCTCTTCCTCATAGTTGTGCAAACGAAAGATTTTGTCGACCTTCAATGCCCATGAGAGGTACTCTTTGGGATCGTTGCTTCAATTGAACTTGGGCATTGTGAACTTGAGCTTGCCATAGCGTTGCTCTTCATTGTGTTGTGGTCGATGGTGATGATGATGCCCTTGACATGGAGGGTAATCATCCTCATGTTGCTCTTGGCGTTGAGGAAGTCCATGATCAACTTGCTCTTGTTGACCTTGAGGTTGGGGTTGAGCTTGAGGAACTTGTGAAGGAGCTTGTGGGGCTTGACGTTTGCGGATGGTAGTTCCTCTCTTGGATTTCTTCTCGAAGGGCTTCCTCTTGATTGCGCCTTTCGCGATTGCGGTTGGCGATAGCTCGACTTGATGCTTGAAGGGCACGTTCCGCCTCAAGAGCTTGTGCTTCTCGTTGTTGTTGTTGAAGACGTTGAGCCTCGGCGTCTTGTTGCTCTTGATGTAGGCGCGCTCGTTCTTGTTCTTGTTGGCGACGAAGACGTTGTCGTTCTTGAGCTTGAGCAAACGCCACTTGGTTCGATTGAGGACGAGGAACTTGTTCATCAACTTGCTCTTGGGAATGCTTGTCGTGTAGCGGGTTGCGAGATGCATGACGGTCTTGGCGCGCGGCTCGTCGAAGAGTGTTCGATGACGGTGTACTGGTGTCGGAGAAGGAGTCGTCGGAGTGGCGACTTGAGTGGCTCCGTCTTGAGTGTGAGGATGTAGAAGGATGCCGGTTCACCAACAAGGCTCGGATCTCGTCCATTCTTGCATCGTTCTCTTTCTTGTGCGCGTCGAGCTTGTTGTCGAAGTATTCTCCTGTACGTTGCTCGGAGAGTCGCAAGTCGTTGGCAAGGTTGTCGATGCGGTCGCTCATTGCTTGTTGCTCTTGATGGAGAGCTCGTTGTGCACCAAAGAGGTGGCTCTTGGTGACGTATGATGACATGTCGTCGTCTTACTCGATGAAGAGTGGATTTGTAGAAGAACTTGGCCTATCCATCATTTCAAGCAAATTGTGAGAGGTAGAAGGAGAAGAACGAATGCCAATGTACCTTTGACCAAAGTTGAAGATGAATCAAGTTCACTCAAATGTGGACAATGAAATAGCACTATTGGTACCGATCCTTGTCGATTCTCACACCTACACAAGTAAAAGCTTTTGGTGGAGCTTGGTTAGGATGGTGGCAAAAATTGATTGCAATCGTTAGCTTGACTCAAAAATGTTGAAGAAGATTCGCAAATTCGCATATGCAACAAGTAGACCAAGCAAGTAGTGGTACACGGAGCCACACACGCAAATAGATAAATGGGATTGTGCAAACCAAAAGTTAGCCAAAATGTGGAACCCACGAAAATGCTCTTGTTGCACAATACTAGAGAGACGCTAGCACGATTGCACAATAGGCGGATACGGAGCTTGTGCACAACCTACTAGGCAAAAATGCAACGATCTCTATCCCAAGTATGCTATGTGTAAGGTATTTTGGTGCAATGATCCAAGATGATCTTATATGACAATCTTAATGTTGTATGATGCTATGCTTGTTGCTTATAAGCTCTTTGCTTATCTTTCCTCTTTGCTTAAAAGCTTGAGTGACTCTTTCTCTTTTGAGCTCTTTTCTTATGCAAACTTGACGAACCAAGATAGCAATTGTGTATTCGATAACAACTTTTTGACACACAAGTTGATTCTGAGATATGCACCACGATGGTATGTATGATATGGTGTATGCAACTAATGTGCACAAGTCACGTTGCCGGCAATACTCAATGGCTAGTCTCGATGGGTAAGCAACGCAAAAGATGGTCTATGATGGTTGTCAATGCAATTGCAAGGTATGACAAAGATGTCGTCGAGGTTACCGTCCGTAGCGAAGATGAGTAGTCTACGAAGATGAGCGTTTGTTGTTGATGTCTCACCGCACCTAAATAGCCGAAACACAATAGGACATGGAAATCTCAACTCAAATTCTCGAACCCAAATTCGAATGGTAGTACGGAGGTTATGTCGTGGAGTTTTGGCAAGTGGAAGTGGTGGTGGTTGTAGTGGGGAGGTGGTATGTAGGTGTAGGTGGTGGTGGTGGTGGAGGGGTACTGCACAAGTGCAGTTTGGCAGAGAAGCCGGATGATCCGGGCCAGAGCCGGATGATCGAACGCGTCCGGATGATCCGGTCGAGTCCGGATGATCCGGGCAGGTCAACCTCGCACGGGAACTGCTTGGGAAGAACACGAAAACGGGGAGAAATTTGACGATTTCGGGGATTTTGGATGGATTTCGAGGGGTAGAAGGTGGGGAAAAGCAAGATCCACGAGTTACACACCGAATCCACGGATCAAAATCAACAAAACATCATCAAAACCAACAAATCACAAAAAAATTTTGGGGGGGGGGGTATTTTTGTGGGGATTCTCAGATTTAGGATGAAAACAACAAAATCAAGCTAGAACACACGGGGTAGGGGCTCCAAAAACATGATCAACGTGGCTCATGATACCATATGATGTAGGGTGGAACACTATAGCGTCGATCTTTCACGTTTGGAGTGGATCCTATGGGGGAATCACAAAGAACACGCGGAAGCACAAGGGAAAACATGGGGAAAATGAGAGAGAATCACTCAACCAACAAGGAATCGGTCACACAAGTGCTAGATCACCACACACATAAGAGATCCACAAGATACAAAGTCAACAAAGGTAAGGATACAAAGGAACCGTTCATCTCCAAGAGGAGGCCTTGATGTTCTTCCCTAGATAGGGGTCTTGAATCATGGGGATCTTCTCCAAGAGGTCCCGATCTCTGAGGAGAAGTAACCGAGTGGATGAGCAAAGGCTCTCACACAAATATGAGCTAATCCAATGCTAAGTCTCAAAGTGAGGAGATGGGGTCCTATATATAGAGTTGGGGGCGAAGGGGTACATGGGCTCAGCCCAACACGCGCGCGCAGGCACTGGCCGGATGATCCGGACGAGGGTCCGGATGATCCGGGCTGGTCCGGATGGTCCGGGTGGGGACCCGGATGAGCGGGAGGCTCGGCTGGTGGCGGCGCAGGGCCGGATGTCCGGCTGGCGGTCCGGACGTCCGGGCGAGGTCCGGATGATCCGGGACGGGGTCCGGATGATCTGGCTTCAGGCTTGAGCTTCGGGAGTCCTCGGTCGATTTAGCCGGATCGTCCGGGCCGGGGTCCGGATCGTCCGGGCTCTGTCCGGATCGTCCGGGCCGCCGTCCGGATCGTCCGGCCACCCTGGTCCTTGGTGCTTTTTCCTCTCCGTCTTCTCGCATGTCTTCCGCTTCCGGTTCTCCTTGCTTCCTAGCCTCTTCATGGTTGACTCCTTGATACCTGAGTATGCATAGCATTTCCGTTTGAGGTAGTAACCATGTCTCATGTGAATCGAAAGGGAATTGTGAGAGGAGTGATGTCACCTCGGTTTCAAGAGCTCTTGCACGTGCTCGAGTCATAGGTCCTTGTGGGGTTGGATGTGTTGATGTAGAGTCCATGGGGATGATGGAAGGATGCTCCGCATCACCCCCTCTAGTTGAATACTAGCACTTTCAATTGGTATTAGAGCAAGGTGCTCCCTTGTTCTGTGTGATTCGGTTTAACCACCTGGAGTTTAGCTATGTCGACTGCAAGGATAATCAAGGTCTCCGCTGCGTGCCCTGTCTTCGATGGCACTGATTACCCCTACTGGAAGAATAAGATGCATATGCATCTTGAAGCCATTGACATCGATCTCTGGTATGTCGTCAAGAATGGCGTTCCCAAGGCAGGTGAAGGTATTACTCCCGTTGATGTCAAGAAGTTCATCCAACTGGACTCATCTGCCAGGAACATCATCTGTGGTCATCTAACCAAAGGGCAATATGGTCGTGTGAGTGCTCTGGAAACTGCGAAGCTAGTCTGGGACTGGCTCTCCAAGGTCAACGAAGGCGTCTCAACATAGAGAGATTCAAGGATCAGTGTTCTTCATAATCTCTTCAACTGCTTCAAGAGAAATGACAATGAGAATGTCCAGCTCACATTTGATCGCCTCACTGATATCACAAATGAGCTTCATGCACTCGGCACCACTGAGATCACCAAGCACAAAATTGTCAAGACACTTCTGAGATCTCTTTACAGCTCATTTGACACCCTGGCCCTGATGATTCAAGAGGGCCCTGACTTCAAGACTCTAGATCCATCTGACATACTTGAGAGGCTCAACACACATGAGTTCCAACTATATGAGAAAAGAGATGTCTATGGTCCCAACTATGGCCATACTCATGCTTTGAAGGCGAAGGTTGTCTCCTCATCCGAAGAAGAATCTGACTGCAGTTCTGGGGATCCTGAAGATATTGGAAAGGAGCTTGCTATGCTTGTGAAGAAGTTATAGAAGTTCTCCAAGAAGAAAGACTTCAGAAAGTCTTCAAGATCCAGCTCAAGAAATGATGAAGCTTCCTCTCGTGATCACAAGAAGAGAACCTGACACAAGTGCAAGAAACCTGGTCACCACATCTCTGAGTGTCCACAGTGGGACAATGAGACAAAGAAGAAGAATAAGAAGAGCAAGGAATATGATTCTGATGACAAGAAGAAGAATAAATCCTCAAAGTCTTCTTCCAAGTCTTCATCGAAGTCTTCATCACACAAGAAGATCTCATTAAGCAAGGCTCGTGCAATTGTTGGCAAGGAGATGGATTCAGAGGAGGAGTCTGCATCTGAGGAGGCAGAGGTGGAGTCTGAAGAGGAATCTGATTCTGGAGTAGCAAGCCTGGCTCTAGCTTCTCTACGTATGTCACCAAGTCCATCTTCAACACTGAAGACAATGGCCTCGTCACCAACGCTGATGCCAAGGATGGGGATGACTCTGCTCCCACCTACTGCTTCATGGCACGTGGTGCCAAGGTAAACTCACGTGATGCTTACTTTCAAACATCAAGTGAAGATGACTCTGAATGTGAATCTAAACCTAGCTACAAAACACTTGCTAAAATTGCAACTGAACAACAGAATGTTATGGAACATATTGAAAAGTTGTTAGAAAAAAGTGATGACCTGTTGGACGCGGAAATGACCCAAACTCAGTCCTTCATTGAAGACATTAAAATTTTTCATGTTAAGTATGAGGAACTTGAAAGTCATCATGAATTGCTCTCAACTTCTCAAGAAAAGCTCTCCTATGATTATCTTCAAAGGAAGCAAGAGCTTGAGAAATTGAGATCGGCTCATGAAGATCTTCAAAAGGAGAGCGAGTCACTTCGCGCTCAATAGATCAGTTCCGCTCAGGAAGGATTTGAACCACCATGTCTAAAATGTCTTGAGCGTGATAATGTTGTCTCTATTGCTGAATGTTCAACGGCTACTACTGTTGCAATATCTTCAACTGCTAATGTGGTAACTAACCCCTCTGCTGAGGATACCACTACTATTGCTGATGAGAATGCTAGGTTGAAGACATTGCTTGAGATAGGAATGTACGAAAGTCTCAAAGGGCATCAGACACTATGTGATGTCCTGAAAAAGCAGATTCTGAACCAAAACCCTAGGAAAGAGGGTGTAGGGTTCGAGAGGAAAATGAATGTTGATGGTTCTTACTGGATGCCTGAGCAGTATCCCAAAACCACATGGGTTGCTGCTAAGGGACCTTCAGTGGATCCATCTACCTTATTTGGCTTCACTTGTGCTAACCCAATTATCATTGATGAATCCTTTGATGCAAACTATAAACTGTTCAGGAATCAGAATGGTGAAGTGTTTGCCAGGTATATTGGTACTAACTGCAGGAATGGACCACCTCTTGAGAAGATCTGGGTACCCAAAAGTTGTCTTGAAAGTCTTCCCGTGAATGTCATCATGACACCACCCGGGAAGAAGACAAATCCCGGACCAAAGGCTTCATATGGTCCAAAGGCTTCATACAGACAGAGGACTCACGAGAGTCACCCTAACGCCAATGTTTTGCAGGGAAACCATACTCGGACTTTTGAATATGACCGTGTTTCGTCAAACCGCTATGTTCATAAGACCAAGAACTTTTCTACTTATTCTTATGAGTATTATTCACCTCCTGCAAGGCTATTTTCTAGGGCTCCAAAGCCGAAGTTCTCAGATGCTGCACTCAGACTCATTGCTTCTAAGCCACCCCTGAAGATGTGGGTGGTTAAGAAAACTTAACTCTCTTTTGCAGGGTAAGGTCTCCGGCCGGAAATCAAAGGCGTCTGATGCTTATGCTCGGGGCCTTAAACATCTTGTGGGATGCAAGATAAAATGTCCAAATGGTCTTCTATGTATTTCGTCTCGGGATTCCTTGACAATCATCCTATTTATCCTAACCAAGATCTGAACTTTCATGTTCCGCTTGTTCGTCAAATGTTTCTGCTTCACAACTCTCTTGGTGAAGCCTATCCCCCAAACTGTATTGTAGGATATGATACCAAAGGCTTCATAATGGATTATGGATAGTGGCTGCACCAACCACATGACTGGTGATCAAAGTCTTCTGATGGATTCAACCCTACACCCGTCTGATAAAAGTCACATCACATTTGCTGACACGGGTAAAAGCAAGGTATTGGGTCTTGGCAAAGTTGCAATCTCAAAGGATCAGCACATGGATAAAGTGATGCTTGTTGAATCCCTTGGTTTCAACTTATTGTCCGTCTCAATGCTTTGTGATTTGAACATGATTGTGATATTTGGAAAATATCGTTGCCTAGTCCTCATGGAATCTAACAAGTCTCTAGTCTTTTCAGGGTATCGAAAAGATGATCTGTATATGGTAGATTTCTCAGCAGGACCACAGTTGGCTGTATGTCTTCTAGCAAAAGGTTCAGATTGCTGGCTCTGGCATCGGAGGCTAGGACATGCTGGCATGAGAATCTTGTACACTCTCGCGAAGAAGAAGCATGTCGTGGGCATCAAGGGCGTCAAGTTCAAGAAGGATCATCTGTGTGGTGCTTGTGAAGCTGGGAAGATGACTAGGGCCAAGCATCCCTCGAAGACAATCATGACGACATCACAACCCTTTGAGCTGCTTCACATGGACTTATTCGGCCCTATTCACTACTCTACTCTTACTACCACTAGTCTCTATGGCTTTGTCATTATTGATGATTACTCAAGATATACATGGGTGCATATAATCCTCTACAAGACTGAAGTGCAGGATGTTTTCAGACGATTTGCCAATCATGCCTTGACAAACTATGTCATCAAGATCAAGCACATCAGAAGTGACAACAACACAGAATTCAAGAACACCAGCCTCGACACTTATCTTTATACACTAGGCATCACTCATGAGTTTTCAGCTCCTTACACACCTCAGCAGAATTGCATCGTGGAGCGCAAGAACAGAACCCTCATTGAGATGGCTCGGATGATGCTTGATGAGTACAAGACTCCAAGGAAGTTCTGGCCTGAAGCCATTGATACTGCATGCCATGTCATCAACCGTGTTTATCTTCACAAGCTTCTAAAGAAGACATCATATGAGCTGCTAACTGGTAAGAAGCCAAACGTCAGTTACTTCAGAGTATTTGGTGCTAGGTGCTAGATCAAGAATCCACATCACACTTCAAAATTTGCACCGAAAGCACATGAAGGTTTTATGCTTGGATACAGAAAGGATTCACACTCCTACAGTCTTCAACCTCTTTCACTATAAAGTGGTTGAAACTGTGGATGTGCGGTTCGATGAGACTAACGGCTCGCAAAGATAGCACCTGCCAAATGTGCTAGATGAAGTCCCTCCTAGTGAATCTATCAAGCTCATGGGTACTGGAGAAATCATACCTTCAGAAGCTCAGGCTAAAGACGAACTCATCATTGCACCAAATCAACATGAAGACAATGCTCAGCCTGAAGTAAATGATGTAACTGAAGATAATGATCTGCCAGGGCAAAATCTACGTCCAGTTCATCCCCGTGTTGCAAATGAAGTACAGATTGAGAAGATAATTGATAGCATCAATGCACCTAGTCCACTCACTCGTTCAAGAGCAACACAACTAGCAAATTTATGTGGGCACTTTGCATTTGTCTCTACATCTGAACCCAAGAAAGTTGCTGAAGCCTTTATGGAACCTGAATGGATTCAAGCTATGTAAGAAGAACTTCATCAGTTCGAGCTGAACAATGTATGGGAACTAGTCAACCGTCCTGATCCTAGCAAGCATAATATCATTTGCACCAAATGGATCTATCGCAACAAACAAGATGAGCATGGTCAAGTTGTCAGAAACAAGGCTCGTCTAGTTGATCAAGGCTACACTCAAGTAGAAGGAATTGACTTCGATGAAACATTTGCTCCTGTGGCAAGGCTTGAAGCCATTCGCATACTGCTAGCCTATGCCAACCATCACAATGTTCTTCTGCACCAAATGACTGTGAAGAGTGCCTTTCTCAATGGCAAGATTGAAGAAGAAATATATGTCACACAACCACCTAGCTTTGAAGATCCAAAACATCCTGATATGGTATACAAGCTCAACAAGGCACTGTATGGCCTCAAACAAGCTCCTCGAGCTTGGTATGACACACTCAAAGACTTCTTGAAGAGCAAACGCTTCAAACCTGGTTCTCTAGATCTGACACTCTTCACAAAGACATATGACGGTGAACTGTTTGTGTGTCAAACCTATGTGGATGACATTATCTTCGAATGCACTGACAAAAGATACAGTGATGAGTTTGGTCACCTGATGCAAGAGCTATATTAGATGTCCATGATGGGTGAGCTAAAATTGTTCCTTGGTCTTCAAATCCGTCAGCAGAGCAATGGCATCTTCATATCACAAGAGAAATACCTCAAAGATTGCCTAAAGAAGTTTGGAATGCAAGATTGTAAAGGATACACGACGCCAATGCCAACCAAAGGTCATCTGGGCCCTGACAACAATGGTAAAGAGTTCGATCAAAAGGTGTACTATCGTGGTTCTAAGTCTGACAGTAGAAGTAGGGGTAGGTTAAGGAGAGGCGATGTCCTAGCTATGGAGCAGTTGTGGAGACAAAGGATGTACGAGTTCAGGCCCTTCTCGGAGGAAGTAACAGCCCTACGTCTCGGAGCCCTGAGGCGGTCGAGTGGATTATGAGTATGAGTATTACAAGAATCTGAACCCTTCTATCTGTGGAGGGGGGTGGCTTATATAGAGTGCGCCAGGACCCCAGCCAGCCCACATAATGGAGGGATTAAAGTACATTAAGCTAGGGGGTTCTTGTAACGCCCTCATAAAATGTCTTAACTATCATTAAGTCTATTCAATAGCAAACCGTTGCGCTGCGGAGTGCCTTCTGGCCTTCTGGTGGTCGAGTGAGTCTTCATGGTCGAGTGAGTCTCCATGGTCGAGTCCTTCCAGTCCAGTCGAGTGGATTCCTCTTTGGTCGACTGGAAGATGATCTCTTCTACGAGTGCCCTTGGGTAGGACGTTTAGGTCAGGCCTATGACCCTACCCTAGGTACATGAATCCATCATTAGCCCCCGAATGGATTGAGGCTTGAGTGAAGGAGGAGTTGACGTTGTTTCCGACTGCCTTTTGCATTCTGGCTATGTGTTGTCTTGGATCAAGATCTTCTCTGTTGGTAACAAGAAACTTTCCTTCAGTCGACTTGATCCATTCTTGTTCTTTAGTCGAGTGACTTCTTGTGCTATTCCCGAGCAACGGATCGCAGGAAATCTCGCACTTGACAGACTGATTTGTCGTTCGCGGATCTCGCGGGATACGAAATTTGGGGAAGCGCGCGAAACGGAACGGACTGTGGCGCTTGGATGGGACGTAACAGGGGCGCCTCGATCTCCGCGCCGCTTTTTCCGCCACGTATCACGCAGTGCGGCTGCTCGGGATATGATTGGATTGCTTGGGTCCACCTGTCATCCACTCGGAAGGGATGCTATAAATGTAACTCCCGGAGGCTGATGCACAGTACCTTGTTCTTCCTCCTTCGTTCTCTCCGTCTCCGCTCTCTGCCCTCGCTGCTGCTCCCTCGCCATCTCCCCCCTTGCGCATTCCGCCGGCGGCTATGGGCAAAGAGAAGACGACGATGTTGGAGCGCGCGAAGAAGGCGTCGGTGGCGGAGAAGGCGTCGGCGGCCGAGAAGGCGAAGGGGAGATCCACCGGTCGCGGTGGTTCTTCGTCGAGATCCAAACTGCGAAAGGCTGGGTCGAGGAGATCGGATCCATCGACCATCAGGGAGAAGGATCTCCTTGATATGGCCGACGACGGATTGATTCCCCACGGCGCCGCGAGACTTCCCGGCCGAGAGTGGCAGCCTCAACCGTAAGAGGGTGAGTCGTGCTTTTGGCCACCCATGTCGACCGAGGTTTTTCGTTGCCACCGAGTGTCTTCTTCGAGGTTTTCTGAATTTCTTGAGCCCAGCTCCACCATTTTACTCAAACTCCATCGCATACCTTGCCGCGTTTGTGTCTATGTGCGAAACTTCCTGGCTGTCGACCGCCTTTGGGCTTGTTCAAGTACATCTTCACATGTCGCCTCGGTATGAAGAAGGCAAGCCCCGTGACGAAAGACCCAAGTAGTCCAGATGTGTGGTGGTTTAGGGGTCCAGTTGAGGAACAAAAGCACCTTTCCAGCTATGCATTTTCCCGAGTCGGTCAGAGGCTGGCAGTCGACCTGGTTCTATTGCCGGAATGAGACGACGCCGGGGCACTCGACTGGTCTTCCTGAATTCACCATGAGTCGAGTGAATAGACCCTCCTCCCTGAAGGTTGTTCCAGAAGAGAGGGCTGAAGTGAAGATGCTGATGGACCGCGTGGTGCAGCTGGTTAGGGACGGAGGATCGGCATGGACCTCTGGAGGTTTTTCTTGAGGCGAATCCAGCCCTTCTGGGCCCGGAGTCACTGTATGTGGTTGTATCGCGGCACCGACGACGAGACTCGCGTCCACCCGGAGGCAGTCGACGATACCGTAGTGGAAAGATGGATGGCTTCGATCACCGGGAACAAGGACAATCCTCGCGATCCCGGAGGATTTCTCCGCTTGATCGTGACAGCGTTCGGATAAGGTACACTTGTTCATTTTCCGTTGTATATTTGTCGAGTGCGTTTACGAATTTGGTCGATGAACTCGCTTTGATGCTTCCAGGCCCTCACCGAGCTATACTCAATGCCCAACGGCGCCAGATTCCAACCGAGGAGGGGAAGCCGGTGGAGGTGAGAGCCGGGAAGAGTGGGATTCGATGTTTGCAGGAGACGGCGGCGGCGATGATGATGACGATGACGAGGATGATGATGACGAGGATGAAGAGGAGGAAGCCGCACCACCGCGCTTGGAAAGGCGGTCAAAACTTGTGCACGACCCTTCGGTGAACGTGGTAAGGGAGTTGCGATCGCCTGCTGATCGACCAAACGCCTCGGACCGCTTCTCCGGTGTGCCGATCGAGAAGGCGCCAAGCAACCGAAGGTAGTTCCGCCGAGGACAACCAAGCCTCTGCCAAAAATGAAGGGTCCATCCCCACCATTTCGTGGTAAACACATTGCTTAAATCTCCTTGTTCTATGTAAATTTTGTCTCTGGTTGATACTTGGATCGGTCGACTGATTCTTTGGATTCTCGGTAGCGCGACTTCGAAACCTCAGCTAAGGCGACGACCAGGAGATGGAGGACGCCGCCACCTCAAACCCTGGTACTATATCCTTAATTCTTGTTCTTAGTCGACTGACTCAAGATTTCTGACTTTAACTCTTTTCTGAAGCTCCAACTAATGACATCATCACTCTTCCTGACGACGATGATGAAGATGAGGAGCCATTGAGGACTAGGAGGAGCAGGAAGGCATCTACTGGCAAGGAAGCCCAAGGTGTGACGGTGCCCGAGACCGTTGTGACGGAGGGAGAGGTCGGCACTCGACATACCGTATCCTTCGCGAATCCGTTGACGAGTGCTCGGCCTGCTTCGTCGAGTGCTGGACAACCTTCGATCTTCACCACGCACCACGTCCCGGAGGACCAAGCTGATGCTGCTAAGGAAGCGAGCCGTCAAGCAGGGATCATGATGGAGCAGGTGAAGATCGTTCGGGATGCGAGTCAAGCGGCTTATGATGCCAGCTCTGCCCTTCAGAGCAATGTTGGTCGATCGACCACCACTGCTACATTAGGATATGCTATCAAAACTTTTCTTTCTGAAATTCATAGCAATAGCAGTCACCCACTAGGTGTGTCGATAAAAACTCCGTGTTAGCGGGGGCACGCTGAGTGCACCCGCTGGGTGTAGTCCCCGAGGCTAAGGTCGACTGCTGGCAGTCGGTCTTAGGCTTACTAAGTAGATGTTGATCATTATCCGAATGGGACGAATGGGTTTCTGAGTGCAGTGGGGGCACGCTGAGTGCACCCACTGGGTGTAGTCCCCGAGACTGTAGTCGACTGCTGGCAGTTGATTACAGTCTGAAGAAGTACCGGTCGACTGGTCGACTCGCTCTTTTTTTTTTTTTTGGGCGACTGGTCGACTATGTCTTGAATAAGACCAGTGGGGGCACGCTGAGTGCACCCACTGGGTGTAGTCCCCGAGACTACGGTTGAATGCTGGCATTCAACTGTAGTCTTAGAAACGCATAATTCTTCTTGATTCACTCGGAAGTGGATTATCTCTGATACTTTTTGCAACTGACCCTTCGTAGAAATCTTGTGATCTTGCGGCACGCTACACTGAACTGGAGCAGAAGCATATTCAGCTCGAGTTGGACTTGAAACTAGTGCAAGAGAATCTGACGAAGGCGAAGGAGGAGACCAAAGGTATGTTTGGTGAGATTTCGACGACTCTTTCCTCCTCTCACTTGCTTCAAGTTTGACATTGCTGCTATTTACAGACAAGGTGAGGGAGGCTCAAAGGAAGAAGGAGCTTGAGCTGTCTAAGAAGATCAAGCTTGCTGATGAAAAACTGGCCTCAGTTGCCAGGCTCGAACAGGATAACGCCGATCTGAAGGCTGCTCTGGCCACTGCCAACAAGGATGCTGAGCGAATGAAGGCTGACAAGAAGAACCTGACCGAGAAGATCCTCCAAATGGCTGGGAAGAAGAACGAGCTGGAAAGCTTCTTGGGTGGTCTTGCTAAGAAATTGTTCCTTAAGCTCGAAGGTAACCTTCTTCACTCGACCAATTCTCCCAACTGTTATGTTTCCACTCGACTGTTTTCCTGATTCGGGACTTTGTCTTTGCAGAGTTCTGCCGCAACTTTGAAGAAGAAACCAGCCAGCTGGAGACGAACCTTGACCCTGCCAATTCCCCGGTGAAGGATGAAACTGCTATGAACATCTTCCGACTGGAGTCCCGTGTTGCTGCTGTTGTGGATTATCTCGCAAGATCAAGGTTGCTACGCCCGCATCGACTCGACGCCCTGCCCAATGAGACACTCCAAAATGACCTCGAGTCATTGATGGCTCGATCGAACGCCGCCCCGACCGAGTGCAAGAGTGGAAGAAATCTTGACTCGGTCTTGGCGCAGACGTTGCCACGTGTCTCGCGCGAGTCCATTGCAAGGAAGCCCGAGAAGATAAGTGGCGGCTCTCGAGTGGCCAACACCAAAAGCACGACTTCAGACCTTCATGGAGACTTTCATTGCAGCTGCCACGCGGATTGCCGACGGGATTGATCTTGACGAGTTCGTTGCTCCATCCAGCCCTCCACAGGAGGGGTAAAAAACTTTCCTTGACCTTAAATTTGCCTTGGTATGCCGAGTGGAGTTGTAACCGATAAAACTTTAACAGGCTTAGCGTCTGAGCACTCTCGGTTATTTTAGGTGTCGACCTAAATTTGGATTGGATGTTTGGAAATGATTGCTCCTGGCTTGAATTGCTCTTTGCAGGTTAACAGCGAGATGCCTACTGCAGTCGACTTATTCCTTAGGCGAGCACCGAGCTGCAGCTAAGCCTCCGAGTGGAAGTCTGGCTTACCACTCGGTAGGATTTTAATAACTTAGGCGAGCACTGGGCTGCAGCTAAGCTCCCGAGTGAGAGGTTTGCTCTCCACTCGGTAGGATTTTAATAACTTAGGCGAGCACTGGGCTGCAGCTAAGCCCCCGAGTGGGGGTTTGCTCTCCACTCGGTAGGATTTTAATAACTTAGGCGAGCACTGGGCTGCAGCTAAGCCCCCGAGTGGGAGGTTTGCTCTCCACTCGGTAGGATTTCTTATATCTTAGGCGAGCACTGGGCTGCAGCTAAGCCCCCGAGTGGGAGGTTTGCTCTCCACTCGGTAGGATTTCTTATATCTTAGGCGAGCACTGGGCTGCAGCTAAGCCCCCGAGTGGGAGGTTTGCTCTCCACTCGGTAGGATTTCTTATAACTTAGGCGAGCACTGGGCTGCAGCTAAGCCCCCGAGTGGGAGGTTTGCTCTCCACTCGGTGAGGATTTCTTATATCTTAGGCGCAGCACTGGGGCTGCAGCTAAGCCCCCGAGTGGGAGGTTTGCTCTCCACTCGGTGGGATTTCCGTTGTATTTGTGTCGAAGCTCGGAGAAGAGGGTCGCAGCCGACCTGCACTTCATCTCCCTTGCAATCGCACATCATACTTATGGTGTAGCTCGGAGGAGAGGGCCGCAGTCGACCTGCGCCTCATTTTCCTTGCTAGTATACTTTATACTTAGGCGAGTCCTTGGACTGCAGCTAAGCCTCCGAGTGGAAGTCTGGCTTACCACTCGGTAGGATTTTTAATAACTTAGGCGAGCACTGAGCTGCAGCTAAGCCCCCGAGCGGAAGTCCGGCTTACCACTCGGTAGGATTTTTATTACTTAGGCGAGCAGAGCTGCAGCTAAGCCTCCGAGTGGAAGTCCGCTTACCACTCGGTAGGATTTTAATAACTTAGGCGAGCACTGAGCTGCAGCTAAGCCTCCGAGTGGAAGTCTGGCTTACCACTCGGTAGGATTTTGATTACTTAGGCGAGCACTGAGCTGCAGCTAAGCCTCCGAGTGGAAGTCTGGCTTACCACTCGGTAGGATTTTGATAACTTAGGCGGAACGGATTCGCGCCACCCACTGGGGGAGGTGAAAATTTTACTCGACGAAAATAAAGAGTGACAAAAATTATGAAGGAATTATGACACTATTACTTCAAAGCTCGTGAGCTACAGGAGTACTTTATTACAACTCTTCCGAGTGAAAAACCTTAAGTGTTAAACGGGCGGAGCAGATCCGCATTCCAAGCTCGGGCTCATCGATATCGTGTTCGACATTGTAGAGACGATATGCCCCATTGTGGAGAACCTTTGTGACGATGAAGGACCTTCCCATGAGGGAGCAAGCTTATGTTGCTTCGCTGATCCACCAAGGACCAGATCTCCTTCCCGGAAGGCCCGACCTCTCACATTTCGGCGATAGACGGCGCAAGTCTTGCCGGTAAATGGTCGAACGGATCGAGCCATTTCCTTTCCTCCTCCAGAGGTCGATTGATCCCGACGCGCTTGCTCACCTTCGCTTCATTATAAAGCTCAATTAAGTGGAGCATTGTGAAGGAGATCACTCGGTAAAACTGCTTCGCCCCATAGACCAGGAAAAAGGAGTTCTCCCGATCGACCGATTAGGCGTGGTCCGCAAACCCCAAAGCATCAAGGAAGTTCGTCGACCCAAGCTCCACCGCATGCTTGAGATCTCGCATCAAACGGGCTTCGCACTTTGAGGATCAATCCATTGGCTCGCTCGCTCGTCCATTCGATTGTGGATGGGCGATCAAGCGTAGTCGACTCGTATGCCTTGGGAGTTGCGAAATCCTTGAATTCTTCCGAGTCAAAATTCGACCCATTGTCGTGATAATACTGTGCGGGACTCCATACCGAACGCCAATTTTCCGACGAAGGAAACAGCGATACCGAGATCAAGTTTTTGATTGGCTTAGCCTCAATCCATTTGGTGAACTTGTCGATCGCTACCAAGACATGCGTGAAGCCGCTCCAACCCGCTCGCAAGGGACCGATCATGTCCAACCCCATACTGCGAAAGGCCGACGAGCGGAATGGTCTTCAAGGTCGACGCAGCTTATGTGACATATTGAGTAGAACCGCATCCTTCGCACTTGTCCACTATTTCTTTCGCCATCTCATTTGCTCTTGGCCAGTAAAATCCAGCTCGGTATGCTTTGGCTACAATGGTCCGAGAGGACGCATGGTGACCACAGGTCCCCGAGTGGATATCATTGAGTATGACTCGACCTTCTTCTGGCGTTATGCATTTTTGTCCGACTCCCGTTGGGCTTTCTCTATATAACTGTCCATTGATAATGGTAAAGGCTTTGGATCGACGGACGATCTGTCGAGCCTCTTCCTCATCCTCTGGGAGTTCCTTTCTCAGAATATACGCAATGTATGGAATTGTCCAATCGGGAGTGACTACTAAAACCTCCATGACCAAGTCGACCACTGCCGGGACCTCAACCTCAGTCGAGTCCGTGGCACTCTTGGGTTGTGGAGCTTCCTAAGTAAGGATCTTCTTTGATCGACGGAGTGTGTATATGTTCCAAAACACGCCACTCGAATGGCTTCCCTCTTGGACCCTATCTTCGCCAGATCATCTGCTTTTGATTTTTCGATCGGGGATGTGATGGAGCTCCAACCCTCAAACTTCTTTTCCAGCTTCCTCACTGCATTGCAAAGATCCAATCATAGCCGGGCTTCTCACGCCCCACTCCTTCATCACTTGATTGACCACTAGATCTGAGTCGCCATAAACCATCGAGCGGACGGACGCCGAGTGAGATGGCCATGCACAATCCATATAAAAGGGCCTCATACTCGCCTCATTGTTGGAGGAATCAAAGTGAATCGAGCACATACTTAAGCTTATCTCCTCTGGGGAAACGAGAACAACCCCAAAGACCGAACCATTCAACATCTTGGAGCCGTCAAAGAACATGGTCCAATGCTCCGAGTGAACTTCATCGGTTGTTGTTGTTCAATCCACTCGCAAGGAAATCCGCTATAGCACGGGACTTAATGGCTTTTTTGCCTCGAATTTGATATCAAGGGAAGAAGTTCAATCGCCCACTTCGCCACTCGACCGATTGCGTCTCGTTATGCAAGATCTCGATAAGGAGCGTCGGCGACGATCGTGATGTAATGATCGGAGAAATAGTGAGCAACCTTCTTTGTGGTCATGTATATACCATACACAAGCTTCGATAATGAGGGTATCTCTGCTTGGATGGAGTCAAAACTTCGCACAAATAATACACCGGCGCTGAACTTTGAAGACCTTTCCTTCCTCTTCCGCCGACCGTAAGCACAGAATCGATAACTTGTCCAAGGGCTGCAATGTAAAGCAACAGAGGCTCTTTGCTGATTGGAGCAGCAAGCACCGGCTGGGTGGAGAGCGAGCTTTTAGCTCGGCAAACGCCTGCATCGCTTCGAGTCCACTCGAACTGTCAGCCTTCTTCATCGATCGGTAAAGAGGTAATGCCTTTTCACCGAGTCGTGAGATGAATCGACTTAAAGCGCCAAGCATCCAAGAAGCTTCGGACGTCGTGCACTCGCACAGTATGCTTTCATTCGGAGAATAGTGCCTATCTTCTACGGGTTAGCGCCGATTCCCGCTCGAAACGAAAACCGAGTAATTTTCCACCAGAACTCCGAATGTGCACTTTGACGGATTGAGCTTGATATCGCACCTTCGAGGTTGGCAAATGTTTCGGCGAGGTCGCCAAGCAGGTCGGAACCTTTTCGTGACTTAACGACGATATCATCCATATACGCTTCCACATTCCGACCGATTTGAGTGAGAAGACACTTCAATCATTCGCATAAACGTGGCTCCGGCATTCTTGAGGCGAATGGCATGGTGATATAGCGTAGCACCCGAATGGAGTGATGAAAGCTGTTTTATTTCGCCGGGTCCATATGAGCGGATCTCGATGATACCCGGAATATTCATCTAGAAAAGACAACCTCTCACACCCCGCGGTCGAGTCGACAATTTGATCGATGCGGGAGAGGAATGATCCTTCGGCAGGCCCGATTAATGTGCTTAAAATCAATGCACACGCGAGTGAGTCATCCTTCTTGGGGACCATGACAACATTAGCGAGCCACTCGGAGTGGTAAATCTCTGGATAAATCCTGCCACAACAATGAGCCACTTCTTCCCCAATAGCCTTTCTCTTACGACGGCGGACCGTCCGCAGATGCTCTTTGATCGGTTTCGCTGACTTGTCGACTGAAGGCGATGCTCAGCCAGCCTCGAACACCCGCATGTCACCGGCTTCCATGCAAAGATGTCCCAGCTCTCACGGAGGAACCGGATGAGCGCTTCTTCCTATTTCGAGTCGAGTGTTGTGGATATGTGGGTCGGAGCTGCATCGGGTCGGTCGGATGAATATGGACGGGCTTTGTCTCACCGCATTTACTTGAATGCGCACTCTATGGCTGGCTTCTTAGATCGTAGCAAATCACTCGGATCTGCGTTTTGCATGTACTCGTCGAATTCGATCACGACACTTGGGAGTCGGCAATCTTTGAGCCCTTTGAAAGCACTCTTCCGCCTTCTTCCGATCCCGGTGACAAGTGATCACTCCCTTGGGTCCCGGCATCTTCAGCTTGAGGTACACGTAGCATGGTCGGGCCATGAATCGCGATGCGTGGCGAGCCTCCCAAAATGGCATGGTATGCACTCTGAAAATCCACAACCTCAAAGGTCAACTTTTCTTTGCGGAAGTGCTTGGAATCACCAAAACCACGCCCGGGCTATTTGGCCGAGTGAGTTGGCCTTCTTCCCGGTATGACTCGTGGAAACTCATATTGTTTGGCGCTCAATCGGGACATCGGAATGCCCATCCCTTTCAAGGTATCCGCATATAACAAATTCAGCCCACTACCACCATCCATCAGCACTTTTGTCGACCGAGTGCCTTCGACAACCGGATCGACCACCAACGCTTGCCGCCCGGGGGTGGCAATGTGAGTCGGGTGATCGATTGGTCGAATGTGATGGGTGTCTGGGACCACTTCACATAACTTGGCTTAACTGGGCAACCATATTCACCTCCCGATTGATGACTTTCACCGACTTTTGCTTTCCACATCCGCGAAGATCATCAGTGGAGTTGACATGCGGTATTCCTCCTCCTTTGTCCTCTTTGTCTCCGGCCTTGTCGGCTCCTTCTCCTTGTCCTTAGACTGCTTTGCCTGGCTGCGCCGGATCGAGTCGACATTTGGCGAGTGGTGTGCTTCGGGTAAATAATGTTGCCCTCTTCATCTTTATTTGTGTGAATATGGCACGGCATATCCATCACGTCATTTCCTTCTTTATCTTTCACTTTTTTCGGATTCCAGGATCCTTTGGGCTTCCCCTTGAACTTCCCCTGAGTCACGGCCAGGGCCTCTCCAGGAGCTGCTGGCTCGGCTTTTCGTTTCTGCTTCCGACTGGAATTGCCCTTCTCCGACTGGCTAGGCTTGTATTTACCGCTCCGGAGTCGGTCTTCTTCCTCGCCGTTGGCGTATTTGCTAGCAATCTCCATCATTCGACTCAGGGTCATGTCCCCGGTTCGACCGAACTTCAGACTCAATTCTCTGTTTTTGACGCCGTCCTTGAAGGCGCAAACCGCCTGATGGTCAGACACATTTTCCACAGTATTGTGTAAGGTAATCCATCTCTGAATGTACTCTCGGAGAGTTTCATTGGTCTTCTGCACACAAACTTGCAACTCTGTCAAACCAGCCGGCCGCTTGCAAGTTCCTTCAAAAGTCCTGACGAACACTCGGGACAAATCTTCCCAAGTATATATGCTGCTGTGAGGTAATTGACTCAACCATGCTCTTGCAGAACCTTCCAACATGAGGGGCAAATGTTTCATGGCCACCTCATCATTCCCTCCACCAATCTGAACAGCCACTCGGTAATCCTCGAGCCAAGTTTGTGCTTAGATTCCCCAAAGAACTTGCAGACTCGCTGCCAATCTGAAATTGGGGGATCATCTGCGGCTCGATAGCCTGCTAAAACACTCCGACCGAGACATGCACTCGATTGCTGGTGGGTGCATCCTCTCGGTCCGCCTCGATGGGCTCTGTTCGGTCGACCAAGCCACGCGATAATGGATCGCGCATCAAAGCCTCGGTTCCTCAGGGTCAACTGGAACCCTTCGCCTGATCTTGAATTGTTGTGCATCATCTTGCCGCCGAGGAGCGTATGACCCTTCCTCGGAGGAGAAAGGGCATTCGGCGCTTTGCCATCTCGGTCGAATCGGTCTCCGAGCTGCTCTCGCCGGTTGTCGCGCTTCTTCCCGCCGCTGGAGGCGATCTGGGCTGTGAGCCGATCGATGTTCGCAGCGACGGATCGATATGAATCTGTTCTTGCGCGATCGCGACACGCTGAGTTCTCGTCTCCCGCCGGAGTAAATCTACGATCTGCTGCAAGCCTCTTCCAGCTTCGACCGAAGGCTGGATAGACTCTGCTATCGAAGTTACCGCTAAATTCTGAATTGGCGTGCGGTATACCCGAGTCGGTGGGAAGAGCCGACGTCGACCGGATTCGTGGAGTCGTTGCTGCTGGCTGCCGAGTGCTCGCCAAGATTCTCAAGCGGCGCGTTCAGCCACATTGGCCAAACGTGCTTCCTCCAAGGCACGAGCCTCGTGGGTCTCTCCGGCGATAGGAGTATGTAGTGCATCCATGTTCTGCGACGAAGCTCTTCTCTCTGCAGAGTCGAGTGTCTCGGGCTGGTACTCCTCGTGTTCTTGCACGGGTCACCTCCTCCGGCGGCTCCACCGCCAGGCGGCCGGGAGGATGTGAGGGCCGTCGACCATGAGGATCTCCGCCACTGGATCACCGCTATCACACTCGGATCACGCTCTCTGAGCCGGTCGACAGATCGAACAGCCGTAGGGATTCGCTGGCTCGATAATCGCGACTGGCGGTGGCTGTCTGGCGAGCCACCGCGTGCTTCACCCACCGCTGAAGCCTCGACCGACCAGGCGCTTCTTGCTGGTGGGAGATCAAGGAGCGATCGATAGGGGAGTCGACCGACACTGGTCGACGGTTGCCGCAGCAAAGCGCGCCTTGAACACATGCGCGAAAGTCGCCGCCCCTACGGACGGGGCGCCTCAATGTCAAGAGGGGCCTCCACGGAGCCATGCGGAGTCGTCAGCGACAAAGTGAGAGCTCCGAGACGGATCTCGTGCCCCTCACCCAAAACTCCAGCGAGTCAACATGATGAAGGTACTGAAGCACTGCAACTCCTCCACAAATCGCTAAAACACCGTCCCCACGGTGGGCGCCAACTGTCGTGGTTCTAAGTCTGACAGTAGAAGTAGGGGTAGGTTAAGGAGAGGCGATGTCCTAGCTATGGAGCAGTTGTGGAGACAAAGGATGTACGAGTTCAGGCCCTTCTCGGAGGAAGTAACAGCCCTACGTCTCGGAGCCCTGAGGCGGTCGAGTGGATTATGAGTATGAGTATTACAAGAATCTGAACCCTTCTATCTGTGGAGGGGGGTGGCTTATATAGAGTGCGCCAGGACCCCAGCCAGCCCACATAATGGAGGGATTAAAGTACATTAAGCTAGGGGGGTTACTGGTAACGCCCCTCATAAGGTGTCTTAACTATCATTAAGTCTATTCAATAGCAAACCGTTGCGCTGCAGAGTGCCTTCTGGCCTTCTGGTGGTCGAGTGAGTCTTCATGGTCGAGTGAGTCTCCATGGTCGAGTCCTTCCAGTCCAGTCGAGTGGATTCCTCTTTGGTCGACTGGAAGATGATCTCTTCTACGAGTGCCCTTGGGTAGGACGTTTAGGTCAGGCCTATGACCCTACCCTAGGTACATGAATCCATCATGTACCGCTCCATGATTGGTTCTTTACTTTACTTATGTGCATCTAGGCCAGATATAATGCTTAGCGTTTGCATGTGTGCCCGATTCCAAGCGGCGCCAAAGGAATCGCATCACCTTGCGGTAAAGAGAATACTTCGATATTTGGCATACACCCCAACAATAGGATTATGGTATCCAAAGGGCTCAACATTTGATCTGATTGGATATTCTGATGCTGATTATGCTGGTGACAAGGTTGGTCGCAAGTCCACTTCAGGAACATGTCACTTTCTCGGTCGATCACTTGTTCGTTGGTCTTCAAAGAAGCAGAACTGTGTATTACTCTCCACTACTGAATCTGAATACATTGCTGCTGGATCATGCTGTGCTCAGCTTCTCTGGATGAAGCAAACACTCAAGGACTATGGCATCAACACGAAGAATGTACCACTCTTCTGTGACAATGAAAGCGCCATCAAGCTTTCCAAGAATCCAGTTCAGCACTCGAAGAAAAAGCACATTCAGATCCGTCATCACTTTCTCAGAGATCATGTCAACAAGGAAGATGATATCATTCACGTCAACATTGAAGAGCAATTGGCAGATATCTTCACTAAGCCCTTGGATGAGAAAAGGTTTTGCAAGTTGCGGTGTGAGCTAAATATCTTAGAATCCTCAAATGTCCTATGATTGGACACACATCCTAACGCTTATGCATGTTGACGACTTAGATGTGCAACACACGAAGTAACGTATATCTTCAATCAATGAAGACTTACCCTCTGAGTGTGAATACATTAATGTGGAATTTGACTTTGGAGCGCCACGATAATTGTGCGCCGTGTCTGGGTCTAATACTTCCTATACGATGGGTAACGCCACCACCAAATTCTTATTGAAGTGTTTCTCTTGGCGTTATTGTTGCACAGTCTTCGCATTTGGTTTGTCTTCCACATTGATTTGTCTTCATGATTTATTTTCACAATGTTGAGTTGGTCTTTATATATATATATATATATATATATATATATATATATATATATATATGTGTGTGTGTGTGTGTGTGTGTGTGTGTGTGTGTGTGTGTTCTGTCCTCTACAGCATTCACTTATAGCTATGTCTTCATTCTTGAATCTTTATTGATCTAAGTGAATGTGATCGGACCCTAACCTATTATGTGCTTCTACCTCAATTATATCTGTCCAAATCATATGCATTCTATTGAAACCTGTCTATTGTCTTCTCTGAGTCCTTGTCATTAGAGGACAATCTGACAAACATATAAATCTATTTTAATGTTGTATCCTTATTGCCTAAAAACTGGAGAAGCCGGAACGACCACCCGACAATCCAGGCGTGCGTGGGAACATGGAACAACTTTAAATGAGTTGCATGCGTGCCACGTGTCTCTCAGATGTGAACCGCTAGGGGCACCTACGTAATTGCGCTGCACCTCCCTCCTCCTTCTTATAAATACTCACCCGTGCGGTCAATATATGTTCTTCCACCTCACCACCACAAACAAACCCTAGCACCTCTGCTAGCTCGCGTCGACGCTGGAGACAAAGCGCTTAGCTGTCGCGACTCCTTCGACGCCGTCCTCACGCCGGCCGCGGACCTCGTCCTCCCTCCGCCACCGTAGGTGTCTTCCGCCGCCAAGTTAGGACATGGGAGATTGAACTGCTTAGCCTCTCTTCCAACCACGTCTAGCAGTTCGTCAGCGGTAATTAAATCTTACTTTTCACTGCCTTTTGATCCGTCAAATCCGTCCACTTCAACAAATAGTGGGTTCTTCACTTCCAAATCTGGATGTATCTTCTTCTGCATCTCATACCATGCCAAGTATATTCACTTATGCTTCATAACTAGTTAGATTCCTCACTTGTACCTATTCATGGATTCATACAAATCTAAAACCAACTCTCTCCAAATAAGTGAATGTCTTTGCACTATGAGGTCAATGTCTTCTAAACTGATTTATCTTCAAAATCTTCTAAGAATGCATATGACCTCTTCCCCTTCCCTTGCATCTCTAATGCTGTCACAAGTACATGTCCGTGGGAGAATCCCTTGGTTCTCATAGTCTGCATTCATTTGCAGAATACTTACAACGTCACATTGAATCACCTGAAGCCAGTTATTGTCTGACCAACAGACGGAAGCCATTCACTGTGTTGAAGCCTATCAGTCTGAATATTATGGCTTCAGAGAAGTCTGCACGCAAGGGTGGCAGGCAACACTGTGGCAACACTGCACTCGATTTGCCTCTTGATCTGTATGAGCTGTACAAGTCAGATCCAGAAGAAAACTACAACCAGCGCAAGAACCAAATTCAGTGGATCCGAAGATATTGGGCTGAGGAATGGTTCAAGTATAGGTTCGTCGCGCATGAATATGCTGAAAAGAACGCCATCAAGCGGCCATTGGGTGACTGTCTATACCGAGGCTTGGTGCCGAAGAGCAAGGCTGAAGCCATTGAGCGGAACTTCTATCCTTTCTTGGTCAGAGGACCACAGCCTGAAGCCGCCAACCCATCTTCTCTGTTATAGTGTCATGACGACAATCTGTTCAAGTGCAACTATCAGTTTGCTAAAGATTCAGTTGCCAAGAACCACAAGGAGTTTGGCCTCAACTTCAACCCTGGCCCCTCCGCTCCAAGATTACATGGGACACGTGAAGCTAATGAAAACAGAATTGGCCCCTTCGCCAATTTTGATGGGCTTCTGTCTCACATTGCTGCTCAGGGAGCAGCAGTGGATCAATCTGCTGGAGAAGCTGATTCTGAAGATGCTCCCTCACCTCCAAAGGAGAAGAAGAAGAAGAAGGCAAAAGCTTCAAAGCCATCTTATTCACCAAAAGCTTCAACAAGGAAGACTCTGAAGACTGCACCGCCTGAATCTAGTGTGTAGTCTGAAGACTTATCTCGTGTGTCCAAGAGGACCAAGACGCCATTGCCCAAGAAGGCCACTGGGCAACCCTTGACTCCGTTTGCTATTCTGCGCAACGAAGATGAAGCCATTGATCTGTCCAGTGATGAAGATCTTGGAGATGATGCTCTGGAAATGCTTATCAAGAGCAAGCAAGAGGTAGAAATCTTCAACGATCTACCCCTCTTTGATGTTGATATTCTAAATAACTTCATTGATGAGTGGTTCGATAACCAGGACATCAGTATTGATGATCTTCAGCTCCCTGTGGACATCAGCGTCACCTTCCATGGAGCCATTGCTGGTGAATTGGCCTTGGCTCAAAAGATTGTTGAGCTGAAAAACAATAATGATTATGAGAAGGCTCACTTCAAGAAGAATATGGCCAAGCTCAGCATGGAAGATGTTCAAATCTTCAAGAAGATGTTGCATGATCTCAAGGAGGAGTTCCACAAGAAGCGTACTAAAGCTAAAGGCTCACGAGAGCGCATGAAGTATTTCGCTCAGAAGTGCGTTCAAGTTCACAATGAAGCTGAGAAGCGCAAAGCTCTTGGGCGCCCTGGCATCAATCCCAGGATGGCTGCCAAACAGAAGAAGCCTGCTGAGACCCAAACTGCACCAAGGTAGGAAGAACCTCGCATTGTCTTCCCTGCCAGCATGATAGGCTCGAAGCCTCAGGCCCCCTCAGCAGCTTCAGAGCTGAACAAAAACAAGGGCAGCTGAAGTTGAAGCCAAGAAGCACAAGCACAAGGACGTATCTGATGATGCCCTTCCAAGAAGAAGTTGAAGACTAAGGAAACTAAGTCTTTAAGGAAAGAGCGTGCTATGGCCTCTCAGCCACTCATTGTTGAACCCATCTCAGTTGCTCCTCCTGCTGCCACAAATCAAGAACGGCGTGTTGTGCTCCACCAGCCTGCTTCCACAGAGGCTCAAGTAGAAGAACAAATTCCAGCTGTTGACCCCAACGCAGCTGAAGACATTGGTCATGAAGACAATGTTGTTGATGATGAAGTCCTTCCTCAAGTCGAGCACCACTTGGTATCATCGCCTACCCCAACAAGCAGTGAATATGTTAGCATTGGCCATCCTTTGACGCCAATCACTCAAGATGATTCCTGGGCTGAGCACCCTCAAGAAGAAGCCCCAGTTCATGATGAAACATCTCGTACTCCACCAGCACCAGTTACCAATCAAGTGTTGAATGACGACAAATACATGGAGATCACACCATCACCAAAGCGTTGCCTGTGTTTCAACGGCTTCGTAGAGGTCTCAGACCATCTGTCTCCATGTCAACCATCCAAGAAGAAGATTCACAACAATCCAGCTCAGTGGCACTTCAAGTGTTCCCTGAAGAGAATCCTTCTATGACGGTTCCAGTGTCTGAAGCCAAAGCTGCTAAAGACATTCTGGCTGCATCAGCCGATGAAGAAGAAGAAAGAAGAGAAGAGAGAGTTGCCACACCCCCTGCCCAGATCAAGTCATTCTCAAGGAGAATGTGATTGTGCAAGATCCTCCGGTCGTTGACCAAATGGAGGTTGATAACAATGAGGCTGTCACACACACTGCTAAAGCCAATGACCTTGTCTTGGCTGAAGATCTTGTGGAGCCTGAAGCTAATGTTAATCCTGAAGCTTCTGTGACACCGGTCCCCACCGACGGCGCTGTTCCTCCCCCAAGGCCTCACACTATGGAAAGGGCCTTCAATCGTGATGGGGAGTTGGTCATAGTTCGCTGGCCAATCTTGGTTCCTCCCACTGCTCCCGGACCCCAATATGATTATCATGTGAAGCAGCAACCACAAGTTCGGAAGCCTAAGCCCAGGCTGCCAAGGCTTCCAGGTGCTGCTACATCACCAGGATCTTTCAGTGTCAATAGCTTCAGAGCACACAAACAAGGACAAGAACCCATACTCGAAGCTAAAGATCTCTTCAGATCACTTCTGGAGCCATCAACAGCGCAACTATTACTCCTGTGTCCTCTACAATCAAGAGAGAATCTTTCCTCACATGTGTCTTGATTGTGAAGCTATTGCTAGCCTCCCCTCTCTTGAAGAAGCTCTGGACTGCTTTCGGGATGCTGGTCTTCTGCATTTTGTCACTGCCAAAGAGCACTGGAATGAAGAGCTTCTGCTGCAGTTCTATGCTACTCTTCACATTCGTGGCTACAACAGGGATCCAAGACATGGATCCACGAGTGGATGACAGGAGATGTGCACCATGAAGCCAAAGCTTAAGATATCATCGAGCTTACCTCCCTGCCCACTCCTGGTGAACTGTATGAGCCTGGTTGTCAGTGTCACGGAGAAGAACTGCAGAGCATTTTTCAGAGGCCTGAACCCAATATGAGTCAGATGATCATCATGATGAAGCCATTGCCTCAAGATGCAGAATATCCCAAGGAATTCTTTGTCCAGGACCTCGAGTACTTGCCTCGCACAGTCTATCATATACTGAGGCGTACTCTATGGCCAATCAAGGGACACTCTTCTGAAGCCAAACTTGAGGGCACTATGAAGACTTTGGTATTCTATATTGTCAACGGCATCAGATTCAACTCCTAGGATTTCTTCATCAGACAACTTGCTACATCTGGGATTGATCTATTTGGCCTAAAGTTTTATGCTCCATGGGTAATGCGCCTAATCAAACTCCATTCTTCTATCAACTATTAGCCTTCAGCATGCAACCATCTTGTCTTTCTGCCTGAGGTTTAACTGTCAGTTGAAGCCATCTACCCCGAGCCTACCAAGGAGCCACTATATCTTCATAATGTTGATCATCAAAGCTTCACTCAGCCAATAGAAGGATTTCATGTACCAAATGCTACTATTCCTGCCTATCCTCTGGCTGGCAATGTGCGTATGCCTCATCGAGCAAACACCGAAGCCACAGCCAGTACAATTGCTCAAAGGCCTCGGAAGCGTTCTTGTGTACTCAATGATTGAGAGCTGCTTGTGGCCTTACATCAGAAGCATGACAAGCACCACGACTGGCTGAAGCGTTAGATGCATAGTCTCTTGGTGGATGTCAATTGCATTCGCAATCTGGCCACCAAGAACTCATTTGTTGCCCATGAGAATGCGCGACGGTCCTGGAAGAGCCTCACTCTACTGTGTTCTGAAGACGATCTTCGCGCAGATGGCTTCACCGAAAGCTTCAAGTTTGATTCCAGGCCTCCACCAAATGCAAGCTGGCGCTGCACTCCCTCACTTGAATATTCTGAGTATTCATCTTTGGGTGCAACTGTTGTTGCGAATGTCGTTGATGAAGAAGACGACACCACTTCACCGACCATGGCTACACTGCATCAGGCCCTTCTGCACCACCAAACTCCAACGCCGACCCTGCTCCACCATCTGCTCCTTCTGGGAACGAGTAGATGCTCTATGTCTTCAAACCTTTTTGGTCATTACTGACAAAAGGGGGAGAAGCATATGAGTTGATAGTCTTCAAGCGGATCCTTATGGGTGGTTGCATTATTTTGCCAAGTTTTTACAACTCTCTTCTTTTGATACATTCTATTCTTTGAGTTGTAACACTTAAACTCGATGGCCGTCTGCTACTTTTTCTGCTATTCTGTGATGCGATGGTAAAATCCGCATGAAGTCATTCTGCAGACGTCCATTTTCCATTATGCATAACATTATCTTCATTATCTGCCTATATGCATAATGTATTGTCTTCACACTTTGAAGATGGCCTCCACAAAGCAAAACCTGCCATGTGTGTTTGCTTTCCAAAGCAAATCATTTATATGCGCATCTTCAGGGGGAGCCTCGTCATATGTATGAAGACAATACTTACAACACTAAACTTTAACATACTTTTATCCCTGTTGAAAACTTCAACCAGTTCGTCATCAATCACCATAAAGGGGGAGATTGTAAGTGCATCTAGTGGCACCCCTAGTTGGTTTTGGAGTATTGACGACAAACTTGGTTGAGGGACTAATGTATTTGTGAGAATTGCAGGATAACACAGGTAGTAGTCCCATATTGATTCGGTTTACCTACCAGAGATGACCCCTAAAAATGTGGGAAGACATTGAAGACAATGGTGGTCTGTGAAGATATTCACATTGAAGACTATGACAAGAGAAGACATCGCATGAAGACTATGGAGTGCGAAGACATTGTTGTTTCGTAGTTCCTTTTCTTCTTTGTTGAGTCATAGGAACCACCGCATTGTTAAGTGGGGTCCAAGTGAACAAAATCAGAGTGACTGAAGTGATGCTCAAACAAATCCTATGTCTTCGAGCAAAGACAATGAGAGCAAATCTTATCCAGAGCTGGATGAGTCAGCTTTACTTGTAGCCCAAGTCAAGTTGCCGCGTGTGTTTGAAATCTGACCGTTGGACACGTGTCAGTTCCTTAGTGAGCCAGGGTCATTTTGGAAAAATCAGGCCGGGTTACCTCCTGGCTATAAATAGCCCACCCCCTACACCATAAATTGGTGGCCGCTCAGATTTAGTGCACGACTTTTGTCGTTTGAGAGCAACCCACCTCCGAAGCCTTTGAGAGAGTAATTTGCAAGGACAAAGCCCAAAACATCCAGAGGCAAAGAGTGTTAGGCATCACTGAAGTCTTTCTGTCCGCGTGATCTGAAGACTTATTACACTTGAGGACTATGAATCCTCTAGCCGGTTAGGCGTCGTGTTCTGAGAATCCAAGAGTCATTCTAGATTGCCGGTGAACAAAGTCTGTGAAGGTTTGGAAGTCTCCCTTGAAGACTTACCAGAGTGATTGGGCGAGGACTAAGTGTTATTAGCTCAAGGGGAATAAGGTGAAGACACAGTCTTCTGAGTTGAATCTCAGCCTCCCTAACCAGACGTACAGTTGTCAAGGAAACTGGAACAGGTCCAACAAATCCCTTGTCCTCTCCGAGCAACTGGTTCTATCCTTCCTCTCTCTCTTTACTTACAGTTTGTCTTCGTGAAGTCTTTGCCAATTTGCCTGATCTGATTGACTTCATTGTGTGAAGACTGTTTACTGTTTGGCTTCAAACTGTCTTCCATCCTGATCCATACTACCTAGCTGCTGATAGTCTTCGTGCTTTCACTACATTGCTTACTTGACTATGGCTTGTCTAGTGTAGTCTACCTTCCGCTGCATATCAATAGATTCATTTCTATTATTTGTCTTCAAAGCACCCATGTTTTGAAGACTTTCATAAAAATCGCCTATTCACCCCCCCCTCTAGTCGAATACAACACTTTCAATATCCATCAAGTTCAGACAACCAATGCATTATTCGATTCATAGGTACACATCAAGAATTACATAAGAACCAAATAAAGAATGATGAACCACAATTGTATACTTGTACTATTAAAAACGGTAAAGAAAGAGGCAAAATACATTCTGGTTGCTGAACAAGGTGAAGTGGAATGCCCATATTGTGCCCTCCTCCATGGAGAAGGCACGCACGACTCTAGTCCAACCCCTTGTGATGGCCGACCGCCCATCCTTCACGGTCTTCATGAAAACATCTAAATAATCATCGTGTTCTAGTAGAAATACTTTAACCTTTGCATGCCCACCAATCATGTAGTTTGAGATGTAATCTTTAGTAAACTGCTTTGGGAACCACTACAAAGGAAAAAAAGATTCAGACATTGTCATCTAACACAACTCATTATGGGCAGTAAAAAGAAGGCTGCAGAGTTCTTACTTACCATCCTGCAGTTCATTGTTGTATTGGATAAAGTGTAAACAAATAGTTTAATTGCCACCTTTTGACCCATTTTACTAACAATCTTTATCAGCTTCCTCACTTGATGCTGGTTCATCGATATCTCATTTCCCCATACGCAGAAAGGGTCGAAGCGCGGATCTTTACCAATGACATATGTACCTAAAAGCACCAAGTTAATATTAGAAGCTAAACACCAATTGCACAATGATGTAGTACAACACTCTTTTATAATATCTTATAACATCCAATATACTCACATATTAGATGAATTAACATCTTATATTATGGGCCGGAAGGAGTTTATTGCATTCTTACAAATTATCGGCTGATTAACTGCTGTTGTATCTATGGGTTAGAGTTAGTTTGAGCTAGTTCGGGCTCAAATAGCCCTAAAGTATATCTAAACACGAGGGCTAGTTTGAGCTAGTTGCATCTATAACCCACCCAAAAAATATCCAACCCAAGAGGTGTTAATTGGAGCTAGTTCTTCTAGTATATTTATTGTCAATCTAAGTATCTAACCCTGTCATCCAAACACCTCTTTGGATGGAGTTAGTTCAGGGTTAGTCATGAGCTAGAAACTAACTCTAACCTCTAGCTAAGTTGAGTATCCAAACAGGGATGTGTTGTTATTATTGCTGCTGCTGCTCTTCTACGTTTATCTAGACATCATCAGAACATTAAGGTAACACTCTTCCTTGTTGCTATGTAGCCTAGGATTGCATATGTAGACATTAAGTACAGTGCATGTTGCTATGTAGCCTCAGATATATTACAAATGGCCCTAGTTAACCTAATGATAAATGGGTTGCGGATATATTTAGTTAAAAGTCCGATTCACCAATTAGTCCCTTATCAGCTCTCAGCCTATATGGTACCAGCTACCGATATCCTGAACAGTGAGCATATATAAGCCATGGGACGAAACTAACCTCGATGGAAAATAGCAGTCGTTCCCAAAATTGTCCTGTGTAGGTACATCGAGAAGCATGTTAAGCACAATAGGCTAAACATCTAACAAAAT
This sequence comes from Aegilops speltoides, assembly GCA_021437245.1. Classification (NCBI taxonomy): domain Eukaryota; kingdom Viridiplantae; phylum Streptophyta; class Magnoliopsida; order Poales; family Poaceae; genus Aegilops; species Aegilops speltoides. Next base: position 373,112,545 of record CM038142.1, read on the forward strand.
TATCCATGGCAGACAAAATAATCTCCAAAGGATAGCTTCAGTGTGCAGGTTTAAGCATGCTAGTAAAGCAAAACAAGTGGAAAGGTGTGTTAACTGCAACATGCCTAACATTTAACAACAAGCAAACATAGTCATTCAAAGTGGTATTGTGCCGGTCTAAGTACACTGGTTATTGTTAAATAAAAATGGAAAGGCGTGTTTAACTACAAGATGCAGCAACCAAATGTAGTCATTCATGCCCTATTTGTTTCAGCTTCGCTTGGATTTTAATCACTTATGGATTCGCTTCGGTGGCAAAGTTGTTTCTGCGAATCAGCTTCACCACCGAAATACACTTTGAGCTGCTTCAGGAAATTGCACTAAAAATGACCCAAATCTAGATTCAGCTTCACAGGCAAAGCTGATTCCAAATAGCTATTTGTTTCGGATTCCAGATTCGGCTTCACTGGCAATGTTGAATCTGGTCCCAGAAACTGAAACAAACAGGGCCATAGTGGTATTATTGAAACTGGTACTGATGAAATTGAACTGCACAGTTCATACTTGCACATGTAGAACATCACGTTGTGAATAACTGGAATAAACAAGACATACTACGAACAACCAAAGATAGCATTTGAAACTGGACATATGCTAACTACAAACAACAGAACAATCAAAAAACTTTAGAAGAGGCATATGCTAGCTATAACAGGCTTAATAGAAAGCAAATATATGCATTCCTATTGTTAAAACTGGATTGATGAAATGTACTACACAGTAAATAATTGCACATATAGAGCATCGCATTGTGAACAACTAAAATAAACAAGGCATACTGCAAACAACCAGATATAGCAATTAAAACTGGACATATTCTTACTACACTACAAAAGGGACTTGACAAAACAAATCATGGGTTTCCCCCTGTGAAGAGGCATGGCAAAACAAATCATGGGTTTCCTCACTTGTCACAAATGGGCTCATTCCTGTGGGAAGAGCTCGAACCCTGGATACGCTCCATGTTGTCGCAGATGGGCTCCTTCCCCTTGAAAGAGCATGGCTATAGGGTGCCCTCCCTGATGTCGCAGACAGGCTCTTTCCCCTTGGAAGAGAAGATGGGCTCTTTCCGCTTGGAAGAGCTGGAGAGGGTGCCCTCCTCGTGGTCGCCGTCGATGCGGTATGACTTGGAAGTTGTGGATCCCAAGCCAGCGTCGCAGAACGTGTCCTTCAGAAATGACAAAAGGGGCTCGATGGCGATGTAGGATGGGAAGTTGTTGACAGCGAGCCAGAGGAGATCAGCGGCGAGGCCATGGATGAGCTCGACGGTGGTTGAACCCAAGGGGTTGGAGTGAGCCACTTAACCTATGACACAGCCCGCCTCAGGCCATCGCTGTCGATGACCTCGATGTCGTAGCCGACATCCATGACATACCCACATACTCTAGCCTGCTGCTTGAGTGTCTGCCGCCAGTAATGGTCGTCAGCTTCTATTGATTACAACACAAGGATTACAACTCGAAACTTAGAACAAGATATGACTCTATATGAATGCCTCCGGTGGTGTACCGGGACGGTGCAATTAATCAAGAGTGACATGTATGGAAAATAATGCATGGTGGCTTTGCCACAAATACGATGTCAACTACAAGATCATGCAATGGCAATATGACAAAAGTAATGTATGTCATGATGATGATGGTGGAAGTTGCATGGCAATATATCTCGGAATGGCTATGGAAATGCCATGGTAGGTAGGTATGGTGGCTGTTTTGAGGAAGATATAAGGAGGTTTATGTGTGATAGAGTATATCGTATCACAGGGTTTGGATGCACCGGCGAAGTTTGCGCCAACTCTCAAGGTGAGAAAGGGCAATGCACGGTACCGAAGAGGCTAGCAAAGGTGGAAAGGTGAGAGTGTGTATAATACATGGACTCAACATTAGTCAAAAGAACTCATATACTTATTGCAAAAAATTTAGAAGTCATCAAAAATTCAAGTATTACGCGCATGCTCCTAGGGGGATAGACTGGTAGGAAAAGACCATCTCTCGTCCCCGACTGCCACTCATAAGGATGCACAAGCCAGGTACACTTCATGTTTCAAATTTGTTACACAACTTTAACCATACGTGCATGCTACGGGACTTGCAAACTTCAAAACAAGTATTTCTCGAATTCATAATCACCCAACTAGCATGACTTTGATATTATCACCTCCATATCTCAAAACAATTATCAAGCATCAAACTTATCTTAGTATTCAATTCACTCAAAAGAAAGTTTCACATATCTTGAACACCAAGTATATTAACATTAAGCAAATTACCATGCTATTAAAGACGCTCAAAATAATCTAAGTGAAGCATGAGATATAAATAGTTTCTTTAAAACAAATCCACCACTGTGCTCTAAAAGATCTAAGTGAAGTACTAGAGCAAAAATTATCACGCTCAAAAGATATAAGTGAAGCACTATGAGCAAAACTATCAAGCTCAAAAGATATAAGTGAAGCACATAGAGTATTCTAACAAATTCCAATTCATGTATGGCTATCTCAAAAGATGTGTACAGAAAGGATGATTGCGTAAGACTAACAAGCAAAGACACAAATAATACAAGACACTCCAAGCAAAACACATATCATGTTGGTGAATAAAAATATAGCTCCAAGTAAATTACCGATGGAAGTGGACGAAAGAGGGGATGCCTTCCGGGGCATCCCCAATCTTTGACTTTTTGGTGTCCTTGGATTATCTTGGGGGTGCCATGGGCATCCCCAAGCTTAGGCTCTTGCCACTCCTTGTTCCATAATCCATCAAAAGAATTCACCCAAAACTTGAAAACTTCACAACACAAAACTCAACAGAAATCTCGTGAGCTCCGTTAGAGAAAGAAAACAAAAGACTACTTCAAGGTACTGTAATGAACTCATTCTTTATTTATATTGGTGTTAAAACTACTGTATTCCAACTTCTCTATGGTTTATAAACTAATTTACTAGCCATAGATTCATCAAAATAAGCAAACAACACACAAAAAACAGAATCTGTCAAAAACAGAACAGTCTGTAGCAATCTGTAACTAACGCAAACTTATGGAACTCTAAAAATTCTACCAAAATAGGAAGTCCTGGATAATTTATTTATTGATCATCAGCAAAAAGAATCAACGCAAAAGAACGTTCCTGTGATTTATCATAACTAAATTCGTGCGTGCAAAGTTTCTGTTTTTCAGCAGAATCAAATCAACTATCATCGTAGGTTATCCTATAGGTTCTACTTGGCACAAACACTAATTAAAACATAAAACCACATCTAAACAGAAGGTAGATGGATTATTTAGTCCTAAACAGAAGCAAAAACAAAAACACAAAATAAAATTGGGTTGCCTCCCAACAAGCGCTATCGTTTAACGCCCCTAGCTAGGCATAAAAGCAAGGATAGATCTAGGTATTGTCATCTTTGGTAGGCAATCCATAAGTGGCTCTCATGATAGATTCATATGGTAATTTTATTTTCTTTCTAGGGAAGTGTTCCATACCCTTCTTTAAGGGAAATTGGAATCTAATATTCCCTTCTTTCATATCAATAATTGCACCAATCGTTCTAAGGAAAGGTCTACCAAGAATAATAGGACATGAAGGATTGCAATCTATATCAAGAACGATAAAATCTACGAGCACATAATTCCTATTTGCAACAATAAGAACATCATTAATTCTTCCCATAGGTTTTTTAATAGTGGAATCCGCAAAATGCAGGTTTAGAGAGCAATCATCAATATCACGGAAATCTAGCAAATCACATAAAGTTTTGGGAATAGTAGAGACACTAGCACCCAAATCACACAAAGCATGAAACTCAAAATCTTTAATTTTAATTCTAATAGTAGGTTCCCATTCATCATAGAGTTTGTTAGGGATAGAAAGTTTCAACTCAAGTTTTTCTTCATAAGATTGCATCAAGGCATCAACAATGTGTTCAGTAAAGGCATTATTTTGACTATAAGCATGAGGAGAATCTAGCACGGATTGCAACAAGGAAATACAACCAATCAAAGAGCAATTTTCATAATTAAATTCCTTGAGATCCAAAATAGTGGGTTTAGCAACATCAAGGTTTTTATTTATTTCAATCCCACTTTCATCGATTTCATCATCAAGATCTAGAAACTCCGAATTCTTAGAACGCCTTCTAGGTAAAGGAAGATAATCTTCAGATTCATCAAGATTCATATTGCAAAACAAAGATTTAATCGGGGACACATCAATAACTTTTAGATCTTCATCTTGATTTTCATAGGGATTGGAACAACACGCTTTAATAAAGGCATCTTTGGAAGCACGCATCCTAGCGGTTCTTTCCTTGCACTCATCAATGGAAATTCTCATGGCTTTGAGAGACTCATTGATATCATGCTTAGGAGGAATAGATCTAAGCTTTAAATAATCAATTTCAAGAGAAATTCTATCAACGTTCCTAGCCAAATCATCAACTTTAAGCAATTTCTCTTCAAGCAAAGCATTAAAATTCTTTTGTGAATTCATAAACTCTTTAACACTACTCTCAAATTTAGAGATCTTATTAAAATTTCCATAAAAGTTATTGTAGGAATTTCCATAATTATTAGAAGGATTACTAGGATAAGGCCTAGGATTAAAATTCCCTCTATAAGCGTTGTTTCCAAAACTATTCCTACCAACAAAATTCACATCCATAGATTCATTATTATTCTCAAGCAAAGTAGATAAAGGCATATCATTGGGATCAAGAGGAGTATTTTTAGGAGCAAACATCTTCATAAGTTCATCCATCTTTTCACTCAAAACATTGATTTCTTCTATAGCATGCACTTTTTTACAAGAAGTCTTTCAGTGTGCCATTGAGAATAATTAGTATAATATTATCAAGCAATTTGGTAGCATCCCCTAACGTAATTTACATAAAAGTGCCTCCCGCGGCCGAATCTAAAATATTTCTAGAAGCAAAATTCAATCCGGCATAAAAAATTTGTATGATCATCCATAAATTCAAACCATGAGTAGGGCAATTGTGAAGCATTAATTTCATTCTTCCCCAAGATTGGGCAACATGCTCATGATCAAGTTGTTTAAAATTCATGATATCGTTCCTAAGAGTGATAATCTTAGCGGGAGGAAAATACTTAGAGATAAAAGCATCTTTGCACTTGTTCCAAGAATCAATACTATTTCTAGGCAAAGATGAAAACCAAACTTTAGCATGATCTCTAAGTGAAAACGGAAATAACTTCAATTTGACAATATTGTTATCCGTATCTTTCTTCTTTTGCATATCACACAAATCAACAAAATTGTTTAGATGAGTAGCGGCATCTTCACTAGGAAGGCCGATTTAATTGATCTTTCATAACAAGATTCAAAAAGCGGTATTGATTTCACAAGACTCATCATTATTAAGAGGAGCAATCAGAGTACTAAGGAAATCATTATTATTGGTATTCGAGAAATCACACAATTTGGTATTATCTTGCGCCATGGCAACAAGTAATCCAACACACAAGCAAACAGAAAGGTAACGAGAAAAGGCAAACGGGAAAGAGAGGAGGAGATTGGGAAAGAGAGGGCAAATAGAACGGCAAGGGTGAAGTGGGGGAGAGGAAAACGAGAGGCAAATGGAAAATAATGTAATGCGAGAGATAGGGATTGCAATGGGTACTTGGTATGGTTGACTTGCTTGCGTGAGCCTCCCCGGCAACGGTGCCAGAAATTTTTTGCTACCTCTTGAGCACTGCGTTGGATTTCCCCGAAGAGGAGAGGATGATGCAGCAAAGTAGCGTAAGTATTTACCTCAGTTTTTGAGAACCAAGGTATCAATCCAGTAGGAGACCATGCACAAGTCCTCGTACCTACACAAAGCGATAGCAACTCGCAACCAACGCTTAGGGTTGTCAATCCCTTCACGGTCACTTACGAGAGTGAGATCGATAGAGATAATATTTTTGGTATTTTTGATAGATAGATGCAAACTAAAAAGTAAAAGGCAAAGTAAAAACAAAGCAAGTAAATAAAGTGATAGAGATTGATATGATGAGAATAGACCCAGGGCCATAGGTTTCACTAGTGGCTTCTCTCAAGAGCATAAGTATTCTACGGTGGGTGAACAAATTATTGTTGAGCAATTGATGAATTGAGCATAGTTATGAGTATATCTAGGCAATGATCATGTATATAGGCATCACGTCCGAGGCAAGTAGATCAAACGATTCTCATCTACTACTATTACTCCACTCATCGACCATTGTCCAAAGATGCATCTAGAATATTAAGTAAAAAACAGAGTAACGCCGTAAGCAAGATGACATGATGTAGAGGGATAAATTCATGCAATATGATAAAAAAACCCATCTTGTTATCCTCGATGGCAACAATACAATACGTGCCTTGCTGCCCCTTCTGTCACTGGGTAAGGACACCGCAAGATTGAACCCAAAGCTAAACACTTCTCCCATTGCAAGAACTACCAATCTAGTTGGCCAAACCAAAAAGGATAATTCGAAGAGACTTGCAAAGATAACTCAATCATACATAAAAGAATTCAGAGAAGAATCAAATATTTTCCATAGATAATACTGGATCATAAACCCACAATTCATCGGTCTCAACAAACACACCACAAAAAGAATATTACATTGAATAGATCTCCAGGGGAGAGGGGGAGAACATTGTATTGAGATCCAAAAAGAGAGAAGAAGCCATCTAGCTACTAGCTATGGACCCGAAGGTCTGAAGTAAACTACTCACACTTCATCGGAGGGGCTATGGTGATGATGTAGAAGCCCTCCGCGGTGGATGCCCCCTCCGGCGGAGCTCTGGAACAGGCTCCAAGATGGGATCTCGTGGATACAAAAGGTTGCGGCGGTGGAATTAGGTTTTTGGATCCTGTTCTGATCGTTTGGGGATACGTAGGTATATATAGGAGGAAGGAGTACGTCGGTGGAGCTCCGAGGGGCTCGTGACCTCCTCAGACACTGCTTGGAGTAGGGTCCAAGTCTCCTGGATCACGTTCGGTTGGAAAATCACGATCCCGAAGGTTTCATTCCGTTTGGACTCCGTTTGATATTTTGTTTCTTCGAAATACTGAAAAAGGCAAAAAACAGCAATTCTGGGCTATGCCTCCGGTTAGTAGGTTAGTCCCAAAAGTAATATAAAAGTGGAAAATAAAGCCCAATATAGTCCAAAATAGTAGATAAAGTAGCATGGAGCAATCAAAAATTATAGATATGTTGGAGACGTATCAAAGGGAATCCTAAGCTATGAATGGATGCCCCCCAACCGTGGTTCACCTAGCAAAGTGTGAAGTAGCTAGCAGCCCCCCTCGTGTCGGCACAAAGGGAATCCTAAGCTATGAATGCATGCCCCCCCCAACCGAGGCTCACCTAGCAAAGCGCGAAGAAGCTAGCAGCCCCCCCTTGTGTCGGCACGAAGGGAATCCTAACCTGTGAATGGATGCCCCCCACCGTGGTTCACCTAGCAAAGTGCGAAGTAGCTAGCAGCCCCCCTCATGTCGGTACGAAGGGAATCCTAAGCTATGAATGTGCCCCCACAACAGAGGTTCCCCTAGCAAAGTGCAAAGTAGCAGGCCCCCACCCCCACCCCCCACACATACACACTTTTAATCGGCAGGCCAGAGAGGCATCTCACCAAGACTGATTGTAAAATGGACCAAGAATAATCCACCTTAGTCGTAAAACCTCTCTGTTGTTGCTGGTCAAAGTGATGGTCGTCCATGCGACCCTAGATAGGCAAGCTCGCCAATAATCACACAAGTAGCTAGTCCCCGAAGACAACCACTGCATGCGTGTGGCCCAAACATATGTATGGATCAGGTGTCTTTTTTAGTACACAATGGAACAACTTTGATGTGGCATCCGTGATTTTGAACTAGAAATCCCCACACTGAGTGAGGGTTGGGTTGATGATGCATATGTATGTTACACCACAGTTCAAGCCGACGACGGGGATTCATGCATGCATGTGTGCATAATATATGTGCTCAAACTTTAATTAGGTCTGAATCTCACCATGCCCTATACTACGATAACACAAACCAAATGAAGAATCTGCCATGGTAACGTATCTTGTTGTCGGTCAAGGTGATCATGGATGTCCACACGGGCCCATGAATATATAGGCTTCTCGCTGATAACCACGCGAGGGAGTGTACCATTCGAAGACAAACACTACATGCATATGTATGGAGGTGATGCATGCATGCATGTTTGAATACCATTTCACAACATTGATGTGGCGCATGCGTCGAAAACTGTACACTCTCCCCACATAGAGCGAGATCGGTTCATGACGTGTCGTTGTACTAGCCACTTCGACTTGATGGGAGGGATTCATGCGTACACATGCATGCGTGTGTGCTCATATATATATATATATATAGGACAGCACTATTCTAATCCCAGGATTAGAATAGTTATTTGCATCACAACAGCCCCTATATAGGGCCCGATAGGGCCCTCCCGAACTTCCCTGAACTGCGTGCCCGACCCGAGTCGCCCCGACAGGATCCCACCCGATCCGAGACGCCTCGACAGGATCCACCTGATCCCCTCGATCCCGAGCAGCACCAGCCCCCCTCCTCGCCGCTCCTCCCCTCCTGGCCACCGATCTTCACCAGATCCGCCGCCTCCCCCCCGTCTATAGCTCCTGGCTGGCCGGATCCGCCGCCTCCCCTCCTTCCCTAGCTCCTGGCCGGCCGGGTCCGCCGCCTCCCCTCCGACTCCAGCTCCTGGCCGGCCACCGGCGGCGAAGCGAAGGCGGCGACGGCGACGCCGGTCGAGAGGAGCCTGCGTCGCTGAGCAGCGCGGCTGCCATGGACTTCAGGAAGCCGCATCCTCGTCCCATCGCCACCGCCCGAAGCCTTGGCAGACCAGATGACGGGCCCGACGCAAGCTACAGCGAGCGGTGCGACCAACGGAGCAACTCCTCCGCGGAGGCGGCATCTGCTGCGCCCTCAAATTCAGGCGCAACAGTACATGAACTTCCTCCCAATTTTGTCTTCTTCTTCAATCTTGCCTTCTCTGACCTTCTTGATTTGTGCAGATGAACTTCGCGCCCTCTGCAAGACATGGATTGCCATGGGATTCCTCTCATACCTCCACGATGAATTGTTCTCAAGGTGGCCTATCAGCTGCTAGAAAAAGGTTGGCCGAACTTATAGCCAGGGTATGGTTGAACTTCTTCCTTCCTTCGGTTTGTTATTTGCTTACAGCTATGTGAAGTTTAGGTTGTGTGTGAGCATCAGTCCAGGCTCCAAAATCTTTTTTTAAAATCTGCCTGCTTACAACCATGTGAAGTTCTGGTAGTGTATGAGCCTCAGTCCAGGCTACATAACAACATTGTAAAATCTGCCTGCTTGCTTACACGCATGTGAAGTTCAGGTAGTATGTGAGCCTCAGTCCAGGCTACAAACACTATAAAATCTGCCTACATTCACATTCACATTCAAAAAAATAAAAGGAAAATAGAACATGCATGTGATATGACATGAAGGTCAGGTTGGTATGCACTAGCAGTCCAACCATTCAAAAACTCATGAAGGTTCAGGTTTTTTTAACTGTAGACAGTATTTCCCCTTTGCAAAACAAGAAGTTCAGGTACAAAGGCATTGGCAGATGCTCAGCTCAGTGCATAGTGTGATGGCTCTCACCACTTTTATATGAGAAGTTGAGGCTATGAATAATGCTAAGTTCAGTTACAAAGGTATATGCAGATGTAACTTGTGTGCTAATAGACATTTTTTTCTTTTATGTCAGCAAGACGAGAGACGCATGAAGAAGCTTAGAAGTTCCCAGCAGCAAGTACACAATCCAAAGCCTGTACGCGTTGCACCATCCCCTCAATGGATCACACCTCAAACGCACCAACAGCACTACCAACCTGCTCCAGACCAAAAATGGATGACACCCGAAACACATGGATACTTCCAAGAAGCTGGGTCACAGCCCTATCCGCACAAGTTTGCGCCTCCACCTTTTGGGTGACGCCGGAAATCCCCCAAGGATTCTTTGTATCCACCAGCAGACTCCCAAGCATGCCGATGGAGGAGGGGGTTAGCTCAAGTCCTGCGTGTAACTCTGGAGGTTATCCCGGTGTTCCTCATCAATGCCAAAGCAAAGCAACTAAACCGGATCCCAGGACAAATCCAACAGCAACATACACACGAAGGAGAGTGATCTGCACACTTCCACCGTTCGATCCTGCTGCTGCTGCTACAAGTCAGAATTGTATGGGGCATAAGGTAGATGGATTGCTTCACAAAACAAAAGAGCAAACCAAGACCAGGATCGCAATACCTCCACAACCACCTCAAGCAAAAAGGACGCAAACAAGAGAGAGGCCATCTTCAGCCCTCCTTCCTCCTCGTGATCCACTGCTGCATCCTGCTATGATTACTCCGCCATGCCCCATCCCAGAGGGACAGCAGCCGACACCGGCGGAGTTGTGATCATACATGCACGTAAGTGAAACAAAAAATATTTATATACGCATCTTGTATTATCTGCAAATTTTGTGCTCCCTCCAGGATAACAAGTTCATAAACTGCATTTTAAGGTGCTGTTTGGATTTTTTTTCTTTTTCTGCAGACGCCAGATCTACCGGATTATCTAATACCAAGACTAAAGATGTGATTCAAAGATGTAGAGAAAGCAAGGGAATTTTATAATAGATACGCCAGACACGCTGGTTTTGGAATCAGGAAGACGGGTGGAAATGACAACCACAAGTATTTTGTTTGCGCCTTCCAAGGGATACACACATCTTCAGTTTCAGAGGCCAGCAGGAAGCGAAACAAAACATCACAGAGGACGGGCTGCAATGCAAGAATGAGGGTGAAGGTGCAGGAGGATGGCACATGCGTGGCAGTGGACATTGAGTACAATCATAATCACCAGCTCATGCAAACTGATGACATGCTGGTATTTTGCACTCACACAAGAATTATGACCCCACTATTTTGGAGTACGTAAAGCTCCTGCAGTACCATGATGTCAAGCACACAACAATCATGTCCATGCTATCTGAAAATGAAGATGGAAGCTACTTCCTAAGCATGACCGGACGAGACCTGCTAAACCAGTAAGTATTCAAACACCCACATACTGCAATGTAAAATAGCATCCTAGCTCACAACCCTTTGCTAGCAAAAAATAAACAAATGCATGTTTGCATGTGATTTGCAGGAAAGCCATGAATGCAAGGAAAGATGATTTGGATGATGTATTGAAACTTGTTTCATTCTTCAAAGACATGAAGGCGATAAATGATGAGTTTTTCTATGACATCCAAGTGGACAAGGACAAGTCAATTAAAAACATTTTCTGGTCCAATGCAAGTTGCCGAGGAGCCTATCAAGACTTCGGAGATTGCGTAACATTCGACACGACTTACAAGACCAACAGATTTCATATGCCCCTGGCAGTGTTTGTTGGAACAAACCATCACTTGCAGTCAACGATATTTGCTGTTGCCCTAATAAGAGACGAAGATGCAAAGTCATTCAAGTGGCTGTTCGATACATTTCTACGTTGCATGAACAACAAGCACCCAACTTGCATTCTAACAGGTGAGTTAAAAAAACTCCTCAAGTTTCATCATCTTTTCAGTCTATGGGTCTATGTTGGTTGGTTGGGTACATTGGTTTTGTCTGAAAATAATGTAAAGAATGTAGTTCAACCACTGTTAGCACAGAAGTCCAACTAGCAGTACAAGAAAGCAAAATTATCTGTCACATGTTTAGAAAAAAATTAGGTATGAATGTGAAGTTCAAATACATGAATCATAGAAGTTCAAGGACAAATCAGTAAGATAAATATATGTAGCATGTTCAGAAAAATATAGTTATTTACGTGAAGTTCAAGCACTGCCACCACAGAAGTTCAACAAGAATGCTTTAAGAAAAAAATTGATTGCGACACTACTAGTTTGTCCTACTACTAACTGTGAAGTTCCAAAGATCGATACCACGAAGTTCAAAGAACACCGCCAGAAAGAAAAATACATGTGACATTCTTAGATACCATACTGCCAAGATGCGTAGTTCAAGTACTTGTACAACATAAGTTCACCATCAGTACAAAAAAGAATCAAGTTTCATTTTTTAAATTCATGCAGACCAATGCCCATCGATGGCAAAAGCTATACCACAATCATTTCCAAACACCGTCCACAAGCTATGCCATTGGCACATCATGAAGAAGTACAGGGAATACCACGCGTTGTTGTACAAAAAGTATAAAACATTCAAAGAGGAGTTCACAGCTATATTAAACTGGCCGCTGATGTCAATGGAGTTTGAAGATGCCTGGGCTAAACTCGTGCACAAGTACAACCTGGAGAACGACCGGATGATGATGCACTCGAGTGATAGGAAGATGTGGATTTCAGATATTACAAGAACATTTTCGTGCTAGAATGACTTCCACACAACGGCGAGAGCATGAACCACGTATAAAGAAAGGATTTGTCAAGGGACCCGTAACCTACACAAGTTTGCTAGGCGGGTTAATGCTTGCATACAAACTCGGATGCAGAAGGAGAACGAGCAAACAATGACCAGCATGGTATGATGACAAGTACAAAACACCACCATCATGTTCTGTTTTACCTTCAGCATGTGCACTTTGAATTTAAAAAAATGAAACTCATGACTCTGCTTTGACTAATATCTCACTTTTTGACATGTGCAGACCAATCCTGTGACAAAAACAACTTACGGCTACGAGGAAGACATGTCTATCAAGTACACGAGAGCCGTGTACACCGAGATGAGGAATAGGATGAGAAAGGCCACGCTATTTCGCGCAAAGCGTACAGCAGAGCCCACTAAGTACCTTGTGTACTACAACAACAAGCCTGGCCATGATGATGTAGAAAGATTTTCCTGGTCAAAGCATGATTTCCAGGTTGTAGCTGACCCAGAGAATGAAATATACGCGTGTGAATGCAAGCTCTGGACACACACAGGTGAGCGAAAAAACAAGCTCATTAAATAGCTAGACTAGTAGTATCATATCAAAATTTATGAAACTCATTGCTGGCTCACAAACTATGTATTCTGCATTCATCACAAAAATGCAGGCCTGTTCTGCCTTCACATCATGAACATACTGGACTACCTCAAGCCTGACAAATTTCCAAACAAGTATATCCTCAAACGGTACACAAAGACTGCAAGATCACAACCAACCTTTGATACAAGGGACTACAACACAACCGCATCGAATGGCAGCTCAAGGCTATCGAAGCAAGACATCTTGCTGCAGCTGAATTTGATGGTTAACAAGAAAGCGATGAGATGTGACAAGCAATATGATAGAGCCTACTATGTTCTCAAGAGGCTTGTGGAAGAGCTTGATGCAATACATTTAGCAAATCAAGCGGATGCTGGCGAAAGGATGGCTGAAGAGGGCACTGAAATTGAAGATGACTTTCATTATTATGCAGCTGAAATGCTCAATGCAGCCACTGAAGCCAACCAATGCAAGTAGGGTGATGGCCAATCAATGGAGCAACGACAGCAAGAGACAATGAAATTGCCGTTGTATTCTGAAACAAAGGGTAGGAAGAAAATTACTGCAGCAAAGAAAAGTGACAAGAGAGCTCAAATAAAGGCACCACCTGCAGGAAGAGTCGTCGTGCACGATGAGAACGGAGTGCCACTTGGACACAGGAAATGCAGTGTGTGCAACCAGGTTGCAGGACACAACAAGCTGACCTGTCCAACACTCTTGGAAAGAAACAATGCTGAGGGTGTCAAGCAACCCAAAGTTCAAAAACAATAGCCCAAAGTTATAGAACAAAAGAAGGGACCACACACACAGAAAGCAAGCAGCAGGCATTGTAGCATATGCAAGCAGTATGAACCACATAATGCAAGAACATGCCCGCAGCACGCAGATGCTGCAAAGACAAGCAAAAAGCCAGAGAAGAAACAGCAACAAGAAAGTGGTGGAAGATGAAGAGGAAGAAGAAGATGAAGACGCAATCGAAGAAGAGGAAGACGAAGAGGAAGAGGAAGAGGACGATGAAGAGGAAGAGGAAGACGACGATGAAGAGGAAGAAGTACATGTCAAGAAAAAACCTCTACCACCAAAGCCTGGGAGGAGCGCAAGGCTCATGAACAGTTAGAATAGGTCAATTAACACAATGCAAACTTATGTCATGTCAATGTGCAGAACATTATGTCATCCCCTGGTACATACACTGTGAAGTTCAAGTAATATTACTGCAGAAGTCCTGGTATGTTATGGCAGGAAGTGATGTGCTAGTGTTGTATTGCATGGAAGTGCAAGCAGTAATAAATTGAAAACATACATTGTGAAGTTCAAGTAATATTACTGCAGAAGTCCTGGTATGTTATGGCAGGAGGTGCTCGTGTTGTATTCCATAAAAGAGCAACCAGCAAATAATCATACAGTTTTGAAGTTCATGTCAGCCGACAGAAGAAGTTCTGGTATGTAAAATCGATGTAGGAAAAGAATATGCTTAAAAAATAAAGTTTCACCGCATAAACTAAGGTTAGCAAGCCTAAGACAATGCGTTCAAATGTGAAGTTCTGCTTGGATACGTGCAGAAGTTCATGTACAATGCCGACAAAGATAAAGAAACGTCAACAATATTTCTGCACAAATTTACATATGAAATACATTCGCACTTGAAAAAACACAAAAAAACAAATATAGATTCTACGCAAAAAGCATACATATTGGTCGGGTTGAAAATTACCAATACATTACACAACACAGAATATCCTCTCCATTTGAAACCAGCAGCCCAGCCACATCTCAAAGTAGAAGTTCAAGTCTGCGATCATATGTTGGGGCCCAAAAATAAACAACACAAAAAAAATCAAGCAGTTCAACCAAAACCGAGGCAGAAGTTCAGGTACATCTGTTGGGGCAAAAACATTCAACACATGGATACTGAAAAACGACGTAGTACATTGAAATTCATAAACCCAAATCATTCTTCACACCAAATGCATTTGTCCACAATATCATAAGTAATAGTGCTGCACCTATAGATACAGAAATCACTAAAAACATTCTTATAACCAAATCTTTACGAAATTGTTCCAATCATTATCAAACCTAAAAATCTGTACAAAATCAAATCTACAATGAAACTAATGCTTCGAATTCATGGGCCAAAGGACTGGATCTATTTAGGGAGCTCTGAATGCATGACTTCATTCTTCTCGCTAAAAACCAGAGTGTGCATGAACTCAGCCTTCCAGTCATCTGCAACAGCCTGCAAACAAAAGAAAGGTGAAAACGATGGTTTAGTAATGGATATCTAAAACCATAGCAGGAGCGTCACAACAAAAACACACAAGAAAATCAAAGGATGATGAGACAAGAACAAAGACAGAACATACTTCCACATCACCAAAATCTTCAACAATCTCATCACCGTCATACGAAGAGCTGAACTTCACGGCAAAGAAGCCACAATCATTACTCTTCTGCTTTGGAACATCGATGAAAGTCGCCCTCTTTGCAATAGTCACCCAGTTAGGCTACTTGCTCGCCTTGTATGCAGCCTTGCCGTACACCTCTCGAGCAACCCAACAAATCTCTTCATCTGCCGGAAATAACAAAATTAGATGAAGTCAAAAACATGTTAACCAAAATAGTTAAGTTCAGGTACATAAAAAAGTGACACTTGCATAAGATCCACCTAAACAAAATAGCAGAAGTTCAACTTCTAAATGATAGTCAGTTCAAGAAGTATTACCAAAATAGAGACAGCAACATGTTTTGTCAACACAAGGCATAATAAACTTCGTGTCAAACAAGAGAATGTGAAAGGAGGTTCAGGCTAAGAAACACTCACGATATTTTGGCAGTCCCCGTGGAAACTCGATCACGACGTTTCCATATTATCGTAAGAAAGTGAATCAAGGATGTCAATGCTCCCACGATATCTATTCACCACGTACACACTGTAGTGCGCCATTGTGCCAATTGGCTTGAATAGAATCAAGAAAACCTGCCAAGAATGAAAGGACCGGCGAACACAAACTATAAATCATATGTACTGAAGAACTGGCATGAACAAAAACTTATTGACAAACTCAACAAAAGGATGCACATGAAATTAAAAAAAGCAAGAGTTATGAAAAACTAACCAGCTTTGCGTTAAGAAGGTCTTCTTCCTTGCGAACAAACATTGGGAGGAGTTTAGCCGATATTTTTGCATCGAACTTTGGAACTGTTGCGGCGTAGAAATCATACTCCAGACAGTACTGTGCATTCACCAAAACACAATTAAAACACCTCACAGATGCCACTACAACAAAACTAAGGCAAAAAAGGAGATAGAGGTGCAAAGAACTAAAACCTGTATGAAGTAGGGACTAAGTACAACCCTGTCAGCATTAGTGAATATCTCAGAGGTCTCCGGCTTATCCTTCCACAAATTTATGAGATAATCCATTATGTCTCCTTCCATCTGCTGCCCTTCACCGAAAAGCCTATAGAGGACATGTCCTGTGAGGTCAATCACATTCCTAGGGATGGTAAACATGCAGTAGCTTGTCCTGCAGAATACAAAAGGATGGTAAAAAAATATTAGAAGTTCAGATACAACAACAAACAGAAGTCCAGACACTATAACTCAAAAGGCAAGAGGGGACATAAAACACAAGTTCAGATACTACAACAATAACAGTTCAGACAGTACAACAACAGAAGTTCAGACACTACAACTCCAAGGCAAGGGAGCAACAGATGAGGGTAACTCACTCAGAATACTTCTCTAGACCGTCTTAACTCAGCACATACTGTTTCAACTTTCGGGCCTCGGATAGATGAGGGTAACTGTATTTTTTCAGGGGAGCGATAGGAGAACGCCACTTCAAAGGCAATCTTGATGCTCTCTTGGAGGAAGTTATGTTCCCAGACTCAACTGCCGGTTTCCTCCTGGTCATCACAACATTCTTCCCACCTCTACCGGCAACAGTTCCAGCAGCACATTTAACATTCTTCGGGTAAGCAATCTTCTCAAAATCATCATCGGACAAAATCACTTCTTCTTCGGCTGCTTCGAATGCATCAGCCTTCCTGTAGCAAGGGGTTTTTGGAGTACCACGAATACCACCAGCCTGCTTCCCCAACTTGGAAGGAATGAGAGTCCGAGGTCTATCATCTTCTATCGGAGTTGTACTCATCGGTTCCTCCCTAGGCTGGTATTCCTGTGACCCGAGGAATGAGCAGTGGTAATCGGTCAACTCCAACGGATCCAATCACAAAGAAAAAAAGAGAGAAAACATCACCATTAAAATACAAGCTGAAGTTCGTGAACATCACAATGTGCAAGACAACTAATAAAGATGACATGGTTACTACTCGTCGACCTAAAAAAATAGTTGCAGTAAAAAACTAAATGAAGTTCAGGCACAACCAGAGGCACAGTTCAAGATAAACCGATGAACTGGGAATCATTCAAATACAGCTAACAAAAACCATAGAAAGGTATCATCTCTGAAGTTCAATTAGAAAAGAAAATGCTCGTGTCCATTTAAGCAATGGAAGGACAGAAATTACTGAAACAAAACACACAAGCAAAATTAAAAAAGATAGAAATGAAGTTCATGTACAAAGAAAATGCTCCTCTCCTTCCGAAACCAGCAGCCCAGCCAGATCTCAAGCAGAAGTCCAAGTTTGAGAGAAAAATATGAAGTTCAGGTAGAATAAAAGATGCAGTGCATGTAAGCAGTCCAAGTTCCAAATACTTACATGTGTAGTAGCCAAACAGAGAATGGAAGTCTGTCTCAAACATGTTAGAAGAAGCGATTGAGTACAGCCACGTCTTCCTGATATCCCCGATATTCTCATGGGAATAATTTGCAAGAACCCCGTCATGATACGAATTAACATTCGTAAGCATGAAGAATCTGCAGTCGATACTTCCATCAAACGAAGTAAAAGAATAGTGTTAGAACAGAAAAAGAAAGCCAACGAATTAAACACGTCGCAGCTTAAGTACAACTACAGTTAAACAGATGTGATAAAGAGAAAAAGTGGAACTCATACTTGTTTTGCTGCTGGGGGACATCAATCCAATCCAGAGGGAAATTGTCGATGGTAAGAGGACTGAATGGTGTCTCCCTATCGTTGCTGGAATCCTTCCAAAGCCTCTTGATGTTGTCGGTCATCCGCCGAAACAGGCGTACCGCACATTCATCTTTTGGTCCATAGTAGGAATCGATAAGTTGGAACCTTGAATTCTTCAGGTCAAGGAATACCGACACCCAATGACCGACACCACCCATGGAAGCAGGAACCTCAGGCGGGTCAAAAGTAGGGAAAACAACCTGAAGCATCATAAACACACGAATCCTTAAAAAATGAGAATTAATATCAGAACGGTACAAAAGAAAAATAAAACAAATATTAACACAGTGGATCGCACTTCAAAACTAATACAGAGGCAAAGAACAAGATATTGCATACCGAATCATGTGCATCCATGCTATCTGGACCACTCTCCATGAAGTACTTCCTCACACGGGAATCAAATTGACCTCTGACAATCTTGTCCTAAAATAATGCAGACAACAACAATATATGAAAAAAATACAAAAATGAGACAAACAAGTTTTAACTAAAAAATGGTAAGGAAAAAAAGGGAAAATAAATCACTATATGGTTGACTTACACAAACCCAATACGGCAGGATGAGTTTGTCTGATCCCTGGTAGTTCGCACGTAGACAGTAGAGTGTAACCTCAGCCACATTAGACCGAAGCATTCCGCGAGGACCAAAAGATATTGCGACATCTTCAACAGAAGCTTCACACTCCTTGTTTTGGAGTTGATCTAAAACAAGCGAACAGAAAGTAAAAGAAGTTCAGCATCAAGAAACTCAGGAAGTTCATAACACATGTTAGCACAGAAGTTCAGCTATATCACAACAGGCAGTACAGTAAAAAAGAGGCCAGAAGTTTAGCACCAGAGAAGTAAAAAACAAGAAGTTCAGGTACATAGAGTTGGGAAGTTCAGGTAAGAAACCACAGGCAGTTCACAGGGGGTACATGGATGATGTAAATATTGAGCTGCTGCACTCACCTCTTGGAACGATCATTCCTAAGCCTAGTTACACTGTAATAAAAGTCATCAACCTTCTTTGGACGACAGCAAGGTCGCTATTTGCTCACCAAAAAGAAAATAGCAATTAACAGCAACACTCAAAGCACATAGATTCACAATAGTTTCAACTAAGACCAACATTCAAGCACAAACATTCAAAACATAAGCACATCTTAGCTACTACATCAGAAAGGATAAAACCACAGCATCATAGACATCACAACACATGCATTACAAACCTCCACCCACATAGAAAACAGGTTCACTTAACATTCTTTACAACCCACACGAAAAACAACAAAACCAGAAGTTCAACTTAGACCATACATGCAGTTCACAGGGGATATCATGGACTAAACCAAACAACAAAGAGGGAAGGGGTGGAGAAAGAAGAGAGAAGCATGATCCTCTCTTCATGGATCCTTGCCTAGACTAGTGGCAGCACTGGAATGATCAACCTCCTCTCCATAGTTATCGCTTTCGGTATCTTCATCGTCGTCTCCAGTAGACGTTGCAGCGTTGTCGGGAAGGACACCAGCAGCAGCTGGAGCAACCGGAGAATTTGAAACAAGAAAAACATTTGGTTGTGCTCAGACAAAGATCAACATCAATCGATATTCTCTGCCAGCAGAGACTTCTCCGGCTTGCAAAGCAAGACTACCACCAGTTTGTACAAAGCAGACTCAACATGATCTTTCTCCAAAATGATGTCTCCAGCTTGTCTTGCCACCTCAAGATCGAAACCTCAGCGCCAATGGACGACTGAGGTTCAGTCAGGACCACCCCGTTGGAGTAGCCGGTGCCTGAGACGGACATGTCTGCAACCTTCTCTGGAGCAACACTAACATCATCATTCTGCTGCTGCAAAAAGAAACAAAAAGTCATTACAAAGGGTGACTGAACCTCATGCACAGGGGCAGCAAGTCCGTCTCAGGGCCAACAAGACAAATGGACAAGAAAAAATGGTACCTTATTTTCACTACCATGAACCTCATCAACTAATACATCACTAGAGGGGCAAGGATCATGCACACGGGCAGCTTCATCCACAGGATCATCTTCATGCACAGGTAAAACATCCTCCCTAACCCCAGCACCATCATCAACAGCCTAGAAAATAATCATGTAGAAAACAAATACCTAATCAGCAAAAGTTCACGTTACATAATCAGAGAAGGTCAGGTATCACAACTGGCACATAATGGAAGTCCAAACAGTAAACATAGCAGACCAGATATCAAACTACCATTAAGATACAAAAGAAGACAAAAAGGGACAGTCATCAAAGTCATAGAAGTTCAGGTGCTGAAGCACTTGAAGTTCAGGTCCTATAAACAAAGAAGGTCACCTAGGAAACACTAGTACCAAAAAGAAAAAAGACTAGAAAATAATCATGTAGAAAACAAATACCTAATCAGCAGAAGTTCACGTTACATAATCAGAGAAGGTCAGCTATCACAACTGACACATCATGGATGTCCAAATACAGTAAACATAGCACATAACATACCAAACTACCATAAGATACAAAAAGGAACAAAAAGGGCCAGTCATCAAAGTCATAGAAGCTTAGGTGCTGAAGCACTTGAAGTTCAGGTCCTATAAACAAAGAAGGTCACCCTATAACTGCATAACAGTAATAACTGAAAGCTAACAATGAACACTAGTGCAAAAGAAATATCAAAAGCCAACATAAACAAACCTCTTCAGTACGCTCCACATGGCCTCCTTCACGACCCAAATGAATGGGATCCTGCCTCTGAATCTCTCTCACAACAACACTCGCCTCATCTTCAAAAGGCTTGCAACAGGCGTCCTGCATTTCCTTGAATAGCACAAAGCTAGCCCGGAGGTGGGAAGTGCTCTCACAAAGCTCAGCAAGATATTTAGCTTCAATCGACAAAAGCTCCTTCAAAGACTCAGCATCAAAACCATGGCCGGGAGGAAGAATCCCATCCACGCGACTAAGACGCTCAACCGTTGTCGGAACACAAGCCATCTCTCCACAAACAGTTTCCAGAAGTCCATCAATCCTAGAAAGGGAAATATTTGCAGCATCGAACAAACTCTCGGAAGAAACGCCACCTGCAGCACTCACATGGGCAGAAGAACCTCCTGGATCTACAAGGGGGGCACCAGTGTTAACATCCCGCGAGAACTCAAATCTCGGAGAACTTCCACTACCTAGGCCGGCGGCACGAGGCATAGTAAGAACAGGACGTTCGATACACATAAAGAACACAACCTCAGCCTGTGTCTTCCACTACATATACAAAAACAAAAGTCAACACGTCGCAAAACAAATGAAAGAACATGGAAGCAGAAATACAGAAGACAGTAGCAGAAGTTCAAGTTAGTACCACAAGCTGATACTGAAAAAATTGACAATGACAAGGAAAAAAGGCAGAACAATCAGATACACAAACTACACCAAAAATTCCACTAATGCCTACACACGCAGTACATTTCAGAAGTCCAACTATGTCTACATAGGCAGTAAAACCATGTATGACCACAAGTTAACATGCTTTCAAAAATGTTGGAAATTTACATAGCAGAAGTTCAACCATGCATGTGCAACAACAAAGTTTAGCTTATTTCATATGAATATATCCAGAAGTTCACCTATGTACACAAAGGCAGTAATACCATATAAGCCAAGCAGTTCAACTAATTTACTCGTCTATATGAACCAGAAGGTCATCTATGTACATAGCAGAAGTTCAACCATGCACACAAAGGCAATACTAACTACACAGAAAAGAAGAAACACTCACTGGTAGTCTCCCAAACACCCAAATGGCTGGGGTTGTCATCACCTTTCTGACCAAGTCACCGCAGCCGAGCTCAAGAAGCTTGGCCCGATCCATGTAATTGATGCGAGGTGTCCTCAAGTCAACATTAGGCGCCTTGCCAATGATAAGGCGATCCAGTACATAAGAAGCGGCGCGATGGCACAGACTGTGATGTTTTTCCTCTGCTAGTACCTTGCCGATACCTAACAACAAAGACTTCAAGGTCATCAACAACCAACTGGCAGTAGTCCATATCTGCCATATCCTCAAACACAAGATTCTCAACCATTGCTGCCTCCCTGGACACTCGTGTAGATGTTCCAGGGATAACCACCTTCATGAAAACAATCAGGTAAAACACCTGCAGAGCAAGATCATCCTTCGTCTCATCCTTCACAAGTTCCGTGAGGATATTCCGCAGATCCTTTGTCTTGATGTTGTCACTCCTAGCGTACCCAAGCTTGCCCTTCAACCTCATAACAGCATCATCAAACCCATCACTCGAGGGCCTAGGAGGGGTACGATTACCTTGAGGGAATCCAAACAGATGGTGAATAGCATCACTTGTAATACGCAGAACCTTGTTCGCCTCACCCATGTCCAGAATCATGGTTGCAGGGTCAATCCTCGTGTAGATGTTGCCCATCAAAGGACGAGAAATGTTGGAATCAACCTTCAACTCAAACACACAACCAAAACCAGCCTTGATAACCCTCGTCTTGTGCCTAAGTTGTAGCATTTTCGCACATGTCTTCACCTCTCCTAGTGAGCAGCAAACCGTCTTGTTAAAGTGTTTCGCCTCACCTCCTCCTTGGCCACCTTCTTCAGGCGCTTTGCATCCTCTCTTCCTCCTCCAGGCCGCTCCACAAGTTGATACTAAAAACAATGAGATACACAAGCTACACCAAAATTCCACTAGTGCCTACAAAATTACACACTCAGTACATTTCAGAAGACCAACTATGTCTACATAGGCAGTACAACCATGTATGACCAGAAGTTAACATGCTATCAAAATGTTGGAAATTTACATAGCAGAAGTTCAACCATGTACAACAAGGCAGTAATAAATCATGAATACCAGAAGTCCAACTATGTCACATAGGCAGTACAACCATGTATGACCAAAAGTTAACATGCTTTCAAATTGTTGGAAATTTACAAAGCAAAAGTTCAACCATGTATACCAAGGCAGTAATCAAACATGTATCTCAGAAGTCCAACTATGTCTACATAGGCAGTACAACCATGTATGAACACTAGTTAACTTGCTTTCAAAAATGTCGGAAATTTAAAAAGCAGAAGTTCAACCATATACACTAAGGCAGTAATCAAACATGTATCTCGGAAGTCCAACTATGTCTACATAGGCAGTACAACCATGTATAAACACTAGTTAACATGCTTTCAAAAATGTTGGAAATTTAAAAAGCAGAAGTTCAACCATACACACTAAGGCAGTAATCAAACATGTATACCAACAAGTTAAGCTAATTTCTCATGTATATACCCAGAAGTCCAACTATGTACACGAAGGCAGTAATACCATAAAAGCAAAGCACGTCGGCTAATTTATTCGTCTATATGGAGATGGAGCAGAAGGTTAGCTATGTACGCCAAGGCAGTGCTAAAAACAATAAAACTACAGCAACATCGACAAATGCTCTGAAAAACAGTAAACATGAGACATTCATACCTGATCAGCGGCAACATCATCGACGTCGTCCTCATCATTAGCATTGAAATTAGCATCATCCTTGTCCTCTCGATTAACACAAGAACGCTTCTTCACACCCTTGTTGACCTTTTCAGGTGGAACCTTGCGCTTCACGCCGCATTTCTTCCCCTTACCAGATGCACCAGCACCAAGCGGAGAAGGTGTAGGCGCGGCAGTGGCAAGCACACTAGGACTACGGCGTGGCATACCACCAAGGCCTAACCCTTCATCTTCAACAACTTCTGCAGGCCTTGAAACACGTGGGCTCCTCCGAGGAGTAACTTCACCAACTACTAGCTTCCTCGCAGCAGTCTTCTTGATTTTCTTCTTAACAGGGACAACCGTGCCATCACTACCACACGACACGTCTTCCTCAATAATGAGCTCAGCCGCATGAACAGATCCAGGAACATCATAACCTTTCTCAAGGCGGGTCGCCCTTTTCTTGTCAAAATCTTCTTGCTTCTTCCTCTTACGTTGGTCCTCCAGGAGAAGCTGAAGAGGCACATCCTCGGGTTGCTCGACAGTTCAAGGTGCCATCAACAGATCATGATCAAGCGTCTCGACATCTGAAGAGAGCACAAAGGATCCTGAACAGAATCACAACCTTTGACTGACAGAGCCCCCTCCTCAGCATCAGTAGGGGTTTCTGATAAACCCAACTCAGATTAAACATCGTTGATGGTGTTCACAGCTTCCTCCTCTGTGGACACATCTGCAAAGAACACAAAAAATCGGAGCAAAAAATAAAAAAAGTTAGGAACAAAAACAAAAACAAACGACATGAACAAGCGAAAAAACATGGCTCAAAACTTTAAAATGAAAAGAAAAGGGGTTTCACATACTAGGTGAAGCAAGAGCTACAGAAGCAAGATCCTCAAGGCTTGAAAAATTCTCAAGGCTCGAAGCAACCTCGGCAATCACAGTCGAAGCAATAATGGGTGATTTAGCAAGATCGATATTGGAGCATCAAGATAACCTCTCAAGCTCCAAATTGATCGCAGCATTTTTGTCGAACTATTCAACTCATCACCAACTACAAAAATGCAAGTAAAAAGGCAATTGAGTTCTAATCCGCAATCCTACAATCAAGGACTTCCACTTTACAACAATGTCCAATACCTAGAAGTTCAACAATACCTAACAAAGCAGTAAACACAAAAAACAAACTAAAAATCTACAAACTAAATATAAAAACAATCTACACCAGAGGGGCTACTACATATATCATGAATGTCCAGAAGTTCAACGATACATAAAAAAGCAGTAAAACAAAATGTGCATAACAGAAGTTCAACCAAATTCATTACAATCAAACAATAACTAAAATCAGAAGTTCAACTATGTGACCCAAGCAAGTAGCACATAAAAAAGATGAAAAAGCATACACATAACCATTACTAAAAGTTCACACTATTAACAATGGCAGTCCAACATGAATACTAAGTGAAGATATGGGCAGACATATATGAGAATAATGCTATTTAAAATACAAGATACAACTACATTAAGATACCTGTAGAAGGTTTTGAAGACATGACAACACAACCGCCTTGATGAATGCAACTCCAAACACTAGAACAACCTGCTAAAAATCTGCACATCAGAAACATACCAAACATCTCATAGACAAATCACCAAAGGGGAAATGAAATCCACTAACCTCTGAACGGATAAAATAGCACACACAAGCATATCATAGACAAATCTGACCACGGGGGAATGGAATCCACTCATCTCTGAAAGGGTAAAATAGCACACACAAGCATCTCATAGACAAATCTGACCACGGGGGAATGGAATCCACCCACCACACACACAAGAACCCTACCTAATCTCCCAAGAAACCATCAGAAAGAAAGGGGCTAGGACGCGGACGTGAGAGCACAAAGGAGGCGGACTCGATGGATCTGGCGAAACTAGAAGCAAGCATTAGGAGGGGGCAGCACTTGTACCTCTCCAGACGACCCCCGCACGCACGAATCCGCGCCGGTTCTTCCACTCCCCACCATGCCACGCGCACCTTGCAACCGCGCAGGCAGTTGCTGCCCTCGCTTCAGAGCTGAAGAGAGCGGGCTGGGTGAGAGAGAGCAGGGCATGGGGGAGAAATAGGAGTGGGGCGTGCGCCGGTTACTCTAGCACGAGGGCAGGGGACAGGGGCGGAGAAATCGGGGGGAGTTGGAGGCGAGGAAGTCATCGGAGCGACAAAGAGGGGGGAGAGAGCGAGCGACAAGGGGAGAGGAGTTTTCTGACAGGTGGTGGCGAGGGAGATGGTCACTTAATGCCTCTCTGTCGTGGGACTTGTAGCGCCACTGAATTTACAGTTTTACCCCCCAATAGCTAAAATAGTAAATACATGTGTAGATAAATAAATGCACCATTTGAATGCATCTATTATAATGAGATAAGATCACAAAACAGCACAGCTGATATCCTCAAAACCAAAAATAGATGGCAAATACACTACTAAAGGAAGAAACATACATACATAAATATGCCCCTAAAAACACAAGAGAAAAGAAGTTCAAAAAATAAAGAACAGAAGTTCAAGTACTCTAATAAAAGAAGTAAACGAATAAGAATAAATAAACCATAAAGAAACAAAAAGAAGAAGTTCAAGTACAAAAACAGATGAAGTTCATATCTAACCCTAAAAACCCTAAGATAGATAGTGGGGTCACGGATGTGACGGACTCGCCTCCGCATGCCACGACGCGGTGATGACCCACAAGTATAGGGGATCTATCGTAGTCCTTTCGATAAGTAAGAGTGTGAAAGTGCAACTAATCCCCGGGTGGTTTTGGTAATTAATAACAACATATATATCATTGAACTAATAGCTTCTTGAGAATCATTTCAGAAAGTTCAGTGATATGGGTATGGCTATGATCAAGAAGTGGACCCTCAAAATGCTAAGGCAAACATTGGCAAAAGCTCAAGACTCCATTTTTGGTTTAGTGATCCAAGATCACATTGAGTCCATAGGAAAGCCAATACTATTAAAAGGGATGAGGTTATGTTAATGATCCGTTGCTCAAAGTGCTTAGTGATACATCTCCTAAACCATCAGCAATCTTTCATTCCAATATACACTCATAAGTAATCTCGGTCCCACCGATTTCCTAAACTCACCACACCGAGATGAACCACCTCACCACAAAGCCAAACCCTAGATATTTGGATTTTCCGATTCAACTCGGTCTCACCGAAACTAGTGTTGCCAAGCTTCAGAATCCTTCGCCATCAAATCGGTGTCACCGAGATGATGAAGTCGGTCCCACCGATATTGGCAAACCCTAGTCTTTGGAAGAATCGGACTCACCGAGAT
This sequence comes from Aegilops speltoides, assembly GCA_021437245.1. Taxonomy (NCBI): domain Eukaryota; kingdom Viridiplantae; phylum Streptophyta; class Magnoliopsida; order Poales; family Poaceae; genus Aegilops; species Aegilops speltoides. Next base: position 373,139,513 of record CM038142.1, read on the forward strand.
TGTATTTTCGGTCCCACTGAAATCCCAACGCTCACAAGATTTGAACTTTCGGTCTCACCGAGTTGTCAACTTCGGTCCGACCGAGATTGGTCAAATGTGTGTAACGGTTGGATTTTGTGTGGAGGCTATAAATACCCTCCACCTCCTCTTCATTCGTGGAGAGAGCCATCGAAAGAACTACCACTCCTACCTTACATTTCGAGAAGAGAACTACCTACCCTTGTGTTGAGATCAAGTTGCTCCACTCCCACCATATGAAACTTGATTTCTAGCCTTCCCAAGTTGCTTTCCACTCAACCCTTTCTTCCACCACAGCCAAATCGGTGAGGAGAGTTGAGTGTTGGGGAGATTATCATTTGAAGCACAAGAGCAAGGAGTTCATCATCATCAACACCATCTATTACCTTTTGGAGGGTGGTGCCTCCTAGATTGGTTAGGTGTCGCTTGGGAGCCTCCGTCAAGATGTGGAGTTGAACCAAGAAGTTTGTAAGGGCAAGGAGATCGCCTACTTCGTGAAGATCTACCCGAGTAAGGCTAGTCCTCCGTGGGCGTATGCCATGATGGCATAGACAAGGTTGCTTCTTCGTGGACCCTTCGTGGGTGGAGCCCTCCGTGGACTCTCGCAGCCGTTACCCTCCGTGGGTTGAAGTCTCCATCAACGTGGATTGACGATAGCACCACCTATCGGAACCACGAGAAAAATCTCCGTGTCTCCAAATTGCGTTTGCTCTTCTCCACCTCTCTTTACTACATGTGCAATTTACTTTCCGCTGCCTATACTCTAGAATTGCATGTGTAGGGTGATACTTGACTTGATCATCATCGTGAATCTGCCAAAAACTTGTCTTTATCAAAAGGCTGAATTTTTATATTGTCAAGTAGTCTAATCACCCCCTCTAGACATACTTTCGATCCTACAAGTGGTATCGAGCTTTGGTCTCCATTGTATTGGTTTCCATTGCATTGACTCCATAAGCTTGGTTTCACAACCTAGGAGAGTATGGCGCCTAGTGAGGGTAATTTTCAGAGAGGTCCTTACTTTGATGGTTCAAACTTTGCTAGTTGGAAGCATAAAATGAAAATGCATATTCTTGGACATAACCCCGCCGCATGGGGCATTATTTGTGTTGGCTTGCAAGGTGAGTTCTTCGAGGAAGGAAAAGTTCCGGATCGTGAAGCTACAATGATGAATTGCGGATGTTGCAAAACAATGCTCAAGCTTGTGACATTCTCTTCAATGCTTTGTGTCCCGAGGAGTTCAACAAAATCAGCCGCCTTGAGAATGCAAAAGAGATTTGGGATACTTTGGTCGAAATGCACGAAGGTACCGAGTCCGTGAAGGAATCAAAGCTAGATGTTCTTCAAGGTCAACTTGACAAGTTCAAGATGAAAGAAGGTGAAGGAGTCATTGAAATGTACTCTAGGCTTGCTCTCATCACAAATGAGATTGTCGGCTTAGGAAGCGAAGAAATGACCGACCGATTCATCATCAAGAAGATTCTCAGAGCTTTGGATGGAAAGTATGACACCGTGTGCACTTTGATTCAAATGATGCCAAACTACAAGAATCTCAAGCCTACCAAGTCATTGGAAGAATTGTTGCTCATGAGATGACACTTAAAGATAAGGAAGAGCTTCACAACAAGTCAAGTGGTGCTTACAAAGCTACAAGTGATGCTCCCACAACCTCAAGTGACAAGCTAGTTTCCAATGAAGAGATAAGCCTAATGGTGAAGAACTTCAACAAATTCTACAAGAGTAGAAGCAAGGAAAGAAGCTCAAAGTCTAGATCATATGATGAAAAGAGATCTTCTAGTCGTGATCGAAACTGCTACAATTGTGGAAGACCCGGACACTACTCAAATGAGTGTTCGGCTCCCCACAAGAGAAGAGAAGAATCTCCAAGAAGAAGAAGCTCAAGAGAAGAGTCACCTCAGAAAGAGAGAAGGAGTAGAGATGATCGTTATGAACGAAGATCCTCTCGGAGAAGCAAGGATTCGGAGAGGAAAGACAAGTCATCAAGGAGCTACACAAGAAGAAAACATCAAGCTCATGTAGGTGAATGGGTCTCCGCTCCCGACTCAGACAATCACTCCGAAGAAGCTATCACTCCAACTCCGAATATAGTCAAGATGAAGGTGTTGCGGTCTTGCTCTCGTGTCCTCCAACTCCAACTCCTATGACTTATTTGATTCACCAAATGAGGGAATTGGAAGATGCTTCATGGCTAAAGGCCCCAAGGTATCACACCCTGAATTTATTGACTTTGATAGTGATGAGGATGACTTGCTTGGTGAAGATGAGCTTTTACATGACAAATCTAGTGAGCCTAGTAATGATGAACATGCTAGTAGTCTTTATAGTCGAGAAGAGTCGAATGACAATGCTATGAAGGAGATTGAGCGTTTAACTAAAGAACTAAACACTCTTAAGTTAGCTCATGAAACAACTCAAGAAGATCATAGAGAGCTCCTAAGATCTCATGAGAAGCTACACTTCGAGAAGCTCAATCTAGAGCAAGAACATGAGTTTCTAAAAGCAATCAATGACGATCTTCGAAAGAAGAGTTCTTCATATCTTGCCAAATGACTTCTCTTGTCTAATTTCTTGCCACCTATTAAAACTAAGCATGACAAGCATAAGAAAAATTCTTCATCTAGTAGTAACAATAACCATGCAAAATCTAATGTTGTTACCTCTAGTAGTTCTCTTGATTCCACTAACAATGTTTCAAGCCAAGTTACACTTGAGCAAAAAAATAGTTTATTGAAAGGGATTATAGAGAAAGGTGTCTACAAGAGCCTTGCCGGAAGCAAGAACTTTGAGGAAATTGTTCGCAAGCAAGGAAGGCACCGGAAGAATCAAGGAATTGGTTTTGAGCGAAAGTTCAACGCCGAGGGTGTTGAATGGGAAGAAGGTCAATATCCCACTCCAAAGTTTGTTTCTCAAAAGGAGAAGTATGATCCTACTTCTTCCAATGTGGAACAAGCTCAAGATGACCTTCCACCACAAGACCACAAGCTAAAAGGCAAGGACAAGCTTCAAGAGGAGATTGATGCATTTATTGAAGCACCTAAAGCCATGGTCAAGTGGGTTCCCAAGGAAACGCCAAGATCTACTTCGTCAAGCTCAACTACAACCCCAAGGATTCCCATCAAGATGATGTGGATCCCAAGAAGAAGAACTAGAGAGTTCTTGAGGGTGACTCGCCAACATACTTCACTCACATTCATTTTGGCAAAACTTGTGCAATCAACTTCCACATCTTGCACTAGTTCATGGAGTCACAAACCCTCTTGTTGGTAAGTCAAGGGACAAGGTAATCATTGCTTTCATGGACATCATCTATTGTGTACTTCAATCTATGTCCATGGATATCCTTGTTTGTTCCTTGTGGGACTAACCCATGTAGGTATTGAAAGTGCCCAATCCAAAGGATTGCTCCCAACTCTTGATGATCTTCATCAACATTGAGCATCCACATCTTCAACATCTACATGAAGTCTTCTACGACAACCCAAGGTTAGTTTGACCCTTTAAAAGGGGTTCTCACATCAAGGGGGAGCTTTGCTCTAAAGAATTGAGCTAAAGCATCTTCAAATGATGTGAACACATTAATGCTTTATGTAAAAGTGGTAACCCCACTTGTGCTTAAACGATGAGTATGACCTATGATCACATGTTCTCATTTGACTCCTAAGTCAATATACTCATATAAAGATGACCTAGTCATCGACAAATTGTGTGATAGTAGCTAGTGTTTTGTTTGTGCATGTTTGACACATATTTCATTTGCTATCTTATTGTGTGAGCATGTTGGATGCATGATTTTATCCATTCGAGGACATCCATTTGTTGCTTTGGTCTTTTGGATTTTTCTCGACCAAATGGATGGACAAGAATGCCTAAGTACCTCCCTAGCTATCTATGCTTTCTTGTCTCAAATTCTATTCATGCTTATATCACAAACTTTGAACAAGTCATTTTGGACCCACCGAGTGAGGAGCACTCGAGCCACCGATCCGTCAAAGGCTAAACTTCCAAAACCTTCTAAGTAATTTCGGTCGACCAACCCACTCAAACTCGGTCGACCGAAAGCACTTGGATTGATCTAGGTTTTCACCTCGGTGAAACCGAGTTGTACTTTTCGGCGTGATCAAGTGTGTAATCGCTCATAGTTATCCATCTCGGTGCCACCGAAGTTTTACAACTCGGTCCCACCGATAGCAGAGGGGTATAAATACTCCGTGGGTCGCGCGCATTGATTCCTACTTCAAAACGCCGCCTTTACACCTTTTGCCGCCGTCGCCGTGGTCTCCGGATCGTCTCCGTTGTCGCTTTGGCGCCGCCGCAGTCTCCGTCGCCATTCAGCGGACATTCTCTCCGCGCCGTTGCCGCCGTAGAGGAACTCCACCAAGTTAGGGTGAGTTTCGATCCCTCTCGTGCTTCAACCTCCGATTCTATGCACGATTGGTTTGCCTAGCATCTTTCCACGTTTGAGATCTTCCTTAACACTAGATTAGTTCCTTTGAACGAAATTCGAGTAAAAGTTTGAGGGTTAGGTTTCCGCCGAATACATCACGGTGAGACCGATTTTACATTCTCGGTATGACCGATTTGGCCTTTGGCCATTGCACTGCACCTTTCGGTCCAACCGAGTTGTGCAAATCGGTGCGACCGAAATGAGGATTTAGTGAAACCCTAGTGTTTTCGGCAGGACCAAAACCCACATCGGTCCAACCGAAAGTGGTGTGAATGCTTCATTAGAACACTTGGATTCACGAATTTTAAACTCGGCGGACCGAAATGCATTCTGTGAAAACCTAAAACTGAAATTTGAACTCATTTTTTGCAAAATCTTCTGCAGTTTGTGATAACTCTTCTACTCTGCCTACACCTTATCTATTCACAAAGTTGTCACCATGTCGATGCCAAAGGACAGCCGAACAGTCTGAGTCTCCAATTGCTGAAATTCCAGAGGCAGGCACTAGTCCTGAGTCCAGCAGCTTTTCAGATGATGGTGAGAGGAGCACACCAAGTGGTTTGCCTCCTGCTGCCACCAGGGCCAGAAAGAAGAGGAATTCTGATGAAGAAGATTCTGATTTCATTGCTGAGGAAGTTGTTGCCAAAGAGCATCAAGGGCAACAAACCAAGAAAGGCACCAGTAAAGTGAAGAAGTCCACTGTTGCCAAGAAGCTGAGTATGGAAGAGGAAACTTCAAGCAAGGTGAAGAAAACTTCCAAGAGGAAGAGAATTGTGCATGATGAAGCAGCAGATGATGATGATGATGAGGAAGCACCCCAGCCTCCTCCTCAGAAGTCTAAGTTCATGGGTGATGCCATCAGGGCAGGAGCACCTTCAAAATCCAAGCCATCTGCTCCAGCAAAGGCATCTCAAGCCAAGCCTGCTGCCAAGCCCAAGAAAACTGTCAGGAACATCCCAGCTTCAGAGAAGAAGAAAGACAATGTGCCACCAGCTGAGTCAGATGATGAGGCACCTGTATTGCTGAAACTTCGCTAGAAATTGCCAATTCACAATGATGCTCATCCTCGAGCTGAAAACATGAAGGAAAGAAAGGATAGAGGTCTCAGGCTATGGAGACAAGCTGATCCATATGCTGTGAGGAGAAGGACTGCTGTTGATCCAAGATTCCACAGCAGAGAGCAGCAGGATTTCTATGAGACTGTGCTAATGGACAAGAAGCCCATTGTTGCAGATACTAGATATGTTGACTGGGCATACATTGACAGTGAAGAGCACAGAGACTTCTTTCCACATGTGCATGAGAGCTTCACTGCATGTGGTGTTGCAGATTTTGTTGGTCAAAAGTTGATGATTGGAATGATGAGATGATCATGCAATTCTATGCCATTTGCTCATTTCTATCCAGATGGTAAGATCACATGGATGATCAAGGCCAAAGATTCTCTTCAACTGTTGAAGAATGGGCAGCACTTCTGAATGCTCCAAAGGCAGAGAGAGGATGATGTTGATGTCTATGGTATTCCCAAGAAGAACCATGAATCTATGAAGAATATGTACAATGAGGTACCAGCTAAGGATGTAGAAATCTGGAAGCTCGGCTCAGTGTATCATCTCCAGGCAGGACTACCTACCACAAACACAATTCTGAGGCATACCTTGATGCCCAAGTCTGGAGATCATCGCATGATAAGAGGGTATTCTATCAACATGCTGCATATAATTGATCAGAAGGCACCTTTCAAGGTGATGGACCTGATAGTTGAGACTATCAAGAGGACTGCAGCTGACCAGAAGAGGTCATGTGGATTTGCCCCGCACATTCAGATGCTTATCAATGCCAAGTTTGGCACGGGCACCAACTTGTTGGATAGACCACACTTGCCACTGCAGCCTGAGCATGAGGACAATGAAGTTGTGATGGATGAGGAGGACCCAACGTCAGTTGAAGGTCAAGCAAAGAGTGAAGCTGCCAAGATAGCCAAAGTTGAGAAGGAAGCAGCAGCTAAACCCAAGAGTGTTGGAGAGCAGCTCCTTGAAGCTACCCAGAGAATTGAACAACGCCTGGCCAGCATTGTGCAGTCTCAGGAGAGTCTTGAGAGGATTGTTGAAGACAAGATCCATGCTCGATGTGAAGTCGATCAAGTGCACGTCATCACAACAAGCTTGAGGCAGATATAGAGGAAGCAAAAGGGAGAAGGAAGAGCTCATGCGTGAGATGCAGGATGACCTAGTCCAGATGATTATGAACAGCCTGCTCCGGTTCCTACAGACCCGATCAGCTGCTATTCCAAAGAATGACACGGGACTACAGCCTCAAAGACCTCCCACAGCTCCATCGGTTCAGCTCCAGCCCAAAGGACCACTCCTCCAGCTCCACAGACATCAGCTGAAGCCTTTGCAGATGTAGCCATCTCAACTCCATCAACCCAGACAGGAGCCGCCAGCAGAGTCCCTAGTGACGTTTAGCTCTATACCTTTCGAACTTTTTGGTAACTTGTTGCTCTCCAAAAGGTAATAAATGGTGTTGATGATGATGAACTCCTTGCTCTTGTGCTTCAAATGATAATCTCCCCAACACTCAACTCTCCTCACTGATTTGGCTGTGGTGGAAGAAAGGATTGAGTGGAAAGCAACTTGGGAAGGCTAGAGATCAAGTTTCATATGGTGGGAGTGGAGCAACTTGATCTCAACACAAGGGTAGGTAGTTCTCTTCTCAGAAATGTAAGGTAGGAGTGGTAGTTCTTTCTGATGGCTCTCTCCATGAATGAAGAGGAGGTGGAGGGGTATTTATAGCCTCCACACAAAATCCAACCGTTACACACATTTGACCAATCTCGGTCAGACCGAAGTTGACAACTCGGTGAGACCGAAAGTTCAAATCTTGTGAACGTTGGGATTTTTGGTGGGACCGAAAATACAATCTCGGTGAGTCCGATTTTACATTCTCGGTATGACCGATTTGGCCTCTGGCCATTGCACTGCACCTTTCGGTCCAACCGAGTTGTGCAAATCGGTGCGACCGAAATGAGGATTTAGTGAAACCCTAGTGTTTTCGGCAGGACCGAAACCCACATCGGTCCCACCGAAAGTGGTGTGAATGCTTCTGTTAGAACACTTCGGATTCACCGAATTTTAAACTCGGCCCGACCAAATGCATTCTGTGAAAACCTAAAACTGAAATTTGAACTCATTTTTTTGCAAAATCTTCGCAGTTTGTGATAACTCTTCTACTCTGCCTACACCTAATCTATTCACAAAGTTGTCAGCCATGTCGATGCCAAGTGACAGCCGTAATGTATGAGTCTCCAATTGCTGAAATTCCAGAGGCGGCAGCACTAGTCCCGAGTCCAAAGAGCTTTTCAGATGATGGTGAGAGGAGCACACCAAGTGGTTTGCCTCCTGCTGCCACCAGGGCCAGAAAGAAGAGGAACTCTGATGAAGAAGATTCTGATTTCATTGCTGAGGAAGAAGTCTCCTCCAAGCCAAAGAGGAAAGTGGTTGCCAAAGAGCATCAAGGGCAACAAACCAAGAAAGGCACCAGTAAAGTGAAGAAGTCCACTGTTGCCAAGAAGCTAAGTATGGAAGAGGAAACTTCAAGCAAGGTGAAGAAAACTTCCAAGAGGAAGAGGATTGTGCATGATGAAGCAGCAGATGATGATGATGATGAGGAAGCACCCCAGCCTCCTCTTCAGAAGTCTAAGTTCATGGGTGATGCCATCAGGGCAGGAGCACCTTCAAAATCCAAGCCATCTGCTCCAAAGAAAGGCAGCTCAAGCCAAGCTCACGCCAAGCCCAAGAAAACTGTCAGAACATCCCAGCTTCAGAGAAGAAGAAAGATAATGTGCCACCAGCTGAGTCAGATGATGAGGCACATGTATTGCTGAAACTTCGTCAGAAATTGCCAATTCACAATGATGCTCATCCTCGAGCTGAAAACATGAAGGAAAGAAAGGATAGAGGTCTCAGGCTATGGAGACAAGCCTGACCATATGTTTGTGAGGAGAAGGACTGCTGTTGATCCAAGATTCCACACCAGAGAGCAGCAGGATTTCTATGAGACTGTGCTAATGGACAAGAAGCCCATTGTTGCAGATACTAGATATGTTGACTGGGCATACATTGATAGTGAAGAGCACAGAGACTTCTTTCCACATGTGCATGAGAGCTTCACTGCATGTGGTGTTGCAGATTTTGTTGGTCGGTCGGCGTGATTGGAATGATGAGATGATCATGCAATTCTATGCCACTGCTCATTTCTATCCAGATGGTAAGATCACATGGATGACTGAAGGCCAAAGATTCTCTTCAACTGTTGAAGAATGGGCAGCACTGCTGAATGCTCCAGTGCAGAGAGAGGATGATGTTGATGTCTATGGTATTCCGAAGAAGAACCATGAATCTATGAAGAATATGTACAATGAGGTACCAGCCAAGGATGTAGAAATCTGGAGGCTCGACTCAGTGTATCATCTCCAGGCAGGTCTACCTACCACAAACACAATTCTGAGGCATACCTTGATGCCCAAGTCTGGAGATCATCGCATGATCAGAGGGTATTCTATCAACATGCTGCATATACTTGATCAGAAGGCACCTTTCAAGGTGATGGACCTGATAGTTGAGACTATCAAGAGGACTGCAGCTGACCAGAAGAGGTCATGTGGATTTGCCCCGCACATTCAGATGCTTATCAATGCCAAGTTTGGCACGGGCACATACTTGTTGGATAGACCACACTTGCCACTGTAGCCTGAACATGAGGACAATGAAGTTGTGATGGATGAGGAGGACCCAACGTCAGTTGAAGGTCAAGCAAAGAGTGAAGCTGCCAAGATAGGCAAAGCTGAGAAGGAAGCAGCAGCTAAACCCAAGAGTGTTGGAGAGCAGCTCCTTGAAGCTACCCAGAGAATTGAACAACGCCTGGCCAGCATTGTGCAGTCTCAGGAGAGTCTTGAGAGGATTGTTGAAGACAAGATCCATGCTCGATGTGAAGTCGATCAAGTGCAGTCATCACAACAAGCTTGAGGCAGATATAGAGGAAGCAAAAAGGGAGAAGGAAGAGCTCATGCGTGAGATGCAGGATGACCTAGTCCAGGATGATTATGAACAGCCTGCTCCGGTTCCTACCAGACCCCGATCAGCTGCTATTCCAAAGGATGACACGGGACTACAGCCTCAAGACTCCCACAGCTCCATCAGTTCCAGCTCCAGCTCCAGTGACCACTCCTCCAGCTCCACAGACATCAGCTGAAGCCTTTGCAGATGCAGCCATCTCAACTCCATCAACCCAGACAGGAGCCGCCAGCAGAGTCCCTAGTGACGTTTAGCTCTATACCTTTCGAACTTTTTGGTAACTTGTTGCCAAAGGGGGAGAAATTGTATAGATCATAGGACTTCGAGAGAGAGAGTGCTCGCTTTTGCTATTTCGTTTCATTTGCGGTCCTTTTGAGTTTTTCGAGACATTCCGTGTGTTTGATACTACGTTTGCTCTACTTTGATGAGTGCTTGATCGTACTATGCCTTAATGAGTGCTTAATGCTGATCATATGCTATTCACATCTTGTATGACCATTTACTCATGTCTTGGTGATTGGGTGCATGCTATTCATTCTTATCATTTTGTGCGCTCCACCAAGATGTATGTGACATGGAAGAGTGACCCATGATCCTAATCGATTGTGCATTTGCATTCAAACGCAAATCTTAAATAATGCACAAATTTAGGGGGAGCTCTTGCTTATCACATACTTCTCAAAGCGACGATATTATTCATTGATTATATCATTTGTCGAAGCTTTGATCTATATGTTGTCATCAATTACCAAAAAGGGGGAGATTGAAAGTGCAACTAATCCCCGGGTGGTTTTGGTAATTAATAACAACATATATATCATTGAACTAATAGTTTCTTGAGAATCATTTCGAAAGTTCAAGGATATGGGTATGGCAATGACTGAAGAAGTGGACCCCTCAAAATGCTAAGGCAAACATTGGCAAAAGCTCAAGACTCCATTTTTGGTTTAGTGATCCAAGATCACATTGAGTCCATAGGAAAGCCAATACTATTAAAAGGGGATGAGGTTATGTTAATGATCTGGTTGCTCAAAGTGCTTAGTGATACATCTCCTAAACCATCAGCAATCTTTCATTCTAATATACACTCATAAGTAATCTCGGTCCCACCGATTTCCTAAACTCAGTCACACCGAGATGAACCACCTCAGCCACAAAGCCAAACCCTAGATATTTCGGATTTTCCGATTCTGAACTCGGTCTCACCGAAACTAGTGTTGCCAAGCTTCTGTAACCTTCTGTCATCAAATCGGTGTCACCGAGATGATGAAGTCGGTCCCACCGAGATTGGCAAACCCTAGTCTTTGGAAGAATCGGACTCACCGAGATTGTATTTTCGGTCCCACCGAAAATCCCAACGTTCACAAGATTTGAACTTTCGGTGTCACCGAGTTGTCAACTTCGGTCCGACCGAGATTGGTCAAATGTGCATAACGGTTGGATTTTGTGTGGAGGCTATAAATACCCTCCACCTCCTCTTCATTCGTGGAGAGAGCCATCGAAAAGAACTACCACTCCTACCTTACATTTACGAGAAGAGAACTACCTACCCTTGTGTTGAGATCAAGTTGCTCCACTCCCACCATATGAAACTTGATCTCTAGCCTTCCCAAGTTGCTTTCCACTCAATCCTTTCTTCCACCACAGCCAAATCAGTGAGGAGAGTTGAGTGTTGGGGAGATTATCATTTGAAGCACAAGAGCAAGGAGTTCATCATCATCAACACCATTTATTACCTTTTGGAGGGTGGTGCCTCCTAGATTGGTTAGGTGTCGCTTGGGAGCCTCCGTCAAGATGTGTAGTTGAACCAAGAAGTTTGTAAGGGCAAGGAGATTGCCTACTTCGTGAGGATCTACCCCGAGTAAGGCTAGTCCTTCGTGGGCGTATGCCATGATGGCATAGACAAGGTTGCTTCTTCGTGGACCCTTCGTGGGTGGAGCCCTCCGTGGACTCTCGCAGCCGTTACCCTCCGTGGGTTGAAGTCTCCATCAACGTGGATTGACGATAGCACCACCTATCGGAACCACGAGAAAAAATCTCCGTGTCTCCAAATTGCGTTTGCTCTTCTCCACCTCTCTTTACTACATGTGCAATTTACTTTCCGCTGCCTATACTCTAGAATTGCATGTGTAGGGTGATACTTGACTTGATCATCATCGTGAATCTGCCAAAAACTTGTCTTTATCAAAAGGCTGAATTTTTATATTGTCAAGTAGTCTAATCCCCCCCCCTCTAGACATACTTTCGATCCTACAAGTGGTATCAGAGCTTTGGTCTCCATTGTATTGGTTTCCATTGCGTTGGACTCCATAAGCTTGGTTTCACAACCTAGGAGAGTATGGCGTCTAGTGAGGGTAATTTTAAGAGAGGTCCTTACTTTGATGGTTCAAACTTTGCTAGTTGGAAGCATAAAATGAAAATGCATATTCTTGGACATAACCACGCCGCATGGGGCATTATTTGTGTTGGCTTGCAAGGTGAGTTCTTGAGGAAGGAAAAGTTCGGATCGTGAAGCTACAACGGATGAATTGCGGATGTTGCAAAACAATGCTCAAGCTTGTGACATTCTCTTCAATGCTTTTGTCCCGAGGAGTTCAACAAAATCAGCCGTCTTGAGAATGCAAAAGAGATTTGGGATACTTTGGTGAAATGCACGAAGGTACCGAGTCCGTGAAGGAATCAAAGCTAGATGTTCTTCAAGGTCAACTTGACAAGTTCAAGATGAAAGAAGGTGAAGGAGTCGCTGAAATGTACTCTAGGCTTGCTCTCATCACAAATGAGATTGCCGGCTTAGGAAGTGAAGAAATGACCGACCGATTCATCATCAAGAAGATTCTCAGAGCTTTGGATGGAAAGTATGACACCGTGTGCACTTTGATCCAAATGATGCCAAACTACAAGAATCTCAAGCCTACCAAGTCATTGGAAGAATTGTTGCTCATGAGATGACACTTAAAGATAAGGAAGAGCTTCACAACAAGTCAAGTGGTGCTTACAAAGCTACAAGTGATGCTCCCACAACCTCAAGTGACAAGCTAGTTTCCAATGAAGAGATAAGCCTAATGGTGAAGAACTTCAACAAATTCTACAAGAGTAGAAGCAAGGAAAGAAGCTCAAAGTCTAGATCATATGATGAAAAGAGATCTTCTAGTCGTGATCGAATCTGCTACAATTGTGGAAGACCGGACACTACTCAAATGAGTGTTCGGCTCCCCACAAGAGAAGAGAAGAGTCTCCAAGAAGAAGAAGCTCAAGAGAAGAGTCACCTCGGAAAGAGAGAAGGAGTAGAGATGATCGTTATGAACGAAGATCCTCTCGGAGAAGCAAGGATTCGGAGAGGAAAGACAAGTCATCAAGGAGCTACACAAGAAGAAAACATCAAGCTCATGTAGGTGAATGGGCCTCCGGCTCCGACTCCGACAATCACTCCGGAAGAAGCTATCACTCCAACTCCGAATACAGTCAAGATGAAGGTGTTGCCGGTCTTGCTCTCGTATCCTCCAACTCCAACTCCTATGACTTATTTGATTCACCAAATGAGGGAATTGGAAGATGCTTCATGGCTGAAGGCCCCAAGGTATCACACCCTGAATTTATTGACTTTGATAGTGATGAGGATGACTTGCTTGGTGAAGATGAGCTTTTACATGACAAATCTAGTGAGCCTAGTAATGATGAACATGCTAGTAGTCTTTATAGTCGAGAAGAGTCGAATGACAATGCTATGAAGGAGATTGAGCGTTTAACTAAAGAACTAAACACTCTTAAGTTAGCTCATGAAACAACTCAAGAAGATCATAGAGAGCTCCTAAGATCTCATGAGAAGCTACGCTTCGAGAAGCTCAATCTAGAGCAAGAACATGAGTTTCTAAAAGCAATCAATGACGATCTTCGAAAGAAGAGTTCTTCATATCTTGCCAAACGACCTCTCTTGTCTAATTTCTTGCCACCTGTTAAAACTAAGCATGACAAGCATAAGAAAAATTCTTCATCCAGTAGTAACAATCACCATGCTAAATCTAATGTTGTTACCTCTAGTAGTTCTCTTGATTCCACTAACAATGTTTCAAGCCAAGTTACACTTGAGCAAGAAAATAGTTTATTGAAAGGGATTATAGAGAAAGGTGTCTACAAGAGCCTTGCCGGAAGCAAGAACTTTGAGGAAATTGTTCGCAAGCAAGGAAGGCACCGGAAGAATCAAGGAATTGGTTTTGAGCGAAAGTTCAACGCCGAGGGTGTTGAATGGGAAGAAGGTCAATATCCCACTCCAAAGTTTGTTTCTCAAAAGGAGAAGTATGATCCTACTTCTTCCAATGTGGAACAAGCTCAAGATGACCTTCCACCACAAGACCACAAGCTAAAAGGCAAGGACAAGCTTCAAGAGGAGATTGATGCATTTATTGAAGCACCTAAAGCCATGGTCAAGTGGGTTCCCAAGGAAACGCGTCAAGTTCTACTTCGTCAAGCTCAACTACTACCCCAAGGATTCCCATCAAGATGATGTGGATCCCAAGAAGAAGAACTAGAGAGTTCTTGAGGGTGACTCCGCCAACATACTTCACTCACATTCATTTTGGCAAAACTTGTGCAATCAACTTCCACATCTTGCACTAGTTCATGGAGTCACAAACCCTCTTGTTGGTAAGTCAAGGGACAAGGTAATCATTGCCTTCATGGACATCATCTATTGTGTACTTCAATCTATGTCCATGGATATCCTTGTTTGTTCCTTGTGGGACTAACCCATGTAGGTATTGAAAGTGCACGAATCCAAAGGATTGCTCCCAACTCTTGATGATCTTCATCAACATTGAGCATCCACATCTTCAACATCTACATGAAGTCTTCTACGACAACCCAAGGTTAGTTTGACCCTTTAAAGGGGTTCTCACATCAAGGGGGAGCTTTGCTCTAAAGAATTGAGCTAAAGCATCTTCAAATGATGTGAACACATTAATGCTTTATGTAAAAGTGGTAACCCCACTTGTGCTTAAACGATGAGTATGACCTATGATCAAATGTTCTCATTTGACTCCTAAGTCAATATACTCATATAAAGATGACCTAGTCATCGACAAATTGTGTGATAGTAGCTAGTGTTTTGTTTGTGCATGTTTGACACATATTTCATTTGCTATCTTATTGTGTGAGCATGTTGGATGCATGATTTTATCCATTCGAGGACATCCATTTGTTGCTTTGGTCTTTTGGATTTTTCTGACCAAATGGATGGACAAGAATGCCTAAGTACCTCCCCTAGCTATCTATGCTTTCTTGTCTCAAATTCTATTCATGCTTATATCACAAACTTTGAACAAGCCATTTTCGGACCCACCGAGTGAGGAGCACTCGAAGCCACCGATCCGTCAAAGGCTAAACTTCCAAAACCTTCTAAGTAATTTCGGTCAGACCAACCCACTCAAACTCGGTCAGACCGAAAGCACTTGGATTGATCTAGGTTTTCACCTCGGTGAAACCGAGTTGTACTTTTCGTGACGAAGTGTGTAATCGTGCGTTATCCATCTCGGTGCCACCGAGTTTTACAACTCGGTCCCACCGACAGCAGAGGGGTATAAATATTCCGTGGGTCGCGCGCATTGATTCCTACTTCAAAAACACCTCGCCCCCACACCCCTTGCTGCCGTCGCCGTGGTCTCCGGATCGTCTCCGTCGTCGCCTGTGCGCCCTCGCCGCAGGTCTCCGTCGCTGTCAACGGACATTCTCTCCGCGCCGTTGCCGCCGTAGAGGAACTCCACCAAGTTAGGGTGAGTTTCGATCCCTCTCGTGCTTCAACCTCCGATTCTATGCACGATTGGTTTGCCTAGCATCTTGCCACGTATGAGATCTTCCTTAACACCAGAATAGCTCCTTTGAACGAAATTCAAGTAAAAGTTTTAGGGTTAGGTTTCCGCCGAATACATCTCGGTGAGACCGATTTTACATTCTCGGTATGACCGATTTGGCCTCTGGCCATTGCACTGCACCTTTCGGTCCAACCGAGTTGTGCAAATCGGTGCGACCGAAATGAGGATTTAGTGAAACCCTAGTGTTTAGCTCTATACCTTTGCAGATGCAGCCATCTCAACTCCATCAACCCAGACAGGAGCCGCCAGCAGAGTCCCTAGTGACGTTTAGCTCTATACCTTTCGAGAGAGAGAGTGCTCGCTTTTGCTCTTTCGTTTCATTTGCGGTCATTTTGAGATACTTTTGAGTTTTTCGAGACATTCCGTGTGTTTGATACTACGTTTGCTCTACTTTGATGAGTGCTTGATCGTACTATGCCTTAATGTGTGCTTAATGCTTATCATATGCTATTCATATCTTGTATGATCATTTACTCATGTCTTGGTGATTGGGTGCATGCTATTCATTCTTATCATTTTGTGCGCTCCACCAAGATGTATGTGACATGGAAGAGTGACCCATGATCCTAATCGATTGTGCATTTGCATTCAAACGCAAATCTTAAATAATGCACAAATTTAGGGGGAGCTCTTGCTTATCACATACTTCTCAAAGCGACGATATTATTCATTGATTATATCATTTGTCGAAGCTTTGATCTATATGTTGTCATCAATTACCAAAAAGGGGGAGATTGAAAGTGCAACTAATCCCCGGGTGGTTTTGGTAATTAATAACAACATATATATCATTGAACTAATAGCTTCTTGAGAATCATTTCAGAAAGTTCAGTGATATGGGTATGGCTATGACTGAAGAAGTGGACCCCTCAAAATGCTAAGGCAAACATTGGCAAAAGCTCAAGACTCCATTTTTGGTTTAGTGATCCAAGATCACATTGAGTCCATAGGAAAGCCAATACTATTAAAAGGGGATGAGGTTATGTTAATGATCTGGTTACTCAAAGTGCTTAGTGATACATCTCCTAAACCATCAGCAATCTTTCATTCCAATATACACTCATAAGTAATCTCGGTCCCACCAATTTCCTAAACTCAGTCACACCGAGATGAACCACCTCAGCCACAAAGCCAAACCCTAGATATTTCGGATTTTCCGATTCTGAACTCGGTCTCATCGAAACTAGTGTTGCCAAGCTTCTGTAACCTTCTGCCATCAAATCGGTGTCACCGAGATGATGAAGTCGGTCCCACCGAGATTGGCAAACCCTAGTCTTTGGAAGGATCGGACTCACCGAGATTGTATTTTCGGTCCCACCGAAAATCCCAACATTCACAAGATTTGAACTTTCGGTCTCACCGAGTTGTCAACTTCGGTCTGACCGAGATTGGTCAAATGTGTGTAACGGTTGGATTTTGTGTGGAGGCTATAAATACCCTCCACCTCCTCTTCATTCGTGGAGAGAGCCATCGAAAAGAACTACCACTCCTACCTTACATTTCGAGAAGAGAACTACCTACCCTTGTGTTGAGATCAAGTTGCTCCACTCCCACCATATGAAACTTGATTTCTAGCCTTCCCAAGTTGCTTTCCACTCAACCCTTTCTTCCACCACAGCCAAATCGGTGAGGACAGGTTGAGTGTTGGGAGATTATCATTTGAAGCACAAGAGCAAGGAGTTCATCATCATCAACACCATCTATTACCTTTTGGAGGTGGTGCCTCCTAGATTGGTTAGGTGTCGCTTGGGAGCCTCCGTCAAGATGTGGAGTTGAACCAAGAAGTTTGTAAGGGCAAGGAGATCGCCTACTTCGTGAAGATCTACCCGAGTAAGGCTAGTCCTCCGTGGGCGTATGCCATGATGGCATAGACAAGGTTGCTTCTTCGTGGACCCTTCGTGGGTGGAGCCCTCCGTGGACTCTCGCAGCCGTTACCCTCCGTGGGTTGAAGTCTCCATCAACGTGGATTGACGATAGCACCACCTATCGGAACCACGAGAAAAAATCTCCGTGTCTCCAAATTGCGTTTGCTCTTCTCCACCTCTCTTTACTACATGTGCAATTTACTTTCCGTTGCCTATACTCTAGAATTGCATGTGTAGGGTGATACTTGACTTGATCATCATCGTGAATCTGCCAAAAACTTGTCTTTATCAAAAGGCTGAATTTTTATATTGTCAAGTAGTCTAATCACCCCCCCTCTAGACATACTTTCGATCCTACAGAGTGTCGAACCCAACGAGGAGGAGAAGGAAATGATAAGCGGTTTTCAGCAAGGTATTCTCTGCAAGTACTGAAATAAGTGGTAACAGATAGTTTTGTGATAGGATAATTGTAACGAGTAACAAGTAACAAAAGTAAATAAAGTGCAGCAAGGTGGCCCAATCCTTTTTGTAGCAAAGGACAAGCCTGGACAAACTCTTATAATAGGAAAAGTGCTCCCGAGGACACATGGGAATATCGTCAAGCTAGTTTTCATCACGCTCATATGATTCGCGTTCGGTACTTTGATAATTTGATATGTGGGTGGACCGGTGCTTGGGTACTGCCCTTACTTGGAAAGCATCCCACTTATGATTAACCTCTATTGCAAGCATCCGCAACTACAACAAAAGTATTAAGGTAAACCTAACCATAGCATGAAACATATGGATCCAAATCAGTCCCTTACGAAGCAACGCATAAACTAGGGTTTAAGCTTCTGTCACTCTAGCAACCCATCATCTACTTATTACTTCCCAATGCCTTCCTCTAGGCCCAAATAATGGTGAAGTGTTATGTAGTCGACGTTCACATAACACCACTAGAGGTTAGACAACATACATCTTATCAAAATATCAAACGAATACCAAATTCACATGACTACTAATAGCAAGACTTCTCCCTTGTCCTCAGGAACAAACGTAACTACTCACAAAGCATATTCATATTCATAATTAGAGGGGTAATAATGTGCATATAGGATCTGGACATATGATCTTCCACCAAATAAACCAACTAGCATCAACTACAAGGAGTAATCAACACTACTAGCAACCTACTAGCACCAATCCCGGACTTGGAGACAAGAATTGGATACAAGAGATGAACTAGGGTTTGGAGATGAGATGGTGCTGATGAGGATGTTGATGGAGATTGCCCTCTCCCGATGAGAGGAGCGTTGGTGATGACGATGGTGATGATTTCCCCCTCCCGGAGGGAAGTATCCCCGGTAGAACAGCTCCGCCGGAGCCCTAGATTGGTTCCGCCAAGGTTCCGCCTCATGGCGGCGGAGTCTCATCCCGAAAGGTTCTCCTCTATTTTTTTCTCATCAAAAGACTTCATATAGGAGAAGATGGACGTCAGAGAGCCACCAGGGGCCCACGAGGTAGGGGGCGCGCCCCCCACCTTCGTGAGCAGGGCGTGGGCCCCATGGCCTTCATCTTTGGCGACGATTTTTTTAGTTATTTTAAGGTATTCCGTGGAATTTCAGGACTTTTGGAGTTGCACAGAATAGTCCTTCAATATTTGCTCCTTTTCCAGCCCAGAATTCCAGCTGCCAGCATTCTCCCTCTTCATGTAAACCTTGTAAAATAAGAGAGAATAGTCATAAGTATTGTGACATAACGTGAAATAACAGCCCATAATGCAATAAATATTGACATGAAAGCATGATGCAAAATGGACGTATCAACTCCCCCAAGCTTAGACCTCGCTTGTCCTCAAGCGAAAAGCCGATAACAATAAATATGTCCTCATGTTTAGAGGTAGAGGCGTCGATAAAACTAAAATATGGACATGAAGGCATCATGATTATTTCATAACTGCAACATATATAAATTTTGTCATAAGATTACTCATATTCAAGTGATGATCTTTTCACAAAGCCAAAATATGAATCAGAAACCTTATTGGGCACCAACAATTATAATCTTAGTCATTGAAGCAATTGCAATTTATCATAACGTTGGAAAGAGTCTATGCCAGAGCTTAAAAGCAAGTCCACATACTCAACTATCACTTAGTCCTTCATAACTGCTAACACTCACGCAATACTTGTGGTTGCAGAGTTTTAATCAGACACAGAGAAAGATAGGGGCTTATAGTTTTGCCCCACAACTTTTTACCTCAAGGGTAATGTCAACAATAATAATTCATGCTCTCCCACATCCAATTAGATATATATATCATATTCTTTCCAACATGCTGAGCTTGCCAAAGGATAAAGTGAAAAAGGGAAGGTGAAGATCACGGTGACTCTTGCATAAGGTAGAGGATAATAATAAAAGATAGGCCCTTCACAAAGGGAAGCAGAGGTTGTCATCCGCGTTTAGGGTTGATGCACAAAATCTTAATGCAAAAGAATGTCACTTTACATTGCCCCTTGTATGTGAACCTTTATTATGCAGTCCGTCGCTTTTATTGCGTCCACAACAAGTTCGTGCAAAGTTTATTTTCTCCGCACTAATAAATCATGCATATTTAGAGAGCAATTTTTGTTGCTTGCACCGATGACAGCTTACTTGAAGGATCTTACTCAATCCATAGGTAGATATGGTGGACTCTCATGGCAAAACTGGTTTAAGGGTATTTGGAAGCACAAGTAGTATTTCTACTTGGTGCTAAGAATTTGGCTAGCATGAGGGGGAAAGGCTAGGTCAACACGATAGAGGATCCATGACAACATACTTTATCTCAGATGTAAGAAAACATAACTCATTGTGTTGTCTTCCTTGTCCAACCTCAACTCTTTAGCATGTCATAGTTTAATGAGTGCTCCCAATCATAAAAGATGTCAATGATAATTTATCTATATGTGAAACCTCTTTTTCCTTGTTACTTCCTATTAATTGCAACGATGACCAAAGCTATATTTGCCAACTCCCAACAACTTTTAATCATCATACTCTTTCTATGTGAAGTCATTACTTTCAATAAGATCAATATGAACTCTTTGATTCCTTTTTCATTCTTTTTCTACTAATCACCCAAGATCATGGCAAAATACTCAAGCCCTTGACTCAACACTAATGTTTATTATATAGCTCACGGACTCGATTACAAAGAAGGATCATAAAGCAAAACTCAAAACTAGATCATTCCATGACTTTATTCTACTAAATCAAGATACTACTAATAGGACCGAACTAAGAAAAACGGTAAAGATAGGAGTTTTGATGGTGATACGATACCAGGGCACCTCCCCCAAGCTTGGCAGTTGCCAAGGGGAGTGCCCATACCCAGGTGGTTATTTCTCCTTCTTTGTTGTTGGCGTAATATTCTTAGCGATGATCCCCCTCAGAATACGGTTCTCCTCCTCAAGCTTATTGACCTACTGCTTGAGGTCCATTATTTCCTTGCGAAGCTTTCCTGTAACGACTAAAGCTCCTTGCACCCAAGGGTGTTGCATAGCTGCGGGAGAACCAGAGATACTTCTCCTCATATTTTCATAGGAAAGAAATTTAACATTGGAAGGGATAACCGAGTTTGGAATAGCTGAGCTCTGTAGTTCCCCCATCGTAAACCCAGCTCGGAAGCAAGAGGTGAATTCTTGATCTTCCATGGCATCTACTCTCATCAGGTCAGCCTCCATCTCTTCCTCCGTTGCCGTCCCAAAGTGGTCAGCGTCGCTGTTTGCCCTTGGTTCCGGTGTTGGGTTAGATACCCAGCTCTCCCCGACTGACTCTTGAGAAGACATCTTGCTCTTATCTGCAGCAGCAACAGCTCGAAACAAAAAACAGAGGATATTTGCGTGATACGGGAGTCAAAACCTTCGGGAGTATATATAATGAATTTTTACCGACCAAAATATGTATCGTGCAAGGAAACGGAGTCCGGAGGGCACACGAGGTAGGGGGCGCACCTAGGGGGGTAGGGCGCGCCCTCCACCCTCGTGGAGGCCTCGTGTCCTCCCCGGACTGCTACTTATTTTTCTATTTTTCGAAATATTCCAAAACAGAGAAATATTGCCTTAAAATTGTTTTGGAGTCGGTTTACTTACCGTACCACATACCTATTCCTTTTCGGAGTTTGGAACGTTCTGGAAAGTGTCCCTTGTTGGAAATATGCCCTAGAGGCAATAATAAATTAGTTATTATTATCATATTTCCTTGTTCATGATAATCGTTTATTATCCATGCTATAATTATATTGATAGGAAACTCAGATACATGTGTGGATACATAGACAACACCATGTCCCTAGTAAGCCTCTTGTAGACTAGCTCGTTGATCAATAGATGGTTACGGTTTCCTGACCATGGACATTGGATGTCGTTGATAACGGGATCACATCATTAGGAGAATGATGTGATGGACAAGACCCAATCCTAAGCCTAGCACAAAGATCGTCTAGTTCGTATGCTAAAGCTTTTCTAATGTCAAGTATCATTTACTTAGACCATGAGATTGTGCAACTCCCGGATACCATAGGAATGCTTTGGGTGTACCAAACGTCACAACGTAACTGGGTGGCTATAAAGGTGCACTACGGGTATCTCCGAAAGTGTCTGTTGGGTTGGCACGAATCGAGACTGGGATTTGTCACTCCGTGTAACGGAGAGGTATCTCTGGGCCCACTTAGTAGGACATCATCATAATGTGCACAATGTGACCAAGGGGTTGATCACGGGATGATGTGTTACGGAACGAGTAAAGAGACTTGCTGGTAACGAGATTGAACAAGGTATCGGGATACCGACGAGCTCCTTGCTGGACGGACGGAGTCTTCCCAACCTCTCCCTCTCTCCTTGCTGGATCAAGGCATGGGAGACGTCACCGGGCTGCATGTGTGTTGAACACGGAGGTGTCGTCCGTTCGGCACTTGGATCATCGGTGATTTGGATCACGACGAGTACGACTCCATCAACCCCGTTCAATTGAATGCTTCTGCTTAGCGATCTACAAGGGTATGTAGATGCACTCTCCTTCCCCTCGTTGCTAGAATCTCCATAGATTGATCTTGGTGATGCATAGAAAATTTTGAATTTCTGCTACGTTCCCTAACATCCCTTATGTACTCCTCCGGGGTTACGGTTTCAATAATATTAGTTTCAATATTTATAGGATTACCTGAGATATAGTGTTTGATCCTTTGACCGTTTACAACCTTCGGATTTGTGCCTGCGAAGTTGTTGATTTTTATGGCACCGGAGCGATAGACCTCCTCGATAACGTAGGGACCTTCCCATTTGGAGAGAAGTTTTCCTGCAAAAAATCTTAAACGAGAGTTGTATAGCAATACATAATCACCTACATTAAACTCACGCTTTTGTATCCTTTTGTCATGCCATCTTTTAACTTTTTCTTTGAACAACTTGGCATTTTCATAAGCTTGGGTTCTCCATTCATCAAGTGAGCTAATATCGAATAACCTCTTCTCTCCGGCAAGTTTGAAATCATAGTTGAGCTCTTTAATAGCCCAATATGCCTTATGTTCTAGTTCGAGAGATAATAGCCCAATATGCCTTATGTTATAGTTGAGCTCTAGGATTTTTGTACACAGTTCTATAGGCCCTTAATGCATCATTCAGTTTCTTGGACCAATTCTTTCTAGACCTATTGACAGTCTTTTGCAAAATTAATTTGAGCTCTCTATTGCTCAATTCTACCTGACCACTAGACTGCGGGTGATATGGAGATGCAATTCTATGATTAACGTCAGATTTAGCAAGCATCTTACGAAAGCACCATGAATAAAGTGTGAACCACCATCACCATTAAGTATCTAGGGACTCCAAACCTCGGAAAAATAACTTCCTTAAGCATCTTAATAGAAGTGTTATGATCAGCACTACTAGTTGGAATAGCTTCTACCCACTTAGTAACGTAATCAACAGCAACCAAAATATGTGTATATCCATTAGAGGCAGGAAAAGGTCCCATATAATCAAAGCCCCAAACATCAAATGGTTCAATAACAAGTGAATAATTCATAGGCATTTCTTGACGTCTACTAATATTACCAATTCTTTGACGTTCATCGCAAGACAAAACAAACTTATGGGCATCGTTGAAGAGAGTAGGCCAATAAAAACCGGATTACAATACCTTATGTGCAGTTCTATCTCCAGCATGGTGTCCTCCATAAGCTTCGGAGTGACACTTGCGTAGGATCTGTTCCTGTTCATGCTCAGGTACACAACGTCTAATAACACCATCTACTCCTTCTTTGTAAAGATGTGGGTCATCCCAAAAGTAATGTCGCAAGTCATAGAAAAACTTTTTCTTTTGTTGGTATGTAAAGCTAGGCGGTATAAATTTAGCAACAATATAATTAGCATAATTAGCATACCACGGAGTGCTATGAGAAGTACTTATGACATTTAATTGCTCATCAGGAAAGCTATCATCAATAGGTAGTGGGTCATCAAGAACATTCTCTAGCCTAGACAAGTTGTCTGCAATGGGGTTCTCAGCTCATTTTCTATCAACAATATGTAAATCAAATTCTTGGAGCAGGAGAACCCATCTAATGACTCTAGGTTTTGCATCTTTCTTTTCCATAAGATATTTAATTGCAGCATGATCTGTGTGAATAGTTACTCTAGAATCAACAATATAGGGTCTGAATTTATCACAAGCAAATACAACCGCTAAAAGTTCCTTTTTGGTAGTAGCATAATTGCTTTGAGCATTGTCTAGAGTCTTACTATCATAATGGATAACATTCAATTTCTTATCAACTCTTTGCCCTAGAACAGCACCTACAGCATAATCACTAGCATCACACATAATTTCAAAAGGTAAATTCCAATCAGGTGGCTGAACAACAGGTGCAGAGACTAATGCTTTCTTAAGTATTTCAAATGCTTCTACACAATCATCATCAAAGACAAATGGTACATCTTTCTATAATAAATTAGTCAGAGGCCGAGAGATTTTTGAGAAGTCCTTGATGAACCTCCTATAAAATCCAGTGTGACCAAGGAAACTTCTTATACCTTTGATGTCCTTGGGACATGGCATCTTTTCAGTAGTATCAACCTTGGCTTTATCAACTTCAATACCTCTTTCAGAAACTTTGTGCCCCAAGACAATACCTTCATTCACCATAAAGTGACACTTTTCCCAATTCAAGACAAGATTAGTTTTTTCACATCTCTGCAAAACTTGAGCAAGATTGCTCAATCAATCATCAAAAGAGGAACCATAGACGGAAAAGTCGTCCATGAAAACCTCACAAATTTTCTCACGAAAGTCAGAGAATATAGCCATCATGCATCTTTGAAAGGCATACGTCTATAAGCAAAAGTACCAAAAGGGCATGTAAAAGTAGTTTTTGATTGATCTTTAGCCGACACAGGTATTTGAGAAAAACCAGAATAACCATCTAGAAAGCAATAATGTGTATGTTTGCATAATCTTTCTCGCATTTGATCAATAAAAGGTAAGGGGTAATGATCTTTCTTAGTAGCCTTATTTAATTTGCGGAAATCAATTACCATCCTATAACCTGTGATAATTCTTTGCGGAATCAATTCATCTTTATAATTAGGGACAACAGTAATACCTCCCTTCTTAGGGACACAATGGACAGGACTTACCCACTGACTATCAGCAACGGGATAAATTATACCTACCTCCAGAAGCTTGAGTATTTCTTTTCTTACCACTTCTTTCATTTTAGGATTCAAACATCGTTGAGGATCACGAACTGGTTTGGCATCAGCTTCCAAATTTATTTTATGTTGTCATAGAGTGGGACTAATGCCCTTAAGATCATCCAGAGTATATCCAATAGCGGCACGATGCTTCTTTAGAGTTTTCAATAATCTTTCTTCTTCATGCTCTGAAAGGTTAGCGCTAATAATGACAGGATATATTTTCTTTTCATCAAGATAAGCATATTTAAGATTATCAGGCAACGGTTTAATCTCAAACACGGGATCACCCTTGGGTGGAGGAGGATCCCCTTGGATTTCAACAGGCAAATTGTGTTGCAGAATAGGTTCATGTTTAAAGAATACTTCATCTATTTCCCCTCTTTCATTCATGAACATATCATTTTCATGGTCTAGCAAATAGTGTTCTAAAGGATCACTAGGAGGTACAGCAATAGAAGCAAGACCAATAATTTCATCCTTACTAGGCAATTCGTCCTCACGATGTTGTTTACTAAATTTAGAGAAATTAAACTCATGAACCATATCATCCAAGCCAACAGTAACAACATTCTTTTCGCAATCTATCGTAGCATTAACAGTACGCAAGAAGGGTCTACCAAATATAATGGGACAAAATCTATCTTGTGGGGAACCAAGAACAAGAAAATCAGCGGGATATTTAGTTTTCCCACACAAGACTTCAACATCTCTAACAATTCCCATTGGAGATATAGTATCTCTATTGGCAAGTTTAATTGTAACATCAATTTCCTCTAACTCAGCAGGTGCAATCTCATGCATAATTTCTTTGTATAAGCCAATGGGTATAACACTAGCACTAGCACCCATATCACATAAGCCATGATAACAATGATCTCCTATTTTAACAGAAATAACACTACTAGGAAAAGGCATGCTAGTGGCGCACTGGTTTTGCCTTCTAATGGCGCACTGCCAGTGCGCCACTGGCATCACGCCATTAGAATTAAATTCTAATGGCGCCTTGCCGATCGCCATTAGTATCTGGTGTTCTAATGGCGCACCGCCATCTTCGCCATTAGTATAGCTGCGATGTGCCATTAGAATGCCTCCCGGGGCCATATGTACAAATGTGCTATGGCATTCTAATGGCGCATTACCAGTAAATGCGCCATTAGTGTGATGATCACAGTGCGCCATTAGTGTCTTTTGTGGTGCGCCATTAGTATGAATATTAGGGTTTTTTTTTTTGCTTTTCTGATTTTTGCACAGATTACAAAATATATTATTGCATAGAATATAGACAGCAGCACACAGCAACATTAGATTCATCAAATACAATAGAAGATTAGTCTCCGAATACAATTCATCATATTAGTCTCCGGATTCAAAAGACCGGACAAAGATAAAACATTACAAGTCTCAAGACCGCGAGTATCGAGTTTGCCTTCACATTACAAGTCGATATCGATCATCTAAACTACCATCACATAGAAGAGAGTGTGGTCATCACGATGAGCATCATCGCGATCAAACTGGTCTTCATCCGGTTCCTCCAACGCTCCTCCTCTCTCCGCTAGATAGCGGGCGTATCTAGATTCGGCCTCCGCCCTAGTGGTGTACCCTTTGTAACTATTACCGCTGAAGCGGTGAACCTGTCTCCGACACTCCTCCCGATCATCGTAGACTCAGGGAACCTTACCCTTGTACCACGACATACGACGGCATCTCTATGCACAAGCCAAACAACAGACAATACATAAGCAATGTGTAAGTATGCAACAAAAGGATCGGAAGAAAAAGCAAGACATTAATAGCACGATTCATGGTCCTACTAATAAAATAGCATCGATTACATCTAAGTTGAACAACCGTCCAAACCAAAGAGACATACGAATTCATTAAAAGTTTAATTACAACATGAGCCAATCAATGTTTCGAACTACACATCACTACTTTCGACTCGACTCATCGGACGGAGCGTGGATGAAGCCGCCGTCTGTCGCGATGGTCATGAAATCGCGATCGTTGTCACCTGCATTTGTAGCATTCCATCTATCTCACCGTTGGACGGTTGATTTCGAGGAAGAACTGCCCGACGTATGAAGGACATCTTGATGGATGATGTCCGCAAACTCCGATCGGATCGAAAGAATTCTTGTGCGAGGTCCGCGTCTGGACTGCCGACAAGCTCGCGCCCAATCTTTGAGATTATCTGGTAGCGAAGGTGATGATGGTCCCTTACGATCGCCGCATGTGATGGAGGCGTAGTAGGCATCCTTCGACCGCCCGGCGGCTGCTTGACGCAGCAGAACTTCGTATTGTGTGAAGATGTGCTTGCCGTGCCTGAACTGTCTGGTGAAGGTGCCTCCAGATTTGGCGTAGCTGGGAGAACATCATCAAGAACTTTCTTCACATTTGTGTAGTCTATCATGGAGTTACGGTTGGGTCGAAATCGTGGCCATGGAATATTTCGGGCTTGAGAGGATGAGTGTGCAATGTGTGTCCTTTGCACGAGAACACGGAATGTTAGAAAAAAAGAACAATCGAAATCTAAGAAATCATATGTTACGGGCGGTTAAGGGATGACTTACTCGGAAAGTAATGCACAAGGAAGTTATCCTTATCTGCATTTGCGAAATAGCGCCTTGAGGTGTGAACTCGCAACTTGGCGGTCCCAGCGCTGCTCAAGTGCTTGCACGCATGTAGAAGGGGTCGACTATCACGATGTCCGGGTATTGTCTCTAATGATCCGCATCTGCATGCTCGGTAAAACAGCCGAACGAAGGTGTAGTGCAGCGGATGAAGGTTAAACATAGCAAAGATGTCATCAAACGGCGGGGCGATCATACCCCGATGTCGCCATCCACAAAGCCCTTGCTCTCGGCACCTTGGCCACGAAAACCGGGTATGCCACATCCTTCTCTCGAGACGCCGCTTCTCCAAAATCAGAACACTGTCATGCGAGACTCCGCATAGCACCGGTTGCAGCATTCAGCATATTTGGCGGTAGCATCGCCCTACCGCCACATGCACCCTCCTCGAGATATCCTTAGGTGAAGGTGGCCCGTCCCGAGCACGGATCGAACTTGGTGCCGGCTGGCTCGCACCGGCGCCCTTGTTAGTCTTCGTTTCGGCCCTTCTTCTTAATCTCCTGTAATGGGACCAAGTTACGCTCACAGACCGCCTTCTTGGCGTGTTGGGGCTGATAATATTCGCGCCTCAGCTATCTCGAGGCTCGGTGAAACGGGCCGGAGGCGTGTCACGAGAACCAACGCATGACGGCGCTTGTTGCAATTGGATTTCTCCGCCGTACCAGCTAGATCGCGGTGGTCTTGGCTGGGTTCTTGAGAAAGAGGCCCGCAGAAATCGTCGGCGTACCCATGTTCGACAAAGTACTTGTCAACTTTGGTAAATGTACCGTCGTCGTTGTCGCCGCCGTCCGGATCTGTGCCATAGGGCTGTCCGGATCTGTGCCATAGGGATGTCCGGCAGGTCGGTAGCGTTACTGCGTTCTTGCCATGGCTTGGCGCCGGCACGATGGCGGTCTTATCGTGGGGTGGTGTCCCCGCCCCAAGCGAATCGGCTCTTCGGCCATAGCGAGGGCGGTTTATGCAGAGTGCGAGGGTCATCTCATCTTCTTCGTCGGCCCAGCCGGTCGAATCGGAGGTAACAACTCGTCGCAGCTGGGCAGCACCGGACCACTTCAACCCTATACATTGTGGGTGGCATCGGATTACCGTGGAACATGGGGTTGCCGGTTGAGCGATTTTGCCCTTGGCGACATCGACCAACTTCGGCGCCCACGAAGTGCGAAGAAGTGCAAGGCGTCGGCGGTGCCTGCGAAAACATGTGTAGGGCGTCGGGGATGCCCGATCAAAGGCAAGGAGATGAAGTCATCGGCCGAGAGGCTTAGTTACCGTGATGCCGTCAAGCTCGGCTAATGTCGAGCACCGCCAGCGGCGGCGTGCAATCGACGGAGGGGCGCTTCTTTGGCGAGTGCGGTCGGCGTACACCGGGTGCATTAAGCTCCAATACCGTGCGGTGCGGAGACACGAATACCGCCTCCGCCGGAGACACCAATGGCGCCGCCGCGGAGACACCAATGGCGCCGCCGCGGAGACACCAATGGCGCCGCCGCGGAGACACCAATGTCGCCGCCGCGGAGACACCAATGGTGCCGCCGCCCTTGTAGGCGAAGTTCTTGCCATGAAGCTGGGAACCGGGAGGCCCTTTTGGCGCCCGCAATCCACGTCGTCGACCCATGAATCAACGTAGGCACCATGGCTTCGAGCTTCGTTTCCAGCTGTTGTTCCACTTGCTCTTTGACAAGCTCCGGAATCCGCGCCACTTGTGCCTTGAGTGCTTCAACCTCGCGCGTCTGGCTTTCCGAGCTGGCCTTTTTCTCCTTCCGCACACCAGCGTATAGTATGACCCCATTTTGTGGACAAGCCTTTGCCGCCACACGACCAGTGACGTCGGCTTATCGAGCTTATCCTTCTTTTCATTACGTTCAACGCCCTATTTAAAGGGGTGTCGAAAGGGGAGCTCTTAGACGACCCCGCGCTACTGCTTTCATTGTCCTGCGAAAGGAACATGAGCCATTTAGAAATATTGGTGATTAATTAGAGTGCAACCATATGGAGCTAATTACGCGGGGGTGTATTCCTTACCAGAACAAGCTCAAGCGCCCTGGTCTTCGGATCCGTGGTAAGCTCCTTTGTTATCGGGTCCTCCTTGTACCGGCCCCGACATAGTTCTGATCCGCTTGTCACCGCTGTATTTCTCGAAGCGGGCGGTAGGCCTTGCTCGGCACGCTCCGCGTCCTCCTTGTCCCATATAGGCTCCGCCACTCTATAACCGCCGGGACGATTTGTGTTCCCCTAAGTTCAACTCCGCATTTCTTTCCCCATCGACTTGATTCGGAGCTTGCGGGGCTCTGGCACTTGATCTTGAACTCCTTGTACTCATCTTCGCTCATCAAATGATATTTCGCCTTGATCTTGTCATAACTATTACCTTTATCAATCATTCTCTTCACCGTGCTTCTCCAAGTAGACAGGGGCGTGCTCATCTTCGTGAGGCGGCATTGTTCCTCTATTCCACGAGGCGTGTGTTTTCAAATTCGTCGGGAACTTGTATCGTTCGTGCAGCTTCGTGAAGAGGAGGCTGCAAAATTCCCTCGGTCCTTATGCCTAAGGTTCTCGGTGTTGATCGAGGCGGTGTTCGGAGAATGCACCCGAGCTGAACCGCGTACCCCTTGACTATATGTTTGGGCTCCGTTGGATTCCGTCGGAGTCCACTTGAGTAATTCCTCCTTGGCGGTGCGGAGCGCATTGAGCGCCGGTCCTTCCTTTGCTTCTTCGGTTGGCTGCCATCGTGTGTGCGCCGCCATCATCGATGGTGGCATCCTCGGCGGCACCATCGGTGGTGTCATCCCAGCGCCACTAGGGGTTGTGTAATCAGGATCGGTGTCTTCCGCGGCGTCATCATAGCGGTGAGGTTGTTGTTCCTCCAACTCTTGGGACATCTCCCAGAATTGCTTGCCGCCTGAACCACCGGCCTCATCGTTGTGGGCCATGTTTCTCTCTAAATAGGAAAAAAGTTTGGTCAAAAAGATGGTTATTGTCAAGGAACAAGATCATGGTCTCATGATTTAGGGTTGGGCCTAATCACTTGGCTCTATTGCCACCTATGTTGGGTTTATCATCTAGGGTTTATCGATGCTAAGGATAATTCTAAGTTGGGCCTAATCACTTGGCTCTATTGCCACCTATGATTTAATGCAGCAAGAATGGCAGGGCAGTTGATCCTACTTAACTAAGTACTAAGATAGCCCGGCCCATGCATTAGTCATAAGTACCCCATATGTCCTATTTTTAGCAAAGTCATGCTAAAATTCACGGAAAATTTCAGCATGACCTTTGCTGAAAATAGGACATATAGAGTACCAATTTGCGGAGCGGAAGTTAATCGACATTCCGCAAACTCAAGAACCTCTCGGGTACTGCAAATTCATCACGACACAATGGTGGGAGACAAAACCCAACAACTTTACAAGTCTTTCACAGATTTGTTTGCAAGTTACGATATGTAATAAAGATAAGCCTCAAAGATGAGCCTCCAATGCTAATTTGTTTGCTTCAAGACAAGATGAACCTCCAATGCAATGCGAAGTAAAGAAATCTATGCATCTGTAAATTTCTCTTCCAATGGCATAGACAAGGTTCGGACATCTTTTTACACGAAGGTGATGCCTATTATTTTTCACTGAATTAGATGTATACACTATAATGAAGAACAAAAATTCATCCTAATTAAGCAAATTCTGATTGTCACAGCCCGTGTTGTGTATTTGACATTTTAATTACATACAAAAACAATGTGGACACGAAATGTGACTGGTAACATCTTTAACAGCGATGCAAGAAATATTCAACCTACATAACAGAGTCTTCAAACAGCCCAAAAGACATCATGGATGAAATGGACCAACAATATGTATACATAAAAGTAATAAAGAGCAATATATTTAGGCTTTAACAGCGGTGCAAGAAGTTCATCCTAAATAACACATAAACCCGATTCAACATGTCTTCAAACAGCCCAAAGGCAATCATATTACACAAGTATTGAGAGCTCATAACCGAAAAAACAGGAGCGAAGGAGAACAAAACACATTGAAAAAGGACTATACAGCCAAACACAGATTACCCAGCAGCCATACTCCATCTTTACTAGCCTTAATCACACCTAACATTTGTACATTTTTCTCGGTTCTAATACTCTACCAATCAAGCCCAACTTGAGGTCAAAAGATTCGATAGGCCAGCGTTCACTCTTCAACAACAGCTACTCACGACCAGTCCATCAAGGTTATTGGGAAGAAACAACTTCCCCAATCGGCAACCTCAAGACAATGATTGACCAAAACTGTGTCACCGATGAGAACCCTTTGCATCAAAAAATACTAGTATTAAATTAATGGTTTTCACAATCCAAAGATGCATGATACAAACCATGGACAAATACATGCTATGCTATCGGTTTCAATACCATGGACAAATACCACACTAAATTCGAGAGGTGATTTTTAGCGGTGAATTCCATCCATGCTAACACGATACTCTACATACAGTAGCAATAATAAGAAACCCACCATCACACTACTCAACTCCACACAAAAAGTGTAGAAAGAAAATCATGGTAACAGGGACCCTTCCTATAATTACAGTATACAACTATATACATCTAATATGAACACCGACACTAAAATTAACATGGTAACCATGGCAAGATCTTGAACTTTAGTCTCTCTCAATACCAAATTTCTCCAACCCCAACCCTAGAACACATCGGAAGGAAAGAAAGAGGGGAAGAGGGGAAGCGGCTGGTGCTCACTTGGGAGGTCGAGGCGACACAGGCAGCCGAGGCAGCGCGACCAAGGCGTCGAGCGGTGGCGGTCCTCTGGGCAGGCAGCATGATCGAGGGCGTCGAGCGGTGGCGGTCCTCTGGGCGTCTGAGCACGTCGAGGGCGCAGCGGGCTGCTGGGGGAGGCGCTTAGGCGGGAGGGCGTCGAGGGCACTCGGCTCGGGGACGGCGTGGGAGGCGGCGCTCGGCTCGGGGATGGCGAAGGAGGCGAGGGGGGCGGTGAGGGGGACGGCGACGGCGCGGGGGCAAAGTTAGGTCGAGTGGGCGGGGGATCTGGCGAGGGAGGGAGAGAGGCCAGAGGGGAAGAGGTGGAGGGAAGCACTCTAATGGCGCACCACAGGCAGGTGCGCCATAAGTACGACTATTCTAATGGCGCACCACCCCTCGGTGCGCCATTAGAATTTTGTTTCATAGCCATATCTACAGCCCAACCCTATGTACAACAGAACCCACCCACTAGCCCGACTGGTCAGCACGCAGCACACACACCAGGAGGTCTTGGGTTCGATTCCCAGGATCCCCAATATTTTTTTATGCATTTTAAATGCTGTTTTTTATATTTATTTGTGTTTAAATATGTACAAACATGTTTAAATCATAATAGTAATATTTTTTATGCATTTTAAATGCTGTTTTTTATATTTATTTGTGTTTAAGTATGTTCAAACTTGTTTAAATTATAACAGTGTAATATTTTTTATAAAAATAGTGGGTGGAGCTAGCGGGGGAGGGTGCGGGTGCGATCGAGATGGAGGGATCGAGATCGAGATGGAGGGGAATCGAGATCAAGTGTCCTCATGAATTCAAAAAGTGCCCATGAAATTTAAAAATATTCATGATATCAAAAGTGCCCATGCATGAAATACAATCGAGAAATGAAGACTACGATTTAAATACAATCGGTCTTAGCTAGCTATCTCTGTTCACAATCTTCTTTCCCTTCTTTTTTGCAAGCGGAGTTCTTACGTGGAGCGGACGTCCTTTAGGTAGGGTGGTCC
The DNA here is from genome assembly GCA_021437245.1 of Aegilops speltoides. NCBI lineage: Eukaryota > Viridiplantae > Streptophyta > Magnoliopsida > Poales > Poaceae > Aegilops > Aegilops speltoides. The sequence continues at coordinate 373,172,926 of CM038142.1, forward strand.
TGCTTCTTCTTGTGGTGTGTGCTGCTACTTCATCGTCGTCGTCATGTTCGATCTTGGTCGCCGTGCTTGTCAAGTCTTGCTCATTGGCTACTCCATCCATTCCGATGATCTTCCTTTTGCCTCTCCTCACAACAACACGACCGGGCTTTGGCGGGTCGGTAATGAAAAGCATTGGTCCACTTGGGAAGCCGATACCCATGGCTCATTTTTCACGGTGACGTTTATGCCATGATCTTGGATTTGGCCGGGTATAACCATGGTGGTGAAATACCGTCTTCTTTTATGACGTTTTGGCCCATCGACACGGAACATCGGGACCTTCTCTCGGTAGCTCAACTCCCAGATCTCCTCGATCCTTCCGTAGTATCTGTCCTTGTCGTTACGGTGTAGGATTCCATCGTTACCCGGAGTTCGATAACCATCGCTCTTCATGTCCTTGTCCTCGGTGTAGAATGTGTAGCCGTTGATATAAATGCGCCTCATAGGTCATCGAGGTTGTGCTCGGCATACATGACAAAGCGAATAGTAGTTATTCTTCGCGGAAGAATCCTCATGTAAAGGGTACGAAGCTTCGCTTGAACCAACGCGTGAAACATGAGTTGTGCTCTTTGAGTATATCTCCGTCCGTCCTCTGTTGGCCTCGGTCATTGTCGTCTTCTTAATAAAGGTTTTGTGCTCTACCACCCAAGGATCGACCACGTCTATGTGTTGTAGCGCGACTAGGTTTGCTCTTTCAAAGTCGGCGAGTCGACCCTCGAAGTCGACATGCATTTCGGCGACCCTCATGGTGACCCCATCCAGCGAGCCCGCCGAGGTGCTGTTGACGGCAAACCAGCGGGTTCTCGATGCCTAGATAATTAGTGCGATGGGAGATGCACTCTTGATCGAAAAGCCCCGCTATGCTTCCCTCTGGGCGTGACATGTTGCGACGTATCCTTTGATGACACCATTCATCCTTTCGAATGGCATCATCTTTGTGCGAGAACGTCGGCCCGAGTTGGATGATATCCTCCACTATATGGACCAGCGGATGCACCATAACGTCGAAGAATGCGGGCGGGAAGTACATCTCAAGCTCGCATAGTATCACCACGATCTCTTCCTATAGCCTTCGAGTTGCCTCCGCCAATCGACTTCCGAGATGGCGTCGAAAAAGTTACCAGGCCAAATAGCGTTTCACGGACGTGCGCGTCCATGATCCCACGGACAAGCTGGAAGTATCTGCGTCATCGGCCGCGTGATATCGTGAGACATCATCCCGCTGAACTTCGCTTCACTGGGTCTAGGTATCGCTTATCTTCCCAGCGTAACAGTAAGGAAGTTTTACTCCTAGGAGGCGGTGAAAACTGCTCGATCTCCTCGACTTAGAGTGAAGCACGCGGAGGGTAGTCATTTCGGTCTTCTTGGCCTTTTGCCTTTGCGGCGACTTTCCGTGTCTGCTTCGCCTCATCATCATCATCATCATCATCATTAGCGTGAAGCTCCTGCACGATGCCCATTGATTTCAAGTCGCCCTTGCTTTCGCCCATCTTTGGTCCTCTCTAGCATGTTGAGCGGTACCAGCGAGACTCGCACACGTTCTTCGTGATATGCATGACATCAAGGCTGTGAGGCACACGGTGGATCTTCGATGACGGCAAGTCCCGAAAACAGACCTCGTTTTCCATACCTTCAGCAGATGGCTCTGGCGCCTTCGCATCTTTCGGCGGTGGGCGGTCTTTCCAATTTTCAACAGCTTGTCTATTTCCTCGCCGCTCCTCGTACACGGGCGTTTTGAGTTCGGTTTCACCATCGAACAGATCCTTGCGTTTCCTCCACGGGTCATCGTCGCGAAGCCACCTTTGATGTCCCATGAACACGGTTTTCAAGACCGGGATCTCTATCTAGTAGCGTCGTTGTGTCATCCATGCACCTTACGCATCCGAAAATCCGTGGACTACCCGCCTGCGAGATATCCGTAACCGAGATAGTCGTGCACCGTCGTGAGCGGTCACGGCTCTCATAGGGAAATATTCTTTCTCTGCGGCGTCCCACGTATTGGTGGCGTTTTCCACAGCGTGTCTAGCTCCTCCTTGACAGCCCGGATCTGATTGATGTCGTTCCACTGGTTGTTTCGCCCTTCAATTAGCATACTCATGTGAATGTACTTCCTCTTCATGCACAACCAGGGGAAGGTTGTACATCCACACAAACACCGCCAGGTGCTATGTGTGCTTCTCTGCTGCCAAGCGGATTGACTCCATCGATGCTCGCGCCCGGACGATGTTCCTTGGATCCTTCCCAAATTCGGTCTTGAAGTTCAACGCTTGCCATCGCTCGCATCCTTAGGGTGACTCAGCATCTTGTCTTTTTATCTATCTCCGGATCATTTGCGTCATCTTCTCGCTTCTTCTCCTCCCTATCCGCGTGCCACGCAGGAGCTTTGCTACCTTAGGGTCCGCGAAATACCGCTTCTGAGCGAGAGTGATCGGAAAGTACCACATCGATTTTCGAGGAGCTTTCTTCCTCTTCTTGTATCGAGTGACGCCGCACACGGACATATGGTAGACTCAGCGTGCTCGTCCCGATAAATGATGCAATTGTTCATGCACACATGGTATTTCACGTGCGGTAAATCCGGAGGACACATGATTTTCTTCGCCTCCTCGAAACTGGTCGGGCACTTGTTCCCCTTGGGAAGGCGTTCGTGCGAAATGACATGTTCTCGTCGAAGCATCGTCGGTCATTTTGTGTTTTACCTTCATCTCGAGCCATGGCGTTACTTCGGCGGGTATCCTCGGTCCTGCATCCTTCATACAATGGAGTAACGCGTCTATCTCCGATTGATCCAGCTTGGCTTTCTCTCGGCGGCGGCTCTTGCGTTATCCGTCCGCTTGAGAAGCAGCTCTTGAATATGAGGTCCTGCACCCAGCCTCCATCGTCGTCTGCTCGGCATCTTCATCTTCATGATCATGCCCTTCGTCTTGATCTTCCTCATCATCATGTCGACATCTTCTACATGTCATCGCACAAGATCACCGTCGTGATCATGTCACGGAGATTCTTCGTCTTCTCGCCCGCCCTCGCCACGGTGGTACTTGTCTTGTTGCCCTTCCTCATTTCTTGACCGGCCCGCCATGGGCGACTTGATAGTCATCTTCATCACCTTGCCACCGATAGCCATCCATGAAACCACGCAAGAGCGGTGGTCCCGCACCTGCCCGGAATCCGGGTCCGCAATAAGGCTCTTCAACTTGCATCTTCGACATGGACATCTTATCTTCGTCTCGTTCTTTTGAAGCATCTCGGCCTTGGCGGAGCTCAAAAACCTACTCACGATGCCTTCACCATCATGCGGACCATAATCGTCGAGGTAGAAACAAAACGATATGTTAGAACCAAGAAAAATTTGGCATGACCTTCCTAAAAATAGGACCAAAAAGAATGCATAGTGCCAAAATTCTCGCCAAGCGGAAATGAATCAAAACATTCCGGCAAAATATTGGCAACTATCGCATATTTCAAATACAGTACCTTCAAACACAAACATATATGCAACACCACAAACACTTGCAACACCACAAACATACATAGATCTAGCTAGGCCACAAAAGTGCATGTGCACGTTGTTGGAGCGAGCTAGGGAGAAAAAAAGTAGATCTATATCATGAAGATAGCTTTCCCTTACTTACCTATCAAAAATAGGTAATTTCACCACTTAATTTTGTTGAATCTATGGTGGAAATGAGGTGAGGAGGAGGAGATGGCCGAAATCTTGGAGAAGGAGGTGGATGGAATGAAGTGGGGTAAGTGAGTGGGTAGGTGTGGGCTGTCCAAAATATCTTGTTGGTCCCAGGATACTAATGGCGCACCCTCTCCTCATGCGCCATTAGTAACCCTGGTTACTAATGGCGCATCGAAGAGCGTGCGCCATTAGTAGTTTTGCAAAAAAGAATAAAACAAAATTTAGAGTAATGGCGCCGCACTGCTTAGTGCGCCATTAGAAGATTATATATAGTAATGGCGCATTGTAGAAGTCATGCGCCATTAGTATGTATGGGAAAATGGAAAAAAATACATAGAGGCGCACCACATCCACGGTGCGCCATTAGAAGTTTATATATAGTAATGGCGCATTGTAGGCCTCATGCGCCATTAGTATGTATGGGAAAATGGAAAAAAAATCATACTAATGGCGCACCCACTCCACGGTGCGCCATTAGTGTCTTCCACTCTAATGACGTATCTGGAACAGGTGCGCCATTAGTATATAGTAGTGGCGCACTGCCTCCACGGTGCGCCATTAGAATCAATCCTATCTATAGCCCTTTTCCTAGTAGTGTAACAGGCACGCCTACCACAGGTCTATGTTTATCTCTATCACAGGGTTTAGCAATTCTAGCAGTTTCACCAGTGAATTGAATAACATGCCCATCAATATTATCAGACAAGAGATCTTTAACAATAGCAATATTGGGTTCTACTTTGACTTGCTCAGGAGGTGTATAAGTCCTAGTATTGCTTTTACGAACAACAGCTGAAGCTTTAGCATGATCCTTCATTCTAACGAGAAAAGGGGTTTCTCAACATAAGAAGTAGGAACAATAGGATCATTATAAGTGGCGATCTTTTCTTCAACTTTAATAGGTGCAGCTACTTTTACTTCTATGGGAGGATGATATTTAAACCACTTCTCCTTGGGAGATCAACATAAGTAGCAAAAGATTCACGAGAAAGAAGCTACTATCTCGAGTCAAGTCCATATTTAGTGCTAAACTTACGGAAAATATCGGTATCCATAAAAGATTTAACACAATCAAACTTAGGTGTCATACGACTCCTTACCTTCGTCGAGTCCCAATCTTGAGTTGCGTTTAATTCTATCAATAAATTCCATCCAAATTCAATAGACTTCATCATAAAAGAGCCAAGACAAGAAGTATCGAGCATGGTGCAATTATTTTTAGAAAGCCGAGCATAAAAATTCTGGAGAATTGTCAATTTTGAGAGCTCATGATTGGGGCATGAATATAACATCGATTTAAGCCTCCCCCAAGCTTGAGCGATGCTTTCTCCTTCGCGAGGCCAAAAAATTATATATATAATTGCGATCACAATGAACAAGATGCATAGGGTAATACTTTTGATGAAATTCCAATTTCAATATTTTATAGTTCCATGGTCTCGTATCATCACATAGCCTATACCATGTCAATGCGTCTCCCTCCAAAGATAAAGGGAAAGCCTTCCTCTTAACAACATCATCAGGTATACCTGCAAGCTTAAATAGTCCACAAATATCATCCACAAAGCGTAGATGTTCGTCAGGATGCTTTGTTCCATCTCGTGTGAAAGTGTTAGCTAGCAGTTTTCCATCATACCCGAAGGAATCTCAAAAGAAGTTTCATTTTCAATAGATCCAGTAGGTTCAGTAGGTTGAGGAGCAACTCTTGGCTCAATCGGACGGGGTGAAGATACCCCGAACAAGCCCCTCAAACAATTACTTTCCATGGTAACAAGTGATAGAAAAATTCAGCACACTAAATAAATTTTTCCTTACCAAATTTCACCTACCAAAGGCGCTTCACTCCCCGGCAACGGCGCCAGAATAGAGTCTTGATGACCCACAAGTATAGGGGATCTATCATAGTCCTTTCGATAAGTAAGAGTGTCGAACCCAACGAGGAGCAGAAGGAAATGATAAGCGGTTTTCAGCAAGGTATTCTATGCAAGTACTGAAATAAGTGGTAACAGATAGTTTTGTGATAGGATAAATTGTAACGAGTAACAAGTAACAAAAGTAAATAAAGTGCAGCAAGGTGGCCCAATCCTTTTTGTAGCAAAGGACAAGCCTGGACAAACTCTTATAATAGGAAAAGCGCTCCCGAGGACACATGGGAATATCATCAAGCTAGTTTTCATCACGCCCATATGATTCGCGTTCGGTACTTTGATAATTTGATATGTGGGTGGACCGGTGCTTGGTTACTGCCCTTACTTGGACAAGTATCCCACTTATGATTAACCTCTATTGCAAGCATCCGCAACTACAACAAAAGTATTAAGGTAAACCTAACCATAGCATGAAACATATGGATCCAAATCAGCCCCTTACGAAGCAACGCATAAACTAGGGTTTAAGCTTCTGTCACTCTAGCAACCCATCATCTACTTATTACTTCCCAATGCCTTCCTCTAGGCCCAAATAATGGTGAAGTGTTATGTAGTCGACGTTCACATAACACCACTAGAGGTTAGACAACATACATCTTATCAAAATATCAAACGTATACCAAATTCACATGACTAGTGATAGCAAGACTTCTCCCTTGTCCTCAGGAACAAACGTAACTACTCACAAAGCATATTCATGTTCATAATAAGAGGGGTAATAATGTGCATATAGGATCTGAACATATGATCTTCCACCAAATAAACCAACTAGCATCAACTACAAGGAGTAATCAACACTACTAGCAACCTACTAGCACCAATCCCGGACTTGGAGACAAGAATTGGATACAAGAGATGAACTAGGGTTTGGAGATGAGATGGTGCTGATGAAGATGTTGATGGAGATTTCCCTCTCCCGATGAGAGGAGCGTTGGTGATGATGATAGTGATGATTTTCCCCCCGGAGAAAGTGTCCCAGCGAGAACAGCTCTGCGGAGCCCTAGATTGGTTCCGCTGAGGTTCCGCCTCGTGGGCGGAGTCTCGTCCGAAAGGTTCTCCTCTATTTTTCTCATCGAAAGACTTCATGTGGGAGAAGATGGGCGCGGAGAGCCACCGGGGGCCACGAGGTGGGGCGCGCCCGAGCGCGCCCCACCTCGTGAGCGTGGGTGGGCCCCAGCCTTCATCTTTGGCGATGATTTTTCTTTATTTATTTTAAGGTATTCCGTGGAGTTTGAGGACTTTTGGAGTTGCATGAATAGTCCTTCAATATTTGCTCCTTTTCGGCCAAGAATTCCACTACCGCATTCTCCTCTTCATGTAAACCTTGTAAAATAAGAGAATAGCCATAAGTATTGTGACATAACGTGAAATAACATCCCATAATGCAATAAATATTGACATGAAAGCATGATGCAAAATGGACGTATCACGCGGCACGCCACGTTGTCGCCTGCTCCGGCTCATTCCTGTCTCGACCTCGCAGGGGGAGGGGAGGGGGGATCCCGACCCCCCTCCCCCCTGCTCGGCCTCGCGCTATCGCATTGCTGCGCGCTAGGATTTGATAGGACGCAATGCGGTTATTCTGTTTCCACCCCCGTCGCACGCACCCTAAACCCTAAAAACCCTAAGATAGATAGTGGGGTCACGGATGTGACAGACTCGCCTCCGCATGCGATGACGCGGCATGCCACGTCTTTGCCTGCTCCGACTCGTTCCTGTCTCGGCCCATACTTGGGCTAATCCCATGATTGCTCACGAGACAAAAGTCTAAAAAAACATCTGGAGAATTAAAATTACAAAGAAAACCAAACAAAGAAAATATAGAGCATCATGCACCTTCGCCTTCCAATGTGGAGTGCAATCTCCAAAACCAGAAGTTGAACCATTAATAAAAAGGAAGTCCAGATCCTACTGAAGATAGTGCCTGTGGTCCAGCTCCACACTTACACACTAGTTACAACAAATTGCAGACAGAAATCTACTAAGCGTTTTTGATTTCTGGAATGTAATCTGTCCTGGAATATCAATGTCAAAAAGATGAACCTGCACTCAAGAAAAATCTTGCCGTGGCATAAAAAACAAAGAAAGAAGCACCTGAGGAATAATAATCTTTAGTGTTGAAGAAAAAAATGCACAAGGCGTAAGTTAACTAATCAAATGTTCTTAATAAAGGTAAGTTCAAGTTGTAAAAACACAGAAGTTCGGCGTTTTGAAAAAACATCAAATGAACATGTACAAAGACAAATTACACAGAAGCAAAAATCTTGTAAGTTCACGTTAAACACAAATTGAAGTTCTACCACTGTTTGAAGTATGCAAACATGTTACAAAAAAATAAGTAAGGTATGCATACATATTTGGGAATAATCCCATAGTTGCCACCGAACAAACTAAAACCCAAATTAGAAAATTGAAAATTACAACAACAAAATAGCACGATGTTGCACCACCTTGCAATGTGGAAATTCGGAAGTTCAATCACTGGTACCATAGAAGTCCAATTACTACCATAGAATGTGGATGATCCAAAAAACTAGTCCTGAAGACAAAATAAATATAAAAAGGATGATTTGTGTATCTATGGACCAGCTCCACATTTACGTATATGAGTACTCCGAAAAACAAAAAAAAACGTACACAAAAATTTTATAACAACACCAACCGAACAGATCGTATTGCAGCATCACCCAAAAAACATGCATTAAAACGAGGGAAGTTCAAGCACAAAAGGTGCAGAAGTCCAACTCTGTAACACAGACAGTAGAATCACTGAAAAAATGCATTATCGAATTTGCTTTACAGATTTAATCACTTGGGTGACTACACCTTCTCAGTCCGCGACCTCGAACGATATCCTTTTGCGCCCTGACATCAAAACGATAAATCAACCAAGCTGTCTCATAGAAGAACCGAAAACCAGCACGGGCCGACACGAGATCCAATCGCCCGATTTGATGGGTGTATTCGCCTTCCCGATCGAATTAACAACGCATGAACGGTCCAATCTCACTACTGCAATCAAATCCGCCCTCTATATTCAAATAAAAATAACAAATGCACAGAAGTCGCGGAACCACTCCCGCGGACGAAGAACACAGAGCCTGAAATCAAATCCATTGAAATTAATGACAAATTGCCCACGAAACTCGTACTTACACCAAATTACCATCATGTTGGAGGTTCCAGAACATCCAGTGAATGCATTAAAGTGAATGCATTAAACTTATAAACAGACACGAGTTCATCCGCCCCGAGAGTGAATCCGGCAAAATGCAAAATTACGAATCAAAACGAGCATTTAGATGCAGGTATGAGTATCTGGATTACAGTCACATCCCAGACAACACTACCGACCGGAATAATTCGCGGGGGAAGCCACGGTTGCGAAGATAGCCCGAAGGTCGGGTTCGTACACAGGAAAGTTCAGGCACTTTATATGGGAAGTTCAGGTTGTGATCAGAATATTATTCTGATCCCGTGATCAGAATAGTGTTTATGTGTGTGTGTGTGTGTGTGTGTGTGTGTGTGTGTGTGTGTGTGTGTGTGTATAAAAACCTAAAAGAACACAATGTGCAAGGCGTGAAAATCAGGCTTCAAGGTATATATACTCTTACGTCAAATGTGTACCAAAACGTCATGCACAATAGACAACATTGTCTTCTTCTCTATCATCTCTAAATGTCAATCACAAAATAAGATGAAAATAGAACATACATATTCTTACCATTGCTTCAGTTGTTGATATCTATCATCTCTAAATGTCAATCACAAAACCACTATTACATGGACATCAAAAATGAACTGAGTATTGTTATCTTCCTCCTTACATTGCAACTTCCGAAGAAGATTCAAACTAAAAAGAACAACATGATGGTCTGAAATTCTTTGGTGCAGCGGCATTCAAGACAGTTCATATCAAGCCTTCGCATTTTCACAAGATCAAAGAACTCGTGAGATAACTGAAGAGAAATTATACCTTTGGAGGGCGTGTGCACCGTACATAACACTTTGTAAACCCGCTGGAATAATAAATCATGAACACATTCAGTGGTTGGCTGGTCCGCTACCTGAGAGTTATGATTTGTGACCTTCCATGCATCTTCCGTTGGAGCATCCTGTCCTGACTTTAGGCCTTTCCTTCAAGCAGTATCAGATCAAAGTGTCATAAAGTGTTTAGAGACAGTAGTCCGTTTATGGCAGATCTCTCTATATGAAGACGGTTTACCTGCTCCTAAAGAAATTGACTCTCAACAAAGTGGCTCAGCTGAGGACCGTTGCACCTTGTTGCTACCTCTGAAATTTCCAATGAACTTTTAAAATATGGTGTGAAGTGGCACTGCATGTACTGGTTCTGATAAAACAAAGGGTCCGAATAACTGCCACACGTGTGGCGTCGACGGTACCCCGCCCGCACGCCTCGTGTGGCATGGACGGGAACAGGCCCGCACGACCACATCCGCGCGCACAAACGCGCGGCCCGCACGTCCGTTCCGTGCCAACCCCGCCCGCACTGCCACGTCCGGGCAAGCCGATCCGCTGCCCGCACGACCAACCAGTCCCCCAGTCTCCGATCCATCCCCTCCCTCGTCTGCCGCCATCGTCCCCCACCTCACGAACCCGACCTCCGTCGCCCGGCCATCTCTGGTTGCCATGGCAAGCAGAGCAGATCCGTAAGGCACTCCACCTCAAAACCACACCCCAACCCTCCCCACCCCGGCCCCAAACTCCAACCAAGCCATCCAAGGCGATCATGTAAAACCGGTGAAAATCTCCGATCTGAACCTTCTCACCCTTAAAAGCTGAAAAATCTCCCGATCTTGTGTTGGATCTATCTTTGTAGGGGTAGAACACTACATGGTCCGGTGTGTAGTCGCAATTGCCGTGCGAGTACACGGATCGCCATGTACTAACGTTTGAAATTGACTTAATTTCCTAGTTTAAGTGGCGCAAGTAGTTGGAGTGCGAAAAAATAGGGCGGTGAGGGCAAAATTTTGGAATGGAGAGGTTGGAAGAAATTAATTGCCACTTGTGTATAACGACAGTTGCCACCTTTTCGTTGTCGTTAGCTGCCACCTATTATGACCCGTCGATTGCCATCCATATCTTACGTGTGCAAGCAGCGAGAAGAATGCTATTCTTGTGGGTTGTTGATGCCTTCTTGTTCATGCGATTGAGAACACATTGGAAAAGAAGGAGACACGGTAGAATGAATCACGAAGGTGGCGCTGGTGATTGGGGTTCTCAAAGGCGAAACAGCCCCTTGGGATGCAGCAGTCTGATCAGCTCATCTCTTGAGGCCGTTGCTGCCACTCTTTGGAGCGATGTCTGGCGTAGGTATGATGCGTGCTAACAAAAAGAAGAGAACGCTTGCCATCTTCGCGACGATGAAGATGACATTCTACTTTTGTCGTGCATTGCCATTTTTTAGCAGGTTCTTATGACCAAAACACAATTAGCGGGGCCCCGTGGCAAGTTCACTCGCAAGGAGCTATCACTGACAAATGTACGGGCAGCCAACTTCAACTAGCTTGTATGGACAGTCAAGGTAATGTAAACCCGAAAAAAAGAGCGCATACTGCGGTGGACATGAAAAATGAACATGCAAAAAAACTAGCAAAAGGACTCACGACTTACCGCGGTGTGAAAATGCAGAGCCTTCGTGCAGCACGTGGCATCAGGCACCGCCAATGTACCTGCCATCGACGTCATACACAGGTCAGTCCATAAAATAAGGTGAAGTTGAGGATGATCAATTAGCAGAAGGAGCATAGGTGGCAAATGCAAAATTGCCATGATGGTCATCTCTGATTGCCATGTATTAGAAAACTACATTTGACATCCTGCGCACGTCTGTTGTTGCCATCCATGGACAAATGTAGTTGCGGGGAGAACAACTGCGGTTGCCATGCCATTACAACTACATTTGCCATGTCATGGCACTGCGGTGCCATGGAGGAACAACTGCGGTTGCCATGCCGATGCAAAATACATTTGCTTTGCCAAATAAAATTGCAGTTGCCACATCAGGGGCAACTGCAGTTGCCGTGCTAGCACAAAAAATACAGTTGCCATGAATTTAACCAACCACCGCTATGCACACGAGTTATTCTGTTGGTGGTACCCGAAAACGCGTCTCGTGGCAGCCTTCGCTAATTGCGGTGGAGGAATCATTACGGTGTCCTGAGCAACACGGGAGGTCGAATGCAACGCACCAAGGTAAGGAAAAAAATCTGAACCAGTAAAACAAACAGTACCTTTGATACTTGAAGTTATTTGCATGCAAAAACAAACTAGTTGCCGTGTTTGTTGAAACAATGGCTGCCATCACTAGACAGCTATAGCTGTCGTGCATGCCCACACACAGACTCGCGGCTTGCTGTTTGAAAAATGATGCCGTGCAAAATCACTCGTAGATGGTGTGGTCCGTTGCAATACACATGTTATTCAAACATAAAACTTAAATCTCGTACCTGTTTTCCCTATCGCAGGGCCTACAACTACAGTTAGCAGCAGCGCAGCGACACCAACTGCGGGGAGCTCTGAGCGCATGGAAGACGCGTTCCACCAGCCAGCAGACACTCATGCCGCAGACAATTTCGAGTCACAGTCGGGAATGGCAATCATTCCAGCAATACAGACAAGCACCCCTTTGAACACAAACACTGACAACACTCAAGTAGAAGGAACTGCCGCCGATACTGAAGTGAATGATGAAAGTGACGACGAGGCAGAAGATGATGAAGATGGTGGGCAATTAGAGATTGTGGTACCTCAGCCACCGTACATTGGGCAGAGATTTGAATCGTTCGAGGAAGCAAAGGAATACTACCAGACATATGCAAAGTTCCATGGATTTGCGGTTAACACCGAGTACCATAGAAAAATTAAGAAAACTAATGAGTACAGCAGAGGTGAGATGAGGTGCCACAAGGCACGGAGGAACAAGAAGGTGAAAGGTGCTGCACATCGTTCGAACGAAAAGAGGAATCATTCTCAAGGCAGGATGCCTGTCCGGTGTAAGCTAAGCGTAGATGGAACACGGTATGTGGTCCTTGAATATTTTGTGAGCACAACCACGGTCTCATAAAGAAGTTCAACTGGTCAAATTTCGACCGCCCACGAGGATTCACCCGGTCGAAAGACAATTAAGTAAAACTGCTACATGATCAGCGTCGGTCCATCAAGAATGGTCCAGATACTATCACTCATCCACAGCAAAAAGGGAAACTGAGTAGCATGCCCTACATACCGGTGACATCACAAACCTCGGGCCGAATACCGTAGAGAGAGCGGTGGGTGACATAGAGCTACAATTGCCTACTTCAATGAGAAAGCAAAGGAAGATCCAGATTTCTTCTACAGGATAAGGTTGGACGATGAGGACCGTGTCAGGAACATGTATTGGGTGGATGGTGCTGCAAGGAGAGCCTACAAACATTTCCAAGATTGCATTTTGTTCGACGCGACGTACCTCACCAATATGTACAAGATGCCATGCGCTCCGTTCATAGGAATAAATAACCACAATCAGTCGTTGCAGTTCTGTTGCGGGCTCGTTCGGAACGAAGACACGGATGGGTACGTCTGGTTGTTCAAGACCTTCTTGGAGTGCATGGATGGACTTGCTCCGATGAACATAATAACATACCAAGATTTTAGCATGCGTGCAGGCATAGAGGAGGTCTTTCCGTTGGCAGTGCACAGGCACTGTAGGTGGCACATAATAAAGAAGGCTGAGGAGATGCTAGGACCGTTCTTTGCTGACCGTCCAGAGCTGCACAAGGCATTCGAGATGTGCGTGGACCATAGCTTGACGGTCGAGGAGTTTGAAAGGAGCTGGATGGCCATGGTTGAAACACATCAAGTCCAAGACAACGAGACACTTGCTAATCTGTGGGAGAAGCGAATGTACTGGGTGCCCGCCTACTTCATGCAGTGCTTCTTCCCTTTTCTACAGACTACGCAGCGCAGCGAGGGGTTCAATGCTGTGTTGAAGCGTCGTGAGCCACGGCAACTCATTGTTACAGTTTGCCAAGCGGTACACAACTCTGCAACAAAAAATTCTGGGATCTGAGCTGCAGCAAGAAGCTACCACCGCACTAAAGCAAATTAAATTGCTAACGTGCTTACCAATGGAGAGGCAAATGAGTAAGATATACACAAACAAGATCTTTAACAAGTAAGTCGATTATTCACGGGTCTTATTTGCAAAAAGCACTAGGGCGATAGCTGCCATATAGATTTGCAAATGCAGCTGCCATGATATCACGATTGCCATGTTTAATGGAATCTTGTTTGCCATGCTTACTCAAATTGCGATTGCCATGTTTTGATGAAATTATCTGTTTACAATGCTTACTCATTGCGATTGCCATGTTTTGGTATCACGGATGCCAATGTCAATCGAAAAAATGTCATCTTGTCAACACGTATCTTTGAATATACAAATTGCCATGTCTAATAAAATGCAACTGCCATGTTTGTTGAAAATGCAATTCCATGTTTCTTGAAATGTAGATGCCCATGTTTGATGCAATGTGCTTCCATTGGGGAAAACATTGGTGTGAAACGACGATGGCTAGTTGAAAATGTAATCTGATTGCCATATGCGGTGTATCTGATTGCCATGTCCGTGTGTCTTTGGAGTTGCCATGTCTATTGTCTTTGCGGTTGCCATGTCTCTTCGAATGCGATTGCCATATGTCGGTGTATCTGCGATTGCCATGTCTGTGTCTCGCGATTGCCATGTCCGGTAATCTGCGATTGCCATGTTCAAGATGTGCTATGTTTGCCATGTTCAGTATACTATGATTGCCATATTCAAAAACAAAAATATATTTCTATTCCTTTGACAGCATAACGTGCTACACAAAAAAGGATCGCACGATAGATTAACATAAAGCACACAAATCTTGCAGATTCCAAGAAGAAATAAAGCGTGCCAGCATGTTCACGGCTTTCGAGATGGACGAACATACGTTCAAGGTGTGCTCTATTTTGGGCATGTCGATTGTAACACGAAGACCGGACAAAGGAAGGAACTACTTCGTGAAAGCCTCGATAGGCGGCGAGTACTACGCCAATCTTTGCAAGTTTGAACGAGACAGCATTGTGTGTTGTCACATACTAAAAGTGATGGACATGAACGCTGTGACACGGATGCCCCACCATTTCATAAGGCGACAATGGACTTGGGACGCTGACGACGCGTTGGCGCCGCAGACAACACACGCGGTTCTGGTTGTGCATGACGAGAGACCAGAGTCCACCATGGAAGCCGTGGAGGCGCGAGTGCCGATAAAGAACTATCTTTGAGCTAATTGATGAAGCGTGCAAAAGTGATGAGACAGCAAGAGTCACGAGAAAAACACAGAAGGCGCTAAAAGAGAGCTTGATGAGATCAAGAAGCGGAAAGTCGAGGAAGCCTTACACCGTTCCCCGCACATCAAGTGTGCCTTCATCGACCGGGCCATCATATGAAAACTTCGGACATAGGATCTGGAACAAGAAGCACACAAACGCAGGTCGAACCCACCCGTTCCATCACAAAGGGTCGCCCGAGAGAGATAAGGTACAAGTCAGGATTGGAGATTCAAGCAAAACACAAGAAAACGAAGAAAGCGGCGGGCAATCCATGAGCAGAAATTGGGGCATTGCGTCATGGTCCTTGTGGACATTTTGTTTTGTACCGCTATACGATGAGATTTTTTGTTTTTAAAATTTGGGAGAATAACTACTGAGGAACATCAGAAAAGAAAAGGAACAAAATTCATTGACTGCAGAAATGCAGTTGCCATGTTATGGGTGCTTAATCTGCCATGTTATGTGTATTAAATCTGCCATGTTATGTGTATTAAATCTGCCATGTTATGTGTATTAAATCTGCCATGTAGTGTGTACTAAAAATATGCCATGCTATCTTATACTAAAAATATGCCATGTTACTTTGTACTAAATATGCCATGCTAGTTGTACTGGATCTGCCATGTTAGTTCTAATGTATCTGCCATGTTAGTTGTACTGTATCTGCCATGTCAAGTATGCTTGATCTGCCATGTTGTTTTGAACTGTAATTGCCATGTTAGCTGTGCTTAAAATATGACATGGTATTTGAAATGACTGTGCATGACATATATTTCCATGACAAGTACCACACGGTTTAGAGAAACATATTGTGTTGTGCACAATGTATGGAAAATCAAGTTGGACAAAGGCGGAACGTGCATAAATCGCAGCCAGGGTTGTGGCTGCATGATCAACCCTGCCCCCCATGCTAGCCGGTGATACCCCACGTATGTTGAACTACATTTGCCATCTGTTTTAAAACATCATAGACGCAATCAAAACAGCAAAAACTGGTGATGTGTGCGACTGAAGCCATTGTAATAATGATAAAAACATAAAAACATATGTGCATTAACGACTAAAAAAATAGGTTCACGTCCACACATATATTACGAACTACTAAAAATGTCACTCACACACCACCATCGCATAGTGGCATACTGCTGGTTGCAACAGTAACATAGCACACAAACATAGTTTTCGACAATAACAAGATAGATAAGTACCTTGCATTCCTCGAAGAATGAATGTAAGGTATCGTCCCGATGTCTAATACCACATGATCACTTGTACTTCTTGTTGATTTTCTTGACAGCTTCCTCCACGAACTTCGCGTGCTCCGCACCGCTTGTTGAAATCTTCGTTCACGACCGGTTCCACGTGGATTTTCCGAGCTCAACAATCGTTGCAGCTGTGATGGCGGGACGATTCGCCTTCCCACTTTGCAAAGTATTCCAAATAGCGTGAAAGCCGCAATCCGTCTTGCACGAGAAAAAGACTCAGATGAACACGCAAAAAAGGACAGACATAGCAAAACATAGACTTCAATTCACATGTGGCAACAAGAAAGAGGGGTTGCAATTGATGTAAACGGCACATAAAAGGAGGGGAAAAAGAAATTACGTGTTCCCTTGCTTCACAGTCGCCACATACTCAATCGGGAAATGTCTGATCTGGACCTTTGAATTTTCGTAGTGACGGTTCCATGTCTCTTTGAGGTTGTTGATCAAGAATTCAGCATGCGTAGTAAGATCTGAATCAGCTCCCGAACGGATTGAATCAAGCACCTCGAAGTGTTGGTTCTTCAGGTCCAGACAGATCGCGTAGTGGTGACCACACTTGTCGTGTTGGGCATGTGGTGCAAGCTCCTGGAACATGGGGAACATGACCTGCATTTAAAAAGTGAAGAAATGAGAAGCAGAGTACACATAAAAAGAACAGCAGAGAGACAAAAAAATTAGAATCATGTAGGATGTTTTTTGGTTATGGGTGGGGGGTAGTTAAAGGAAAGTTGCCGTCCATGTATGTACAAGATTTGCCGTGCATTTCGCAAAAATCAAAAATTGCCACGTGGCTCGCACGGGGGATGCACAAAACAAAAAGAAGAAACATGTGCATGGCAACTGTTGCCACATGAAAAACATCTGACACACAAATCACAAAGTGCAGAAGATGGCAAAAACCACACCATGTGAAAAAATAGTGCAGACAGGGGAGGAGTACTCACATATTTCTTCAGTGTTAGCTTGAATTCACCGTGCTGAGCGAAATTCTTCCTCAGAATTTTGTGGTGGAAGTCACCATCCCATATTTTGCATGTCACGCTGTAATGCATGATGACCTTGTCGGCACACATATCGATGTGATTGTTGATGTAGTCGACCCCGCATGCAATCACATTCGTCGACATTTTGCCGTTTGGCCTCACGGACTCAGCGAGATCACCCAGGTCGACGTACGTCGCTCCGCATTGAATGACTTTGGTTCTGTCCAAACATGAGCTGTATGAAAACGACATAACATGGAAGCATCATGCCTGCTAAGTAAAAGGATATATGAAAGAACTAAAACGTAAGCGCATCATGTATAGGGAGTACAAAGAGAGAAAAAGATGAAAATGTTAAAAGAAGAACAAAGCAAAATGAGTGATTATAGGATGTGGTCATTTATGCTTTCAACTCCTTCATATGCTTGCTGCTGGCCCTCGCATTTCCAAACCGCTTGATGATGTCGTACAGCTGGGTCTGTTCCTTAGTGGCCCTGAATTCGGGCTCGTAGTCTTCCGCGGGAGGTGCGTGAACTACCCTCTGTTTGTCTCACGTAACCAGGGGTCGTGCTTACGATGGTATCCTCGATTGCCGTCTCCTTGATCAAGTTGGAACTTGATTGCCCTTGCCCTCGCGATGTCCTCCTCTGCAATGCTGCCTCCTCAATCTTGCGGTAAGCTTCGTCAAGTGACGGTGAAATTTCCTTGGGGGTGCCTGCAATGATTCGAAAATAAAAAATAAAAAAGTGTGTTAGGATAAGGAGAAAGTCAGAAAACATATGGATTGTGAGGAAATAGGGTGTATGATGTGAGATGTAGGTAGAAAAAAAGTGGGGAAGTTGCCATGTGTGGTGCAACTACAGTTGTGATGAAAAGTGGGGAAAATGGGGAAGCGGTGGCCATGTCGCCATAGCTGCGCATTTGCTATGCAGATTGTGATGAATTACCATTGGTGGCTTTGTGGTTGCCATGTCACATCAACTGCAGTTGCCATGTTGTGTCAACTCCACTTGCCATGTGATTACCATATAGAAAAAAATGCAGAATGGTAACAAAAAAAATGCAGGTGACATGGTGTGGCAAATCCAGTTGCCATATGTAATGCACTATAGTTGCCATGTGTCAGCAGATACAGATGCCATGATGAATCAACTTCAGTTGCCATGTGTTTACCCAAATGTCAAAATGCAGTATGGCAACAACCAAAAATAAATTGTAGGCCATGGTGCATCAAAATCAACTTGCCATGTCATCACACCGCAGTTGCCACCGCAAGTGAGAACACCCCGAACAGAATATGATTGGGACAAAATTCAAACTACAAAATATGTGCACATGAAAATCGTAAGGACATGACAAGTGTACCTTGCACAATTGGCTCAGCGAACTTGACAGCCTTCCTACCCTCGACCATTGGTTGCGCCATCATTGCAGCCGTGCCTCCTGGAAAAGCAAAGGCAACTGGCATAGGATCATGCACCACCGCTTGGTCTTGACTTATGCCAAGGCTGAAGCTCGGTGGGGTAAATGCCATTGGGTGCCTCTCATTCCTACTGGCCGGACCACGAACGATTTGCGGGGCAGAATCTAATGGTGAAAGATCAACAAACATATCTGAATCGGCCGCTCTGTAATGTTCGGGCTTGTTTGCGGCGGGCGTCTTGTCGTGATATCGCCAGCAGCTTTCATGGCAATCTTCTTGTTTGGGCTGTAGGGGACACCAACATTGGTAGCAGCTGGAAGTGCATGATTTATGTTGGGGATTTCCACTTCAGTAAAGGCGCGATCTGCTCGGCCGTTCACCGGTCACTCGTGCCGCCTTGACAATCGCCTCGGTTTTGCTCGGTCTTGCGGGTTCTCCATCACATTGCTTTGGGCGGTTGGCGGGAGCAGTGTGGATGAAGGAACATACCTGACTCATCTCTCATGCTCCTAGGTACAGCCGGTGCATTGGGTACGATCTGTTGGTTGCTTACGGGGCTGCGGCGCCTAGGTGGAAGACCAAAGCGCCCGCGGTAACCTTAGCGATATCTGCACCGGCAGGGCTGGAGCTGTTGTGCGAGACTCTCTCCGTAGATGGCATATCCTTATGAGCTGCCGCCTCGGCTTCGTAAATGGACACAGGTGTGCCATCACGCCGCGCTTGGAGTCGATGTCGAAGCGGGAATCTTCCTTGCCTATGTTCGTCTCGGGGCGTCCACTTCAACACTGGCGATGGGGTGGCGTGGCTCATCTGCGCTTCCTTCATTGCGGAAGAGTTGGCAATATTTCAGCATCTGGCAGATATGGACTCATCACTCCCGATGTATGGATGCTCATTGTTCTAGCACAGGCATCCGCAGCCGGCAGAGATAATTGACCACTCGCATCGTGGTTGGTGGGAGCGATCATCGGTCTTGCAACGAATATTGTCGCCGGGTGCCTCATGTACATTTGAGTTGCCCCCCATTGACAACTTTGAATGTAGTCGTTCAAGCGGCTCATTGATACTATGCTTGGCCCCGCGCGTAGTAGTCATATTAACCCTGCAAAAAGAAAAAAAATCACATGAGAAAGGTTTGAAAAAAATGAGCAAAAATACGTTTTGCAAAATGGTAGAAACCTTAAAGTGAATGAAAAACAAGTGGAAAGTTGGTAGTTCCATGTAATGGGAACTTGAGTTGCCATGTGTCCTGGTTAGCAGTTGCCATTCAGTAGTAGTTGCCATGTTAGCAAAAATTGAAGAATGAAAAACAGATGTATGTTCTGTCAGGAATGCAATTTGAAAACTGTGTATGGGATGAGCTCACAAAGCCATAGGTAAAAAATGGCAGTTGCCATTAGGTAGAGGGTTAGATGCTAGTTGCACTAGATGCCAGTTGCCATGTGAAGACCAAATATGAGTTGCCGTAAACTAAAAAAAATGAAGGAAGAAATCATTTGGGGGAAGAGAGGTTGCCGCGTGGGTGACGGTGAAAGAAGATCATGTGACAAAGCTGAACAAAAAAGCATTGGAAAATTGAAGGAAAAAACAATATGAAAATGAAAGCACATTGATTAACATACTTCTTGGTGGCTTCCTCATATGCAGCAACACAACAGATCCCGGTGTTGGTCGCATTAGGTAAATGCGAGGAGACAACCTAGTGGAAGGGTGTCACCAGCAATGGGGGCACCTTTGTTCAAGCAATGAAGCACGGGTTGGCGTTGGCGCTGTTTCTTTATATCGCTTTCGTCCACCACCGATCGGCTCATTGCAAAATAACGAGATGGAGGGAAAAAGGCAAGGTGGCAAATGTCGGACAACAAACCCGTTGCACTTTTGACGACGAAAAGTGCAAAGAAAAATGGATGAGATTGTTCCAAGAAAATAGACACAGCGGAAAACTAAAAATTGAAAGCCGAACCTCCTCCTAGCAGCTACGGGATCCGTCTTGGACTTCTTGCCATGAGAACCCTGCCCAACATCATCTGGAGCCCTCCCCCTCCTTGATGGCAACACCCCCTGGCCTCTCGCAACCGTCTATTCTTTCACTTTCTCCGGTGGGGGGGCATCTGTTGCATCCTTGCCCCTGTTGCCGCATCTGCGAACTTCAGCTTGTTCATCGTCATCCATGTCCTGATGCACATTGTCCATGTCGCCGCCATCATCCTTCTTTGAGGCCGTCTCGTCTACATCATCTTGTGTGTCGCCGGGCTCTTGGGAACTATTGTAGTCGTACCGGCCACGACAACTGGTTGGCCGGTGTGTATGTTCTGGGACAAATGAAGTGAACTGCCTCGCAACCGCGTCGCTGTCAGAGGCACTGAGGGACTTCCACCCCTCAACCAACTTCCCGAGCAATCCGGTCATTCCGGAAGCAAACTGCCCAATTAGATGCTCAACTGGTGCCCTCGCCTGTCCACGAAAACAAGAAGCATCAACAACAACCCGTATTGAAGTCACTTCCGCAACATCAACATGTAATCCACGGCAAACCATGGATGTGGACATTTTGATTACCTCAGAAGGGCAAGACGGAGCTGAGTTCACGTCCATCCACTTTTCAAATTTTTGAGGCCCCCAAACACGCTGTAGTCTATAGCATGCTTGGCCATCACTATGAAAAACAAAAAGAAATTGTAAGCATGCCTTATAAACCACGGACGGTTGCGTCATGTCAAATTTGTAAGCATGCCGTGTGAAAAAGACATAAACAAAAACTAACCTGTAGTTTTCCATCGTGCCATCGGTTGCCCTATCTGCGGCAAGCACGGCCTTGGCAATACCGATGGTCCAGCGAAACAACAAACTTGTGCGTGGCGGCGGGCCTCCTACCCCGAAGTGAAATCCACGGTGGATGATCAAGGCGGTCGACATACATAAGCTGATTTAAAACAATTTTGCAAAGAAAAGAAAATATCGATTGCCATCATGGGTAATTTGTAGTTTAAAAAAGAGCGGGATAATGTATGATCCAGCGATAATATGTATGTGCTAGTTGCCATCAAAGTGTGATGGCAGTTGCCATCCCATCGTGATGGCGGTTGCCATGCTAATATGAAGGCGGTTGCCACATTGTCGATATGACATTGCCACGTTGTCATTATGGCGGTTGCCACATTGTCGCTATGGCGCTTGCCATCTTGTTGTGACCAGATTGTCATGCATGAATGAAAGTGTGTTATAAACAAAGAGTTCACACAGAGATCTGGTAAAAATAAATACCATTAAATGCAGGCGACAACCCTTCTGGTACATCTTGTTTTTGAAAGCGTCATGGAGAAAGTCGGCAATGAACTTACACTACCATATTCTTCACGCTTTTCAGATTACTTTGCACCACACAAAATTTTCAGGGCAAAAAAGTTTGCGGCGTCGTAAATCAAGCGGAAGAAACGCATAGCGAAAACACCGGCGTTAGTAAGCATGGATCATTCACCAGATGGGGAAACATTTGTTGCTTGGGCGAAGAGAAGTGGTCGTGTAAAACAGGTGATATGAGGTACATGAGTGTCGGGGTTGGGTGCGACATATGCCAAAGGATGGCTTATCATGGTGGGGCGAATAGAGCGTCGCGGTGCACAGAAGCGGGATGAGGCGTGAACATGCACGCCGGCGAATCTTACCGACCGGGGCTCTCCGGGAGATAACACCCTCTCTTGCTGCTCTGCGAGGTCTCCGCATGGTCACTATGGCAAAGTGGCTACAATGGCGCTCCTAGAGCTGTTTCGGGAGAGGCAAGAGGGAGCTCAACTGCTCTCTCCTCCCCGCCTATGTGTCTAACTCTATCAAAGGCCGAACCCATTGCATGGGTGCCCGGGGTTTATATAGGCCTACCCCGAAGTACAATAATGTCGACCGGGCGTGGCCCCAGCCATCTGTCTCTCATGTCGCCGTCCTTC